>CM072818.1:58369412-58769412 GCA_036937905.1 Salvia rosmarinus | reverse complement strand
AGATAAAGTCTAGGTTAATGCTAATTCATCCACACACTATTTTCGAGAATCACAAGTGAGTTTGTGAGGATTTTCGAGAGTTTTGTCTTGAGAGCATTGGGTGATTTTTCGAAGCATTCTCCATAGATCGTCCTCACTCGGCGTTGGAGATTGGGCAACCGGGATACAGTCCAGAAGGTCAAAGCACGAGTCCGATCCGTTCGATCCATTCATCTCGTTCCACCGATCTCTTCAGATCCAAAGGTAAACACGAGAAAACCCTACGTGTTGCAATTAATTAAATAGACGCATGCTAGGATTATAATCAATGTATGGTGAATTAAACATCCAAGATAGATCCTCGGGGCGAGGGCTAAACATATGTTTTCCCTACAATCAGAAGCAGGCCAAAGAATGCTTACAGGTCGCCCTACGAGGTGCAGGGGCTCCAACCCAGCACCCACAGGCATAGCAATTAAAGAAACCCGAGGAGTTGGAAGTAAAAGAGACATCGCCACCCCGGCGGTCAAAGGAGGAGGTCACGCTCTACAAGGCGAGCCACTCAAGGTCGTCAAGATTGGCTTTACCGATGCACCTGGATTAAGGGAACAGGTTATCCAACTCCTGAGGGAATTCCGAGACGTGTTTCTTGGTCGCCCCTCGACATGACCGGGGTCTCCCCAAGTATCATCACCCACAGGCTTAACATCGACCCGAGCACAAAACCAGTTCGGCAGAAGAAACGCAATTTTTGCAGCCGAACGGAACCAAGTCATCCATGACGAGGTAAATCAATTGTTAAAAGCTCGCATATTGTTGAAGTCAAATATCCGACACGGATAGCCAACCCGGTGATGGTGAAGAAAGGAGGAGGGATGGCGAATGTGCATTTACTACATGACCTCAACAAACATTGCCCAAAGTTGCTATCCCTTCCCAACATCGATAAGAAGGTCGACGCATTGGTCGGCACGAAGTCTTGATTTCTTGGACTTGTATAAAGGGTATCACCAAGTCTTGATGGATGGCGAAGAGGCGGCAAAGACGACCTTCATTACGAGACTTGGTCTTCGCATATAGGAAGATGCCATTCGGACTTAAGAATCGCGAGCTACCTATCAAAGAATGGTAGACAAAATATTTCACCCTACATAGGCCGGAATGTGGAGGTATCGTCGGCGACATTGTAGTCAAAAGCAAGGAGGAAGCCGCATGTGTCGCCGACCTCCGGATCGTCCTCGACTTACTTGAAAAGTCGACCTCAAACCAATCCCCGAAGTGCACGTTCGCGCTTCGATCCGGAAAATTCTTAGGTCTTGGGTTTCACAAGAAGGGTTAAAAGCCAACCCGTCAAAGTTCAAACCATTCTAGAAATGAAGATGCGAAGACCATTCACGACGTACACAAACCGACGGGCTGCATAGCCGCACTAAGCCGCTTTCTTTCAAAGGCATGGACAAGCGACTACCCTTCTTCAAGGTACTCAAAAGGCTCCTAATTCTCACGAATGATACAAACAAGTCCGCTTTGAAGATCTCAAAACTACCTCGCCAAACTTCCTACTCTATCCGTTCAGAAAGAAGGAGGTCCTTTCCTATACCGCCTTGGATGAAACCATAAGTGCGCTTGAGTGCGAGAGGAAGGACGTCGGCTCCGGTATATTTCATCGCCCAAGCATTAAAGGCCCGAAACAAGGTATCAACCTTTGGAGGCTCGACCTAGCATTAGTAAATCTTTGCATGAGGCTAGCGTCCATACTTCCATGCACATCCCATACAAGTCCTCACCGACCATCCATTTCGGCAAGTGTTGACGAGCCGAAGCTTCGGGAGAATTACAGTGGGCAATTGAATGGCGAACATGACATATCTTTCGCCCAGGTCGAGCCATCAAAGGTCAAGCCTTGAGACTTCCTTGTCGAGGCTCACTTACGAAAACCGAAGCCCCGAGTCCGTGTCGAGACAAAGCGAAGCCGAACCAAAGGAGAAAACACCGAGGATTGCTTGCAAGTCTACGTTAGCGGGCTTCGGGAAAAACGGTAGCGGGCTGGTATCTTACTCGCCGGACCCGGATGGCGAGGTCGCCTCACGCACTTCGCTTTATCTTCAAAATACAAACAATGAAGTGGAGCACGAGGCCTTGATCGCAGGGCCGCGCTCAAAGTCTTGATCTGACGATAAAGTTCATAGTGACTCCCAAGTCATCGTAAGCCACATGTTGGGAAGTGCGAGGCAAAAGGCGTGGGATGAAGAAATACCTCGAGAAAGCCAAAAGCTACAACAAACTTTCTCCCACTTCGGATAATTCGCATCCCAGGGAGCAAAATGGCGGTGACATCTTAAGCAAATTGGCCTCGTCAACAAGCCCACCAAGAGTGAAATCGAACACGAAGCATAGATGATGCCGATGAAGGAGCCGAGGTCAACGTGGTCTCGGATGAAGAGCAGGTGGATGACTCCCATTCGAGATTATCACGGAGAAAGACGAACGCCTAGGACAAGCTCGAGGCCGGGAGGATCTTGAGCAAATCATTGCGATATATCTTTGGAGCGGGTATTCTCTGAAAGTCATACCTCCACCTCTCTAAGGTGCTTGGGCCCGAACCGAGCTGATTACGTACTACGGGAAGTGCACGAAGGATCGTGCGGAAGTCACATCGGACCCAGAGCCTTGTAAAAAAGGTCATGCGATGGGGATACTATTGTGAACAATGTTCAAAGACTCACTTAACCTTGTGAAAGGGTGTCCAAGTGTCAAATTCACGGAACGCTACCGCAGACCGACCTCGCCTCCGTGCAAAGCCCTCGGCCATTTATACAATGGGGATCGACATCGTAGGCCCTTTTCGCAGCACCGGGCAACTCAATTCACGATTGTCGCGATTGACTACTTCACGAAGTGGGTGGGCGAGCCCTTGGCAAAGATCACAAGAAAACGCCCTCAACCGTGCGGAAGAACATAGTGTGTCGATTCGGCATCCTCATATCCTTCTTTCGGATAATGGGACGCGGTTCGATAAGATATTCAAAGACGGTGTCGAGTTTGGATCCACAAAAGTTCACCTCGGTGGCCCATCCTCAAGCAAATGGTCGACCGAGGTCACCAACAGACGATCGTGAAGGGTCTCAAACCCGTCTTGGCCGAGCTAAGGGTCTTTGGGTGGAGAATTTACCGCAAGTCTTATGGTCATCTGAACAACACTGACGAGCGGAGAAACTCCCTACAGATCGGTGTATGGGCGGCGATGATCCTGCGGTCGAAATACCGAGCCCCGCACTATTCACTTCTCCGCGAAGCAAATGGGAAAATCTACGAACCGATCTAGATCGCTCGAAGAAAGAGAGACCTCGCCACATCGAAAGCTCGGTACAAGCAACAAGTAGCTCGGTATTACAACCGGTGTCAAATCCGGCAGTTCGAGTGGGCGACCTCGTGCTCAAATAATGAAGTCGATGGGCCATAAGCTCGGCAAGCTGAAGCCACATGGGAAGGACCTTACCGGGTCGAAGAAGTCCTCGGAAAAGGGGCCTATAAGCTCGCCCATTTGTCCGGTGAGCAAATACCCAACACATGGCACATCATTCATTTGAAGAGATATTTTGCATAAGTGTCAAAAGTTGAGTCTTGTTCGTCTTTGAGTCCCGTTAGGTCGAGTCCGAGTCTTGTCGTCTTGTTCCGTTATCTTTTATCAATAAAAATCTTTTCTTTTCTCTATCTATTTTTTGTCTTGCATGTTTTCATTTGTCACTTATGCATATGATTCTTCTAAAAATTTACTATACCCTCTTCGGAGGACGAACTATACCCTCGACGGAGGACAGACTACCTTCGTTTAATCTGACGAACTAAGCAGCGTAAGGGACCACCCTCCCGATAAAACTTGGCAAAACAGGAACCCATACCTTCGTACGAGGACGAATACCTTTGTTTATTTCGAGGACGGATACCTTCGTACGAGGACGAACTACCCTCGTTTATTTCGAGGAAGCTTCGTACGAGGACGGATACCTTCGTTTATTTCGAGGAAGGATACCTTCGTACGAGGACGAACTACCCTCGTTTATTTCGAGGAAGCTTTGTACGAGGACGGAATACCTTCATTTATTTCGAGGACGGATACCTTCGTACGAAGACGAAAATACCTTCGTTTATTTCGAGGATGACACACCCTATTATTTGTTGGGGTAATAAAGAAGTAATGTCCAAGAAAAGACAACACGAAGCAAGGGAAAATTCTTATTTCGTACATTACAAATTCATACATTACGAGGACGAAGAGGGCCCCGGAGGGCGGGAAAAGCTAAGCCAATCCCTAGAAAAGTCCGGATTCAACAGAGCATCTATGCTAAGCCTACCCCGTCCTCGATCTCCACTAAGAGCCTGCCGGATCGACCTCTCGGGCCCATGAGGCGACTTCCACGACTTGATGAAGCACGATTTCGGCTCCTTGAAGGCCCACGTCTCTCTTGAGCACGGAAGCGTCTCTCTTGGGCTATCCAATCCGGGGAAGATATATCCGGGAAAGAAAAAGTCATCCTAGCAGATGAAGAAGCTTTGGCAGCAGAAGAAGGCGCAGTAGCCGAACGAAGCATGTGTCCAAGGAAGGGATGACGTGCCGCTACAATCTCGTATAAACCGCCGATCTTCTTCAAATCGTCATATTGCTCTCGAAATTGCCAGGAGTCCTGGCCATACCTTCTCTTATACTCCGAACACCACGGTTTGAGGTCTAAAACCTTAGCCTCGGCCTCGGAGATGGTCATTCCACCTTGTCGGCGAATAAATGCTTCGTACTCGGCGTGCTCCTCAATGATCGGTTTGGCCTTATCCTCTGTAATCTCGAGCTTCTCCTCGATTTCCAAAATCCGAGCATGAAGCTCGTCCAACTTCTCTTGCGACATCCTGAGCTTGACTTCGGCCTCCTCCATCACATGGCCAAGCCTGGTTTTCAAATGATAAACCTCGGTCTCCTTGGTTTCAAGAGCCCGTGTCAAGGCCTCGATCTGATTCGGCCGGGGAAGCATCGGGCATTTCAGGAGGAGACTGAACAAAAGGCAAGTTTGTTATGAACAATCGGTTTTATTAAGCCTCGGCGAATCGAAGCGACGTCTTTGTAGCGACATATTTACATTAAAAAAAAAAAAGTCTGAGGATCAATGACCTCCGGAAGCTTCGCCATCAAGCCCGGCCAGCTCGGCCCCGCTGGACTTGGGAAGCGGCGACTTCATCTCTTGGACTTCAGCCACGTCCTCGGCCCGAGCGGCTCCAACCTCCTCCTGAGCTCCAACGACCTCGGCCTCCTTGCCGCCCCAGTACTCCACCTCTGCCGTCTCTGCGACCTCGGCAGCTGCCGTCATCCTTGTCCGCTTACCCAGATCGGCCATTATAGCCTCGATCGCGGGGTCCCGGTCCACAGGACAGGCACGAACCGACTCCGCGGTCAACAGCGTCGACGAGGAAGGCAGGGCCCCAACACGGGCAAGCTCCTGGGCCGTCGGCAAGGACCTCAGCGTACTCCCGCAGCATGTCTTGGCCTCTATCACCTCATACCCGTGTTGGACTTCTCCAACTGTGGGTAATCCTCGGCGACTTCATCGAGGGTGTCCGCGACCATGCGCTTCTTAAGGAGCTCGGCCATATCACCGACAAATCCGGAGAATTTCCTGGATAGGAACAACTTCACGGCAAAGGCACGAATCATATCTCCTGAGAGGCCGCCGATTGGGCCTCCGACATCGCGCCAATCCACCTCACCCTCAATGCGGCGACCTCGGCCTCCGCCGCCACCTTCGCCGCCCGACGCCTTCTCTATCTCGGCACCGCCACGCCCGCTCTCCTCCTAGCCGCGTCCGAGCTTTATCCTCGGCCTCGGCAACCTCGCCTCAAGGAGAGTCTTCTCTGTTCAACTCCCTGAGTACCGAGCCACTCAGTCGAATCGGGCAACGGCCCGGCTAAGTACTCCTTCACGGGGTAGACGCCCAACCGGGCTCCTCCACTCGCCACCACACCCTTAGCCCCGCAGTAATGACAAACAAGGTCAAGTACATAATAATTACATTTCCTATAATGTATGGCGACGATATATTACCTCGGAAAAGCACGAGTGCGGATTGAGAACCGCGATCTCGCATTCGGATCGTTCTCAGCCGGGGCTCGGGGATCGCGCGCTTTAACCTTTTGAAGCGTTGGAGAGGTTGAGGCGAAGGGACTTGGGACATCTTCGATTCGTTCGATGAGGCCCCTGCACCTCGCTTTAGTGTTAAGCTAGAAGGCTCGACACCGGAGCTCGACACGCTCTCTTCCTCTTGTTGGATTTGTATCTTGAAAGCGGTTTGGTTGAGCTTGTATACAATGTTTTCATTACCACTATTACAATATCCTATCTGTTTTGAATACTTGATTGCATATATCGTGTCCCTTATCTCATATATAAGTTAGATCATACAGTGTAGAAGATCACGAAGTCCGTATGATTGGTCGAGCTTAATGAGATATAAAAAGTTTCACACCGAGACAACTTGAGGACGAGTTGTCGGTATAAGTGCGGTATAGATAAGTGACTTGACTTGGTTACTTGTCTATCTTTGATGCGTCTACGGCGTATTGAAGGATCACGATGAGATGTGTTCTTCTCTCGACCGTCGTGAAGAACCAAGATCTCGGTGACTTACGATGATCTAAACCTCGATAAGGTATTAGGTGAGTATGAGTTCTTGACCATCACTTTGACTTGTTATGGGTGAGGGTTGTATGTTCTAACCAAGATTCTCCGCATCTTGGGTGGTGGCGATCTTGTATGTCACGCTAGTTATCTGTCTCGAGTCACCGTATCCGTTTAGGATGATGACGTCCCCTTAAGGAGCTCAAAAGGTTTATTGTACTAAACCCTGCAGGTTGAGTTAGCTCAAGTACAATAATAAGGTTGAGTGGTACTACTTAAGGAATTAAAGATATTAATTATTTTAAGCAGTCAGATTACTATAAATAATTAATGGACGTTCGATATCTTAAATACGAGATTCATAATGTCTTAGTGCAAGCCCGACTCAACTTGGTAATAAAGGGTAAGTCATCATTTATTCTCTAGTGGCATGAATAAATGTTTATAAATTAATTTATGTTACGGTGAACATAAGATAATTAATTTATTTGAGGCCCATCTTTATTCCTTGCATTTGATCCCTGGGCTGGCCCATCCAGGCCCGTTGGCTCATGAAAATCGGCACCCCATAGGTCTCTGTAAGGATAGATTTTATTCTCTTTATCCTATAAGGATATTATTATATTTATGGGATATGCATGGATCATTTCCTTATGGGATTATGGTAATGTATTATAAATATAAGGTAAGAGATAAAGTCTAGGTTAATCCTCATTATTACGAAGCAAATTTTGCCATCTCATTCTCAAGAGAGTAGATCTCGAAAATTGTGTGGAGAGCATTGGGTGATTTTCGAAGCATTCTACATAGATCGTCCTCACTCGGCGTTGGAGATTGGGCAACCAGGATACAGTCCAGAAGGTCAAAGCACGAGTCCGATCCGTTCGATCCATTCATCTCGTTCCATCGACCTCTTCAGATCCAAAGGTAAACACGAGAAAACCCCTACGTGTTGCAATTAATTAAATAGACGCATGCTAGGTTTATAATCAATGTATGGTGAATTAAATATCCAAGATAGATCCTCGGGGCGAGGGCTAGACATATGTCATCCCTACAATTGGTATCAGAGCCTGGGATCAGAATCTTGGCTCTGTTGGATTAATTCACGTTTGATTATTACGTGCGTTTAATTAATTGTGGATCTGTCGTTCATCGTGGCTCGTTTTTGTTTTTGTTGGGTTTTGTTTTTCACCACGAGAAAATCCGTGGTTAGATTAGATTTATTTTCTGTAAATCACATCTGTAAAAGAAGAACGAAGATGAAAGCACGAAAGACGAGACGACGGGGAAAAACAGGTCTCGCGGGTGACCCACAGGCGGTTTCTCGCGGCGAGCGCGCGATCGCGGCGCGATCGCGAGGCGCAGCGGGGCGGGCGAGGCGGCGGTCGGCGAGCCTCGGCCGGGCGGCGGCGCACGCCGGCGGCGCGCCCAGACAGCGTCGCGGTGGGTAGCAGGGCGGAGGCGCGGCAGGCGCGCGCGTTGCTCGCGCGGAAACCTCGGCGCTCATCGCGCTCGGCGGGCTCAACGCGAATCGCCGCGGAAACCTCGAGCGCGCGATTTTCTCGGCGGCGCGGCGGCGGCGTGCGAATCTCGCGAGGCCTCGGCGGTGCTCGGTAGCCTCGGCGCGCGCAGCGGAAACCTCAACGTCTTGTTGGCGTGGGCGGCGGCGATGGGCGATGCGGGCGTGCGATTTTCGCGGATGCCCGGCGGCGCTGGCGGCGTGGCTCGGCGATGTTCGGCCGAGGCGCGGGTGAGCTCGGCGGTCGCGATCGTCCGTGCGACCGCGGGCACCATGCGGCGCAGCACGCCAGGTCGGCGTGAGGAAGGGTGGCGGCGGTCTTTGGGCGCGTGCATGGGCTGCCCTGGCGCTGCCCGACCATTTTGGGCCAACCCGGCCCAAACCCAGCCAGACCGTTTTCCGCCCGATTCAGTTTTAGGCGATCCGGCCCGTTCCATCGATCCGCCCAAATCGGTTTGGCGAATCCGGTCCGTGCGGGTGCGCGAGGCCCGTTTTCAAAGTTTAATTACGTACTTTGCTTTTCTATGTAATAGATTAGGCGAGATAGTGCGGAGTTCCACGAGTGGGCCACGATGAGCGTTTTATTTTATTTTTATCGTTCATTGCATGTCGTGGATGTTTAAATTATGCGATGGCATGCTATGTATGTTTAAATTACGTTGACAAACCTTTAAGTGTTTACATATTTAAGTGCGCATAGTAAGCATGCTAGGTTTATCGCGTTTTCAAGCATATTTTAGAATTCTCGAGCATGTTTTACATGTTGAGTTCTATGAACAAGCATGCTAGGATTACGTGATCGCATGGAAAAACCTTTTGAATAAAATGACTAAGCAAGTAACCCGACAAATTAATTTTTCAAATTAAAATGTCGAGACCTCCACCTTTGATCTCTAAACAAAGTGAGGCCTTGTGAGTAAACGTCCACCCGCGTGGCTTGCTTGCCTTGTTTATCATAAGTTTGTTAGATGAGATTTCTAAATAAAATATTTTAAATCTATTGAGAAGTGGGAGTTTCTTGTAAACGCGATCCACACGCTGCGGCTTGCTTGCATGTGCGATTTTCATAAGTTCTCTAGAGATAGATATAAAATAAGATAACAAAAGAATTTGAATTGGAGCGGTATGGTCTAGTGAGTATGCGATTCTAAAATTCATTTCTTTGTTAAAAATGTGGTCATTGCTTAGACATCACCTCGAGTACAACTTCCCGAAGTCCCTTCTTGCGATAGTGATGTGGTCTAGTAAGGTCCAATCTTTAATTTCATTTGTCATAAGGATAAATTGACATGGATTGAAATTAAGCGACTAAAAGGTATATTTTAGTGCAGTCGGGGTTCATGTGTAAACGTCCACACGCGTGGCTTGCATGTGGGATTCCTTGGGCGATTGGAGGTTTCAATCATATTGTTTTATCAAAGGTTACAATATTATTATTCTGAATTATATGCGATCGTATGCTTATGTGTTTACATTATCTTTTAGATATGTCTCTTACTC
The DNA here is from genome assembly GCA_036937905.1 of Salvia rosmarinus. Lineage (NCBI taxonomy): Eukaryota > Viridiplantae > Streptophyta > Magnoliopsida > Lamiales > Lamiaceae > Salvia > Salvia rosmarinus. The sequence goes on along the minus strand of CM072818.1, from coordinate 58,759,750 downwards.
AGATTATCAATATGCTCGCACAAAATCCGTTATCCGGTCCAAATTTTATCGAGTGGAAGCGAAACATGGAATATGTTCTTATCATTTGAAGAACACATGTTTGTTCTCACTACTCTAAACCCGATGCCCTATCGGCGCATCGACTAATGAGCGCGAGAGTCAAGGACTTTGGAATAAGTCGAACAATATGGCTAAATGCTATATGATGACTACTATGTCTAAAGGCTTGCATTGCAAATCGATCGATGGTAGACGCGACGATATTTGGTCGAGTCTCGAGGTAAGTTTGGGCGGTCGAATCGGACGATCCGCTTCCACACAATGAGAGAAATCTTGGCGTGTAAGATGGAAGAAGGAAGTTCGGACTATGAACATGTCTCCCGCATGACTCGTCTCATGGATAGTCTTGATCGGTTGGGAGGAGGTATTGACGGCGACCAAGGTCGATATCATCCTCAATACACCGCCCAAGTCTTTTGAGAACTTTCGGCGTGAATGCGATCATGAGCAAGACCGAGTTTACACTTAGTCGGTTGCTTAATGATCTCGTTCTTTGGAAGGAGTTATGGGAAAAGGAGCACATGCTCTTGCTACCACATCTAAGGGCCCAAAATTTTCGTTGCAAAAGAAAAAGAAAAGGGTACCAAAGGTGGAAGAGGCAAGGCAAATAGTGGGAGTAATGGGAACAAGAGCGTGGTTGCCACGGAGGCTTGAAGAAGCGAAGGAGAAGGCAAGTGCTTGAAGTGCGGTGGGCGGGCATTGGAAGGCCAGTGCCCTATGCTCGAGGCTCAGTGCGCCGTTTGCTTTAATGTGAAACATGTTTAGCGACTTGTTCTACCCATTCTTGGGTAGTAGATCTGGTATGGCGATCATGTTTGTTACACCTTGCGGGGGTTCTGCGGATAAGGGAGCTGTTTGATGGCGAGATAACGATCTCCATGGGCAACGCCAGCGAAAGTCGAGCGATTGCGGTTGGAGATGTTTCTTTATGTTTTGGGACAACCGTTTTAGTTTTGAAAGGCGTTTTATATGTGCGGATTTTCGGTGGAACCTTGTTTCTGTTTGAAATTATTTACTCATGGATATTACATTATTTTTGATAGTGGTGTTTCTATCATAAAAATGACGAAGTTATACGTGTTGGCACCTTATATAATTCTCTTTATACTATTACGCAAAACATAATACCTATAACTATGTTGCATCTTCATCAAACCCTAAAAGAAAGTTTTCTTAGCAAGATGACACCACTTTTCTCTAGCATCTTAGATTAGGTCACATCAATCTAAATAGGATCCAAAGCGGCTAAGAATGGGCGTTGGGTAATCTAACGATTACTCCATTCCCGATCTGCGAATCTGTATAGAAGGTAAGATGTCGACCGGACCCTTCAAAGCGAAGGGTTATAGAGCCAAAGAAATGTTGGAGTTAGTCCATTCGACTGTGTGGACCGATGTCCACAAAGCTCGTGGAGGGTGCAGTACTTTGTCACTTTCATTGGCGATTACTCAAGAGTGCGGATCGTATACTGCTTCACGCAAGTCACGAATGCTTTGAAATTCAAAGAATTTAAGGTGAAGTGGAGACGAAGCTAGGTAAAAGTATCAAGTCATCTGCGTTCGATCGCGGTGGCGAATACCTCGATAACGAGTTTATGGACTATCTAGTGAAGTGTGGGATTACCTCCCGGTATGACTTCAAGGGCACACCACAAAAAATGGTGTGTCGGGGCGAAGAAATAGGACTCTTTTAGAAATGTTTAGATCAATGATGAGCTATGCAACATTGCCTATTTCGTTACGGGGTATGCATTAGAGAGGCGGCATACTTGCTAAATCTATTACCGTCAAAGTCGATCGGAAGACCCTTCGAGTTGTGGTTTGAGGGCGAAGCCTAGTTTAAGCCACATAAGGATATGGGGTAGTCCGGCACATGTCTTTGAACAAGAAGGCGACAAGTTGGAGGCTAGATCGGCCTTAGGCGTTTATTGGCTATCCTAGAGGGCGAAGGTGGTTTATTCTATAGTCTAAGGATCGGAAGGTCATTATTAGCACTAATGCCCGATTCTTAGAAGAGGATTATATGAAAATCATAAGTCCAAAGTTGAAATCATTCTTGAAGAATTAGAAGATGATCGTATTCCACCACCGATTAGGCGAAGAGTGCGAGATGTCGAGTCAGTGGGAGGATCGACACGGATACTTCAAGAAATTGAAGTGGGTCGAATTCCACTGGAGATACCGACCGTCTGAGTGGTACCTACCCGACAAGTTGTGCAAGATAGAGAACCACAAGTATCTGCACCCACCGTTGCCATTATGCATGTAGAACCTCGTCGTAGTGGGAGGTTGTTCGTCGACCCGAGCGATTTATGTTCGTGGGTGAATCTTGGTTTAGTCGAGGAGATGAGCAGCAATAATCGACCCATGGACATACAAGGAGGCGATCTGAGATATTGATGCAAGATCATGGCACACCGCTATGGACTTAGAAATGGAGTCCATAACGGCTATGGATGTATATGAAAGACACCTCTACCGGATGGCGAGGAAGCCGTAGGTAGTAAGTGGATATCTGAGAGGAAGAGATTCGATGGAGGTTTCGGCTTTTAAAGCCGGGCTTGTGTCGAAGGGTACTCTCAGTTGAGGGAATCGATTTCGATGAGACTTTTTCGCTGTAGCAATGCTCAAGTCCATCGAATTCTTCGGCCATAGCAGCCCACTTGAACCTAGAGGTTTGGCAAATGGATGTTAAAACCGCTTTTCTAAGCGGTTACCTTGAGGAAGGTAGAGACATCTATATCAGCAACACGAAGGTTATGTGGTAAAGGGTGAAGAGCATCTAGTATGGAAGCTTAAGAAGTCCATTTATGGACTTAAGCGAACCTCCGATCATGGAAATGCGCTTTGACGAGTGGTAAAGTCCTATGGATTTACCCAGTTGCCTAGCGAGAGTTGTGTATCGGTTAGATGTCAGCGGTGATGTGGTATTTCTTGCACTTTATGTAGATGACATTCTTCTAGTTGGCAACAACGTGAAGTCATTATCGACGTAAAGAGTTGGTTATCCGATCGGTTTCAAATGAAAGACTTAGGAGATGCGCGTACATTCTTGGGATCAAGGTTTACCGAGATCGCAAGAAGAAAATGTTGAGCTTATCTCGGGCGTCTTACATTGATCTTGTGATTACTCGTTTTAGTATGCGAACCGCCAAGAAAGGATTGCTACCTTTCGGACATGGCGTTCCTTTATCTAAAACGATCACCTATGACCGCAAAGGAGATAGAGGAAATGAGACAAGTTCATACGCTTCCGTGGGAAGTCTCATGTCGCAATGCTATGCACGAGGCCGATATCGCTATGCGGTGGCATAGTGGCTAGATATCGATCTAACCTCGACAAGCTCATTGGATTGCGATAAAGTATATACTCAAGTACACGAAAAGACTCGAGATTATAGGTTGGTTTACCATGCGGATAGTCTAATGCCTTTGGGTTATCTGACTGGTTTCCAAGTCGACCGTGATGAGAAAAAGTCAACCTCGGCTATGTGTTTACCTTGGGAGGTGGGCCGTATCACGGAGGAGTGCAAAGCGGCGATGCATTGCGGACTCTACCATGGAAGCCGAATATGTAGCCGCCGGAGGCTTCTAAGGAGGCTGTATGGTTCAAGAACTACCTCATGGATCTAGATGTGGTACTGGTTGGCCCAAGAGTATCATAGTTTCTTGTGATAACTTTCGAGTGCGATGCAAACTCGAAGGAACCACGGACCCACAAGCGACCAAACACATAGAGAGAAAGTACCATGTCATCGACAAATCGTTAGGCGAGGTGACGTGCTTGATTGAAAAGATTGATCTGACGGAAAATCTAGCGGATCCATTCACGAAGAGCACGCGCAAAAGTCTACGATGGACACGTTAGAGGACTTGGATTGCGCTTGATGGCACCCACTTAGAAAGGAAACTTTTGTATAAGTGGGAGAAGCAAAGTGATGGTTGTTTGTAATAGCTAGTAGAGACACATTGTATACTAAAGTTTGCTTTAGTATAAGTGGGAGATTGTTGGATTTGTATCTTTGAAAGCGTTTGGTTGAGCTTGTATACAATGTTTCTGTTACCACTATTACAATCTCCTATCTGTTTTGAATACTTGATTGCATATATCATGTCCCCTTATCTCATATATAAGTTAGATCATACGATGTGTGAAGATCACGAAGTGCGTATGATTGGTCGAGCTTAATGAGATATAAAAGTTTCACACCGAGACAACTTGAGGACGAGTTGTCGGTATAGGCTCATGTATAGATAAGAAGTGACTTGATTTGGTTACTTGTCTATGCTTGATACGTCTCGGCGTATTGAAGGATCACAATGAGATGTGTTCTTCTATCTGACCGTCGTGAAGAACCAAGATCTCGGTGACTTACGATGATCTAAACCTCGATAAGGTATTAGGTGAGTATGAGTTGCTGACCATCACTTTGACTTGTTATGGGTGAGGGTTGTATGTTCTAACCCAAGATTCTCCGCATCTTGGGTGGTGGCAGTGCTTGTATGTCACGCTAGTTATTTGTATCGAGTCACCGTATCCGTTTAGGATGATGACGTCCCCTTAAGGAGCTCAAAAGGTTTATTGTACTAAACCCTGCAGGTTGAGTTAGCTCAAGTACAATAATAAGGTTGAGTGGTACCGCTTAAGGAATTAAAGATATTAATTATTTTAGCGATCAGATTGCTATAAATAATTAATGGACGTTCGATATCTTAAATACGGGATTCGTAATGTCTTAGTGCAAGCCCGACTCAACTTGGTAATAAAGGGTAAGTCAAGATTTATTCTCTAGTGGCATGAATAAATGTTTATAAATTAATTTATGTTCAATGAACATAAGATAATTAATTTATTTGAGGCCCATATTATTCCTTGCATTTGATCCATGGTGGCCCATCCGAACTGTTGGCTCATGAAAATCGGCCCATAGGTCTTTCTAAGGATAGATTTTATTCTCTTTATCCTATAAGGATATTATTATATTTATGGGATATGCATGGATCCTTTCTTTATGGGATTATGGTAATGTATTATAAATATAAGGTAAGAGATAAAGTCTAGGTTAATCCTCATTATTACACAAGAAAATTTTCGGCCATCTCATTTTCAAGAGAGTAGATCTCGAAAATTGTGTGGAGAGCATTGGGTGATTTTCCGAAGCATTCTCCATAGATCGTCCTCACTCGACGTTGGAGATTGGGCAACCGGGATACAGTCCAGAAGGTCAAAGCACGAGTCCGATCCGTTCGATCCATTCATCTCGTTCCATCGACCTCTTCAGATCCAAAGGTAAACACGAGAAAACCCCTATGTGTTGCAATTAATTAAATAGACGCATGCTAGGTTTATAATCAATGTATGGTGAATTAAATATCCAAGATAGATCCTCGGGGCGAGGGCTAGACATATGTCATCGTTACACCTCTTTCCTCTGTGAAATCCTTTGAAAAGGAAGCGAACTCGTTTAAAGAAAGGAGAGAATGAAAAGAGAAAAAGGGAGGGGCTCACCTTCACCGTCTCCACCGCTGATGGCGAGGATCACAAGGCTCGACCCTGCAGCTACAAGCTCGGCCTCGGAAAATACTTAGTCCACCAAGTCAATCTGTCTAAGGATTGCTTCAAGCTACCAAGTCGTTATCTCGTAGCCATGTCCTTGACTTCTCAAGATTCCAAGCGAACTGGGTGCCCAGGAAAATGACAAAGAAAAATTTCTCGTGCCGGTTGGGAATTTTGACTTCGTCTTTAATTTAAAATTGCGATAAGGTGACAAGTAATACCATCCAGCGCTGAATTTGAATTGAAAGAACCTAAGGGGCGAGGTTTAAGGTCAAAGGAAATTATGGCGATAAGCAAAGACACCTAGGCCGTCAAATGCGAAAGGAGTTCGGCGTTAATTGAGCTAAAGGATGCCAAACAAGCTGCTGCGATTCAGCGTATATGGAAGGATAGGGAAGGCGAAGGCCATTTTTCAGCTATCCTCATAAACGTGATTTAAACCAAGCGGAGGCGTTAGCCTATCCTCCGGACGGGAGCAATGTACCCAAAAGATTTCGAGATATAAAATTAGAAGCAAGCTCTAACCTAGCGAGATGCTCCTAAAATCGAAGGAATAGAAGAAACCTACCAACATCCATCATGGACGGATAACAAACTCTACGCAAAAAGGAGGAGGCATCGAAGGTATATACTTGTACATCCACCGAATCATTCGATGGGGACACAGACACAATCGGCCTTCACGGCCGTGAGAATCCTCGAGCATGAAGAAGAAGGAGAAGCCATAACTTCTCGGTTTATAAATCGAAGGAGATGGCGCTAAACTCCGAGGCGACAATGGAGCAGTTGAGCACTTTTTCCGAAAATCGAGATTAAGTCCGAGAAATTTGAAAATGGAAAAAGTGATATGCGAAACAACGTGTCGGGAAGTTATTCCCAATATGCGCTTTATCGGGAATCCAACCGCTGCCGCATTAAATGCATATCCCGTATCTTGTGCATGACATCGGCAGAAAATCCCGTGTTCGGCCTCGGTAGGGGCGTTCCGCATTCAAGATAAAACGCCGTATATCCGACCTCGACCATGAATTGCATAAACGACTTGCATAACGCCTCGCGGTGAAGCCATCCGGCAGACTTGGCATAACGCCTCTCCGGTGAAGCCTTCCCGACTTGACTTGGCGCCTCGCCGGTCGCCGCGAAGCCAGTGTCGAACGGTGAAACACCCGGCAAGAGATACAACAGCGCCACGAACTTGTCGCAACACCTCGGAGAGGTAAGCCAACGATGTAGAACCTCGGCATGAAGCCTCGATAAGATAATGTCGACAGCGCGGCCGACATAACGCCTCCGGTGGGCGAAACTGCGACGCGACCTCGGCATTACGACAAAGTGAACCCAGCGGTGCGCGACCTGCGCACAACACCTCAAAAAGCGAGCCACTCGACAGCGACCTCGGAACATTGCCTCGGAAGGCCATCCAGACAACGACGAAGTCGGCACCAAAGGGCCCGATTCACCACACACGTACATCGGCAAACCACAACCCCAAACCCGTTCGACCTCGCTTGCGTCTTTTGGGGGATGTGATAGGATACTGACTCAACTACGGGCACAAGCAGGGCCCAATACAAGTAAGCGACATCAAGCTCGGCCGAGCAAGTTCGGCCAAGAAGACTCCTAAATCAATGTGAGCGGAAGATTCGGCCATATATAAAAGAATCCTAATTTGAAGAGAGATAGGAGGAAGATCCGATCCTAGAGGAAATCTCGGATTGAGGATCTAGGTCAATATATTTGTGTATAAATAGAGGCTAGATTGGACGAGAAAGATCATCTACACTTTTTGTAATCGCTCCTCACATTATCAATACACGAATACTCTCTCTCTCTCCGTGGACGTAGATCTTATTCATAGATCGAACCACGTAAATCTTTGGTGTTCTTGTGCATTTAATTCCCTTACGAAAATAAGATCGATCACATACATATATGTATTATATGAAATACTATATGTATACTTAGTAAAAATTCATATCTAGAGTCAATAATCCGGGATCAATTTAATTGGTACGTTAACTTTATAATCCAACTCAAATCATTTTTGGATTAGGGAGATAAAGAAATATAGATGAGAAAAGTTGGATTAATTATTTAGATTCACACCATATGAACTAATCAACTAGTTATTGATTGTCAAATGAGTGACTAGTATGTGTGTTGTATATTCACCAAGAAGAATTGAAGTCCCTCATGAACTAAATAAATCAATTATTGTTCCTTGATGCGAGAAGTATATGAGACTCACTGGTGCTAAAGACAAATATAAAATCAAATAAAGAAATCACATCACTCCTCAAACCTCCCGGAAATGATCGATCTGGAGATGAATAGATGATAATCCCAGTGCATTTGAACGTGCACTAAATGATCATAATATTGTAGAATAGCCATATGCTCTGGAAATGATTAAGATCTATAATTTTATTAAAGTTGTCATGAACTTTATGAATACGGGAGAAACGTACTATAGACAATATTGTTTGCCTGAACAATTGCTAGTACAAATTGAAATGTTAATCTGGTTACATAACAAATGACAGTAGTATGCCAGAAACACTAGATGAGAAGCAATTGAAGTAAAACTAGCTAAATATGAATAATAGGGTGGTAAGAAATAAAATGAGATTAACACCTCAGGGGTTTCAACATAAAATTTATTCTCATGTTATGGATGTCATTATGTTTCGTGGTTTAATATTTCCGACAGTAATTATGAATTTAGATATCATTTGGATAGACGTCGTGACTATATTTTTGTATAAATCATTGGATGCGTATATCTATATGAAAGTTTCTGAATGACTGAAGATTCATAAAATAAAGGAAAATTAAAATCACAATATCTATTATATCAATTTGAAAATAGTCAGATGGTACAACTGACTAAGTGAATTCCTCTTGAACAGGATATGTGAATAGGGGTAGGAAAAAATATCGAAAAATCGGTATACCGAACTTATCATGCCGAAAAAATACCGAAAATACCGAATTTTCGGTACGGTATGATACCGTACCGTTAATTTTCAGTATGGTAACGGTATCAATTTTTTGGATACCGCGGTATATCAATATATACCGTACCGTGGTATATACCAAAAATTTCGGTATATACCGTTTATCGGTACATACTGGTATTGATACGATCCTCACTGGTACGAAAGATCTATCGACGCCGAGCGGAAGAACGAACAAGATGGAATATCCCAAAACCTATGAATCTAACCCTCAGTGATATAGGTCAAGATTTCGCCTATACCCCAACTAGATAGTTGACCCAGCAACTCGGGGATGATGAATGACACACGAACGAGGGATGGATGTCTCGTTGATACGTCGATAATTGAATTTCTTGGCAAATGCAAGAAAATTCAAGAGCTAATGAAAAGAGAATAAAACTCACATATATTCGTAAATCAAAAGCTGAATATTTTCGTATGCTTACAAGCCTTTATATAGGTGAAAAATGAAGTCTAATCCTTATCAAAGAAGGAGTCCTAATCAAAGTAGAACTTTAATTTACAAAAGAAGTTTTAATAGACTAGGACTACAGATAATCAAACTAAAAATACTGCGAAAATCTTGATACAAAAACGTGGCCCATATGCCACATAATAATTAAATTTACAAAACTTGGGTGCATCATTCCCTTCTCTTGAAAAGTTTGTCCTCAAATCCAAGTCATCACCTATATCAAACGGACTCACCCACTTCAATTCACTAGCCTCGCATGATACCAAATGTGGGAATCCACCTTATATCCACCGGGGATAAGCCTCAAGGGCGATGTGGGACGATCATCCCCACCCCCATAAGACCCGATCGCCTCGGTCGGCAATCGCGAACCACATGAGACACCGACCCAGTGGAAGGTTAGCTCGATACCAAATGATAAGATGGACACCTAACTTCACCCCAAAAGCGCTCAAAGGGAAGGTTTGGACTCAACCTTATATCCATTGGGATAAGCCTCCGCGAGCGATGTGGGACGATCGGTATATCGGTGCCATGGTACATACCGAAAAATCGGTATTTTCGGTATGAATTGGTATATCGAATTCGATACGGTCGGTATTTTTCGGTATTTTCGATATGAATTTGGTATTTTCGGTATGAAGTCGATACTTTCGGTATACCGAAGTCGAGTATGGTATACCGTAAAAGTCGGTACGGTAACGGTATAAAATTTTATCATATCGTAATTTCGGTATAACGACTTTCGGTATGCCGAATTGTTCGTTCTGATATCGGTATAAATTTTGCATAACGTAATTTTCGATGCGGTATACGATCTGACGAAAAATTTTCGGTATACCGTGCCGACCCACCCCTATATGTGAATAATAACTTTAACTTATACCTAAAGATGAAATTTTGAAATAATTAGACAAAACTCAAATATTGTCTCGGCCTACAAATCAAGTTTTTCCTCAAATGAGTATCGTATACCTGACGACCTACATGAAGGAGGTTTTATAGAAATTTTATCTATTTAGCACCTCAATGGTTGTCCTGTCACTTAAATGGATAAGGACCATTTAGACCTAAATAAGATAATGCAGATATTTTAATATAAAAAATTTATAAATTTACCTATTGGAGTAGTACTTTATAAAGCTTATTATAGAATTAGAAGTTGCTAGCAATATTTAATGTTTCACCAAGAAGGAGAATTTATATCCTTTATTATCTTCAAGTTAAATATAGTATTGGTCTATTTTATTATAGAAATCAAGATTTGATATTAGTGGCTACTCAATTTTGATTATCTATCTAATTCCCTTTAACACTAAATCTCAAACTAGTTATATGTATTATGACATAAGATATACCTTTACTATCTCTATTAGGATAATATAGTTTGTGCTGCACAAATGAGTTGTATGTAAGGTATGATATAACGAAGCATATGTTATCTAAATATTTTTACTCAGACGATCTCCAGAATAGCGATAGTGAGAAAATATTATATTCATTCACTAAATCTCTCCCTATATAAAATATATTCATAATATTAGAATGAAAAGAATATTATTATTTGGAGGGAAGTGGTACCTTTATTCAAAAATTAGATCTTGAAAGTTAAATAATCCTAAAAGGCAACTAGTTGTATTCTTTTTCTCTTACTAGGTTTTTTCACATGATTCTCTTAGTTAAGGTTTTTAACGAGCAAATATATGTCATGTAGTTTTTTTTTCTATCAGATTTTTCCCATTAAATTTTTCTTGAGAGATTTTTAACGAGACATGAATATCAAAACAATAATATTGAAGGGGAGTGTTGTATGAAAACAATGACGCTTGTATCAATAACTCAAAAAGTGATAATGTGATGGACTTGTTCATAAATACACTATCAACGTCAACAATTCAAAAAATTGATACACAAAATTGGCATACGTCAGCTCAAAGATTTACAATAATTCCTTTTAAAGGAAACAACTGTATTCTTTTCCTTCAATCATATTTTGTCGCATTAGATTTTCCTGATAAGGTTTTAATGAAACAACATCTTCTTAGAATTGGTATTCAATGAACAATGTTGTAGATATGTATCTTTATAAATATATATCATGTAGTAATAATGGCCAAATAAATCCTAAAAGTATAATTATATCTCTCTATAAATACATACATTTAGTCTTTATAGTAATATGTACTCATTATTTTCTCTAGTTTACCACCCATTTTATTATTCAAGTGGACATAATTACACATGTAAATACTTTAAATGGCATGAAAAACAACACAAAAAATCTTAAACTCTCCCACTCCAATCAAAATTGTAATGTACCGACACCTCCATTGCCTAATTCTTTAATATTGGCTGAGATTGGAATTCTAAAGGTGAGATTGAATTCTAAAGGTCTTGTTGCCTCGATCCTCATTACCAGTCCCATCTCAAATCATAGCGTCCAAGAAAAAAACTCCAGAATATCTTAGAACAAGATTAAATCATCATTCAAATTAATGCAGTTATCAGATAGATATGTTGTATTTCAAAATATCAAATAAAATTCGAAAATTCTCCAACTTAGCAAGTTATGAGATTAGGTCAAGTGTTCAGATGTGCACGAGAAATTTTATATTTCTATGTCATCTTTCATTGAGTTGAGATTAGAGAACGTTGTCTTAGTAGTCCGTCTCATACTATACACATCAAATAAATTAAATATAACATTCAATATGATAGGAGATAGTTATTCCAACAGTTGCAATCTATCCGTAACTTGAAAATATATTCTCCACGTTTCAAATCACTGTTTTAAGAACTTGAAAATTTGCTAATTACTCCTCCAACCACTATATTCATTTTTAATTTTGATGATACAAGTTTTAATAAATTATAATAAAAGTAAAATAAATGAAGATAATAAATGAATAGATTAATGGATAGTGGAATTAAAAGATAAGCTATAGGACAATAAATAAATATATTAATGGTCAATGGAAAAAAAAAAAAGGTGAGTCATGTTTTTTTATGTAAATAAGTGAATAGTTTTAAGATAAAATTGTAAAATTGATGTTTTCAAAAAAAAAGAAAGTGAATATTTTTGTGGATGGACCAAAATAGAATTAAACAAACATATTTGACGGACTATATAGTGGATCTATCAAAGGATTTTCATTGTATAAATTGTTTTTTTCTTTGTATAAATTGTTTCTACGAGTGAAAATATTATCAGATAAGATATCATGCGCGCAAAGGTTCAATTTTAAGTTTACTTCACATATAAGAAAGAAAGAAGCTACAGTGTTTTCTACATCTCCAAGATTCTTGTAGTTAAAAATTATACCATATATGAGAAAGTAATCACGCAATGATTTTATAGGCTAATTAAATTCATAATATTTGTCACAGGTTTACAACTCCTAGTTAACCATGCTGTTTTCTTAAATTAATGCTTGTAGTGAAGAAATGATACCATACCTATTTACCATGCTTCCCTATACCAATGTTTTCATTTTCAGTGGCAAGAAAAATCGACGAACTGGTCTATTCTATCAACTAAACTGCTCCAAAAGACAGCACCAACATCGAACGATAAATATCAATCGATGCAATTCAAAACTTAACAAATATTTGAAGAATTTTAAGGGCTAATTTGCAATTCGATAGGATGAGAAAGCATACGACGTATACATGATGGTACGAGTATGTATACATAAAGCTGAAATCCGGCAGTTTCTTTCAGTCTGCAACCAAAATTCGATAAACTTTCCATTACAAAACTACACATTTTTTCTGTTACTTGTGAATAAAAGCAAGCAGCAAGGCCGAAATTTTGAATAAGGAAAATATAAGGTCCAAATTGAAAGTCATCACCATCCATACTATGTAAGCCAATGGAGCGCATTTCCGACCATAAGATTACGAAAATACACATTCCCAGAAGCCAATATATTCAACGGTACCTGCCGCGATCTCTATCCCGGTCTCGTTCCCGCCCATAGTCTCTGTCTCGATCATATTCATAGCCTCGATCTCTGTCTCTGTGTCTATCATGATCTCTACTACTTCTATGCCTGTCCCTCTCCCTATCATCACGATCTCTTCCCCTATCCTTGCTTCTCTCTCTTTTATCCTTGTCACCTGCTGCAACATTGCAAAAGACAAACGTATGATGAGCATTTTCTTTTCTTTAATGGATAGGTTACCATCATTAAACAGTGAGCACCATAAAATGTCAGGGAGTAACCCCTATTTTTCTACACAATGATATTTGTAACATTATTTGATTGATTGAGCTAACGCTATGGCCTGCTAAATAGCGACTTTGGAGCTTGGAGGTTGTTACACAAGGCAACAATCTACCACCAGCAGACATCACAATTACAAGACCTATACTAAGAGATTATTACTTTTCTCCACATTCAATTTTTATGTAGTTTCTTCATCTAATGTAGGCATCGAATACATGTTGAAAAAAAAAAACATAATAAAAAAACTCAAGCATGACGAACAACTAACCACCTGATTTAAGTGCAAAGCACAAGACAAAAATAATGACACATAATCATCGGACAAATTAATACCTAGTTCCTCGACCTCCCATCCTGCACGCCCAACTCCAGGAACAGCCTGAGTTGTTTCAGCTTGTTGTGTTTTTGCACGGAACTTTTTCTTAAGATTGCCAAACTCATCATACATTTCACCATCATCCTGCAATCACAAAAATCCATATTTATGGCCTCGGGTGACATTAATTGAAAATGGACCATACTTCTCATGAAGGTGGATAATTACTTCTTCAGCCTCTCGCCGACGCCTTTTTGTCTCCTCTATTTCTTCCTCATCCAGCTCTTTGTAGCCTCCACCACGTCCCCCTCTATATAAAAAAGTCAATTCTCAAATAAGATCAGTATTCAGTCAAGACAATCATATAGAATAACAGGGAAAAGAAAAGCTTTCACTCTTTCACTCAACAGCCAAGTGAACTTCAAGAAGAACTAAGAAAATCAAATCAAGGTCGTGATAAAAGGGTAATATTGAAAACCAACTGAAAATGCTGGAAAACCGAAGGATAGAATTTAAGGGACTGAATTGAGAAAATAAATCCTGTTTCAAAATCCTTAACACTCTTCCTTGAATATTAAGGAGAAATAGTTCCATAAGGTCTGGTTTCAATGGAAGATTTGACTTGAATGGAAAGCAACTAATCATGTAAAATTCTGGTGACTTAAATAATATGGTAGTTGGCATAGGGCATAGTATTATATGTTCAAAACAGATAAAAACAATCAAGAAATGAATGCAAACAAGATAAAACAAAATATCCACTCACCTTACACCTCCTCGCTAGTTCCAGGCTTATTGGTATTGCAGATGTTACATTTTGTGCGCTTTGCCCAATTAATATTCCCACACCTGAATCGTTAATTTATGAACAGATGAACTAAGTAGAATGGCATGTCTTGCAAGTTTGAAGAAAAAGAGCATAAGTATAGTCCTTGGTATAATGAACAGAGGAGGCCGCTATATAACGAAGTAAGCATCAGAAGAAGAAAATAAAATCAAAAAATTGATACACACTAATTGCATCATCAAGAACCATGACAAATATTTACTACCATGACAAAGAACTAAACTAGGCCATTCATAATGAAGTAGTAGTGTCCTGAAAACTTTCCAAATACTCCATACAATTCAAGAAACTCTATAGGTGAAGGGTATCCAACTGAACCATATAAGATTTCTGTAAGTATGGAATCTAGATTTATAAACAAGCCATCCCCAAAACCGATGGTTTCCCAAAAGTTTCATTATGTTCTAACCATAGCGCATAACTCAAAACCACAACGCTAGCAAGTAATAAGAACTAGGTAAATACCAACATGCAATGATGAACAATGACGCTCAAGGAATAGATGGTTTAATAAACATAAAAATCAAGCAATAAAGCATATCCAAACCTATAACAGTTTTTATGCTACTGAGTTTGATAAGCCAAACTACATTGGAAACCCTATTCCTAAACAGCTTAAAAGACAACATTTAAATCCAAAATCAAACAAATTATACCACCAAGCATCATTTGAGTAAGTGATGCAAATAGTTGTTTCTATTTATACCATTAGTTACTATTTCTTGGACAAAAGGGGGGAATGGGCAGTAAAGCAAGGTTGTACACATCTTACATTGGACAAGGCCAATCATTTGGACCAAAAAGTCCTCCTCCAGCAGCACCAACTCCACGGGCAGGCCCTCCTGCCTCACTATTACCACGACCCCTTCCTCGGCCACCACCAGCTGCTCCTCCACCAGAGGCTCCCGTAGGGCGTGCAGTTCCACAGCGATTGCACACACCTCGAAATGCAAAGTTCACATTGCCACAACTGTCCACCAATAGATATAAGATATTGTTTGCACTAACAGCATCTATTTGCTAAAAAAAGATAGCACGAGAGCAAGAACGAGCAGCTCACCAATAATCGCATCACAGACCTTGTATTCGTGCACAACCAATCTCCATCTTGTTGCCATGACTTTCCCCCAGCATCTCCTCGACCTCTACCTCTTCCACCCCCATCATTCACATCCACGGATCCTTCCTCCAAATCATTGACATCACTCACAATAGCTTGCTCAACAACATGATTCGCCGTGTCGTCCTTATTCTTCGACTCTGCCATAAAGACTCAATTGTGGCTCCATGGAAATCTTTGTTGTTAAACCATTCAACAGCAGCCAGTGCAGCATGTGGATCCTCATAAGTGACTGTGGCATCTCCTTTGGGCTCATTTGTCACTTTATCATGGTATAGCCATATCTTGGGACGCCCAGTTCGTTTGTCTTTCTATGGAGTAGAAAGTCGCTTTAGTCAAGCAACCAATGACCACTCACACAGAACCCCATAAATATGCAAAATGCAAAACATGAACTGATGCAGGTCAACATCCTAATAAAGGTCAAGGCTTTTGAAACCATCATTAGTAAAATAAAGGTCTCATCGATGCTACGTCCAATCAACTTCACCACGCATGTTCGTATACATATCAAAGAATGTAGCATGGATAAAACCATCAACTAATATAAGACAGCACACAGACACGAGCAAAGGCATTGCCTACAGTTATGCGAAAATGTGATGGTAATCCAAGGGTAACCAAACAAAGAAACGAAAAGAAGAGTAAATTAATACCTTTAGCAAACCAATGGTGCCGAAGTGCTCGGCCAACATTGTCTCATCAGTACCAAAAGGTAAGTTACAAACATAAACAGACCCGTTCGTCGGCGCCCCTTTTCCAGAATAGTTGGCCATTACGCTACAATTTCATGAATCGCCGAGCCACAATAATAATTCAAGCACCAAATCGCCACTCTATCAACCACCCCAGCTAATCAATATGCATAAAAGAAAGAGGAAAACATTAATTATATTAAAATCAAATCAAGGTTCGGAATGAAAGGGTGTAAATAAGACTAATTGCCACATTCGACCAATTTTTTTGAAATTGGTGATTCGTAGGGTTAGGGGTTTTTTCTAGAAAAAAACTTGCAAGATAAGAGATATTGAGAAGAAAATAGAACCTGATTTCCCCGGTGGTAGCGCCGCCGCCGTCGCAGGTTCACTGCCGGTTTGAGATAGATGAGGAAAGAATGGGGAATTTTGGCCGCGAAGGGATCGAGTCAATCGCAAATATACCCTGGGACACAAACGTAAATCCATTTGTATCAGAAGGTTATTTTTGGTCTTGGTTTTTGGACCTCTTTAACAGGTGGTTCATTTCGGGCCCACAACTCTAAGCCCAAAATCGTTATTGAACTTGTGAATCTGTGATTAGAGTTTGTAACAATTAGTTGCTAGACTAATGTGGAGAGCTCATCTGAATGAAGTGTTGTCTAGTTTTTTTTTTTAATTCATAGGTACTGCACACACATGATGGATAATTCATACTTAGCGCATATAGGATGGTTAAATCACATTTGAATAATCAGATGTGATAGACTTAGAACTATAAACATTAGTTGAGTTCGAACATATGACATTTTGACTACAGAAATTCACTTTACCATTAAATTACTTGAGAAATCAAATGTGATAAGCTCAGACCTATAAAGATATTAATAAGGTACGAACATGTGACCAAAATTACCACTAGGCCATCCCAATGAATGTTTGGGACATTCTCTAGTTATTTGTAGGGATGTCGGCGGGCGAAACTTTCTGGACCGTAACCAATAAATTAGTATTGGTTACGGTTGCAGAACCGACCAAGAACACGGATCGGGACCGGATCCCACCATCAGTTATGGTTAGGATCGGGTATTCCATCGCTTGGCCTGTTTACCGTTGGGCCTCAAGTGCATTCAATGTTGAAACAACTCCTTCTGCTTCATTCAATCCAACTGCCCATGGGTTGCTGCCCCAATCTTTGCAAATAATCAATCATTTTGTGAAAATTATTATTAGATTTTATGATATATCTTTTATATTTAAATCTTTTAAATGTTATATTTAAAAATAATTACCAAAAATTTTATTTTTTTCATTCTAAAAAAATAGACACAAATATTGTCATAGCTATACACACAATGCAATTATCTCACTTTCTCTACATATAACTTTAACTCTCACTTCCAGTTGTTGTAATTTATATTCTTGGTATGTCATTTTTGTATTTTTCTACATTTTTGTTATAATTTAATTTATTTCTATTACAAATAATATTATGGTTGGAATGGTTATTGATAAATCATCATAATATATATTTATGATGATTTCCATTTATTAATTATTAATGATATTTCCATTACGTTCGACTTCAGTATATCTAAAATTAAAGATAGCAGGTTGGAATGGTCTACTATATATATATTATGGTTGGAATGGTCTACTATATATATATATATAGACTTATAGTATTGTATAATATATTCTATTTATTAATGATATTTCCATTACGTTCGACTTCAGTATATCTAAAATTAAAGATGGTCTACTATATATATATATATATAGACTTATAGTATTGTATAATATATTCTATTTATTAATGATATTTCCATTACGTTCGACTTCAATATATCTAAAATTAAAGATAGCAGGTTGGATTATGTGCAATTGAAGATCTGTAGCATTTATAGAAGTAGGGAGTTTGTATGCAATTATCACATTCAATAAATTTTATTATTATATATATATATATATATTATTTATATCAATGTAAAGAACTTACAGAAAAAAGGAAAGAACAAAGTAGAGAAATAAAAGAAAAGAAAATAAAGAGACAAAGTAGAAATATAAGAAAAAGAAAAAAATGGCACAAAGTAGAGAAATAAAGAAAAGGAAATTAAAAAATAAAAATAAAAAATAAAAATAAAATTGACCGGTCGGACCGAACCGGACAAAATGGGCTTGATCTGAATCGGTCCGGGTCCAAGCGGTTCTAGAACCGAACCGAACCGAACCGTTGCTTTAAAATTTAATGGGTTTTGAGCAGTTCCGGATCGGTCCGGTAAAGACCGCCGATTGACATCCCTAGTTATTTGTATCAAAATTAGTCCTAACATAAATGTTACGAGCTTATAAATTGTTTCTGCTAAATTAAGAGAACCCGTTTGATTTTGGTCACTTAAATTATAATCTTATTTGTACTAGTATTTTTAAAAGATAAATCATCCACGCAGAACTTATAAACATATAAATTATTCCATTTCGTGTATACTTTTTTTAAAGTACGTGCACTTCTTATTCTATATATATATATGCGAGAGTGTTAACGTAAGAACCATTTTATTGTAAGAAAGTGAGAACCAAAAAATGATAAATTCATTATAAAAATTGATGAATCCGTTGTGAAAGTTACTGAATCCAAAAAAAATACAATTTTCGCTCCTAATGGGATTCGAACCTGGGTGAAATTTTTTGAATTTTGAAATGCAGTAACTTTCTCAACGGATTTATCAACTTTCATAGCAAATTCATTTGGTTCTTAGTTTTTATGATAAAAGTGGTTCTCATTTGAACATATATATATATATTTTAAATCCCCTCTTTTTTTGTTTGGGAGGAAGCTCGTCAAATATGGACGTCAATTCCATCCCAATATAGCTGTTCAGTTTATATATACGAGCCTATTGCAAAAATGGGCTAATTACGTACTCCTAGCATCCTAATTCTTTCCACAAATATCGTCATGTTTTAATTTTTCAAACCTCTATTCCAACACCTAACTATTATTTCCCCCAATCTCCACTCTTTAATTTACATTATGTGTTGTTTACCAAAAAATAAATAACTCACATGCCTATTATATGTCGGTATCTTATATGTCCGACACTAAAACAAGACAAAATATTCCTTTATATCATATATATTTCTTGTCACGATAGATTTAATTATATCTTCACGGGTTGTTCGTCTCTGCTCATTCTACCGTACTCGACTTTTTTGTTCGATAATAAATGTATTTAACCTCAGAGGAGATAAAAAAACGACATACATAAAAATTTCTTCAAAGTTTTTACATTTTTAAGTTGGATAGTTGAACAAAGTGCATTGTAATATATTACGGGGTTGACAATTGCAACATACACTTTTGAGATCAGCCTAACGGCTAAGTGCACAAACATTCAACTTTTTCCTATCAAACATGAATTATTATAACGGTCGAAATTAAGATATTTAAGTCTTCAATCACAATCAAGATATACTTATTTGATATTTGCATCGGGAAAATTTTGTGTTATTAAAAAGTTTAAGTCCCTTCAAACAAATATTGCATCTACCCTGATAAGTGATGACGATAAAGCAAAGTTAAAATAATGTATGGTGAAAGTGAAACGAGCTTTATAAAAGATAGTGAATAAATAAAATGGAACGAGTCCCTGAAATGTAACTACTCAACTCTACACCTTTTTCCAAAGTTACTATATTATCGTATCCACCTTTTACTTGAAAGTCATTGGGCCCAAATGAACTTTTAACGTCCAATAACCTATATACTATTCTTTAAACTTGTTTCACTGTGAAGCAACATTATTTGCAAGATTATTATTATTTTTCGAATCTTTTGAAAGTGCTTAAATTTGTCCATACACACATAGCGGGTAAAGCATAAGTTAAGTTTCTTCGAGAAAGTTGATTTCGGTGGATTTTATTTATTTTCTATCTAAAAAAATCAAATCCTTTGGTAGTATATGTAAACTTCACTAGTGTGCATAAAATTGTATTTAAACTCACTCAAGAAGGAACCATGAAAAAGTAAAAGATAAATCTATCCCGATATATAACTCATTGATGTGAAGATTATAATGAGATGTTCTTTACATATTGATTTTATATCTTGAATATATTTGACACTGAAAAACATTTTTCAATGAGATGGAATTTATACATCTGGGCTGTAAAAAACAAGAATATATTACTTGACAATTCACACGGGCGCTCCGAAAAATTTATAAAGATTAGATTTGTCCAAAAATATTCACATATAATTTGGATCGAGGTCGACATCTCATCGAAACACATACAATTTCACCAATATGTCTTCTCTTCCTCTCCTCCCCTTATTTTCTATCCTCCATCTCTTCTACCTTTCCTCCGCCTACACCACCACCCTCTCCCTCTCCCCCACCGGCGTCGCACCGCCCCTCGCCAACCCATGGCAGCGGCTCGCTCACCTCGCCACCGCGTCCTCCACCAGGGCCCACCACCTCAAGCAGCCGAAGACCAACCTCTCCGCCACCAAAGTCCCCCTCCTCCCCCGCGGCTACGGCGGCTACTCCATCTCCCTCAGTTTCGGCACGCCGCCGCAGACCTCCTCCTTCGTCATGGATACCGGCAGCAGCCTCCTCTGGTTCCCATGCACGCACCGCTACTCCTGCAACTCCTGCAACTTCGCCGACATTGATCCGGCCAACATCACCGTATTTATCCCCAAATCCTCCTCCTCCGCCAAAATCGTCGGCTGCAAAAACCCTAAATGCAAATGGATATTCCCAAATGTCCGCTGCAGAGAATGCGAGAAAAATTCGACCCGCTGCAACCAGCTATGCCCGCCCTACATAATCCAATACGGGTCCGGGTCAACCACCGGGTTGCTCTTATCGGATTCATTAGTTTTTCCGGATAAAACGGTGGAAAATTTCGTGGTCGGGTGCTCGATTTTCTCGAACCGGCAGCCGGCCGGCATTGCCGGTTTTGGCCGAGGACCGGAGTCACTGCCGGCTCAGATGAAACTCAAAAGTTCTCATACTGCCTCGTCTCTCACCGGTTCGACGGAAAACCGGTGAGCAGCGATTTAGTTCTGGATACCAGCGGCGCCGCCGTGGCCATCGGCGGCGGAATCAAGCACACTCCATTCCGGAAAAATCCGGCGTCTTCGAATTCCGCATTTCACGATTACTACTACGTGACGCTGCGGAAGATCACGGTCGGCGGAATCAAAGTCAAAGCGCCGTACAAATTTCTGGTGCCGGATTCCGATGGGAAAGGGGGAACGATCGTGGACTCCGGCACGACCTTCACCTACATGGAGAAGGAGGTGTTCGACCTGGTGGCGGCTGAGTTCGAGAAGCAGATTGGGAAGAATTACGACCGGGCCGCCGCCGTGGAGAAGGAGTCGGGCCTGCGGCCCTGTTACAATGTCTCCGGCAAAAACACGGTCGATTTGCCTCAGTTGATCTTCCATTTCAAAGGCGGCGCGAAGATGGCGTTGCCGATGGCCGATTACTTCTCGTTTTTGGATGAATCGGTGATTTGCATGACTATCATTACGAGCGATTCGATGGGAGATGGGTTCGGGCCGGGTCCTGCAATAATTTTGGGGAATTATCAGCAGCAGAATTTCTATATGGAGTATGATTTGGAGAATGAGAGGCTTGGATTTCGGAGCCAAGTCTGCAAATGAGGTAACGGGATTATCTTTTTCTTTTAATGAATATAATTAAATAAGAAAAATAAATGGTAATTACAGTATGCCCCAAACTCTGATGCATCGACACATCATCACATAGAGTTGCGACTTGAAGGAATTAACATATTTGTTTTTCGACATGAATGATTCTTATGTGACGAGCTTCTACCTTGTAACTCAAAATGTTCAACTTAATATAGTCATTGAATATGATTTGAGCTTCTACCTTGTAACTCAAAATGTTCAAATCAATATGATTTGTTTATCCTTACATGCGATGTTTATCTTCAAGTAACATTTATTCGCCATCCTAGTTTTCTCAATCAGCATTTAACATTTCACAACACTAAGATAATTATTTTTCAACCACCAACACAATCATGTAAAATAATGAAACCAAGACAATATGTTAATTATGGATATGAGTTGTTATACACCTGAAAGGCACCTAACTTCTTGAAAAATTTTAAGATCTTCAGGATAGGCTAAATATCTTTGTATAGACACCTCACTTAGTAAGAAACCGGACTAAATTGCGGTCTTATATATATATATATATTGCTTAAATTTATTTTCGGACCGGACCGGCAGAATTGTGATGTGAAATATTTCGAATCAATTCGATTCGTCTTTTAACAACATCGATGGTGCATCTCGATCCTCATGTTGACTTTCTGCGCATGAGAGAGCATTGGTACCAAAAATCATAATATTAAATTATTCTATTATAAAAGGTATATACATTGGAGTATTTTTAGGTGTAGTAAAATTTGAGCAAATCTATTCATAAAAAATAAAAGGAGAAGGAAGAAGAAGAAGAGAGGGAGAGAGAGATAAGGTAGATAGAATGACGAAAAGTGTGTTGTGATAAGTTTTAAATGACATATGAAAACAAGAGAGAGACGCAAGTGCACATGCTGTTGGTTGGCTTCTTGCTATATGTAATTCTGCACCTTACGTGTTTTATTTTGTCGATTTGATTCTTATGGTAATAAATGAGAGATAATAAGATCTCTTATCTTCCATATCCCAATCTTTAGAATTGCTAGAGGATTAAAATTCGACTTTTTTTTCTTTCTGTATTCGAGGTTTATATCGTACTTGGACAACAATTAAATATTTAATTTATTAAGATTAAAGGCTAAATACTAATAATATATGTTAAATAAAGAGATCGCGGTGGTAACGGAAGCCACCGAGTTAGTGGTGCATGCACTTTTATGCGCTGTCGAAAGTTAAAGGTGGTCGGTGGTTGAGCCTTTGTCCGTTTCTTCATTTCTTTAACGTAGGCTATTCTCATAAAGAAAGGAAGCAAATTTTGTTATTGATTCAATTGAACATGGCCTTGGTCTTTCATTTTTAGTCTTATCAATTTGGTCTTTGAAATAATGGTGTATAACATATTTTATCTAACCAATATACTTTATGATGTGCCGTTTTACACGTTTATGTCCCTTGGTTTAATGACACGATTGGATTTTCCCTATTAGGTCTGTTTAATTTGTTTCATGCTAATGCTTTTTTGGTTCGAGTCAAAAACTTGAAATCGACAAATCTTATGGTTAAACTTGAATATTTTATTCAGGACATTTGTAAGTCCAAGCCTTTTGGTTTGATAAACAAACGAACCGAGCTTGATTTCAGCCCAAACTCTATAAGTGACGAAATTGATGTAAATTGCGAGATTGATTTATTAAATTCGGTTGAACTAGATTTTATTCTTTGCTTAAATTCTAGTAAGTGCTCATACATTATTATCGTTTAGACAACGGTCGTTTTTCCTCCCTTCAGTAGGAATTCGAATTACTTAGAGAGTTAATATACAGGCGTGAGCTAGTCATTTTGTATTTCTTCTGATAATAATTTGAAATTCTTGTGGTAAATGCTTGTACAAAATTAAATAAATATAATATGGGCCGGACCAATACCTTTGGGCTGAGTTGGGCCATGGCTTGTCGAATATTAGGTATACTAAAGCACAGCCCAGTAACGCTGTCTATAATACATAAATACAATATGAATATAAATACAATCAAATACTACACTGAGATACATAAATAAAAGATCCGAACAGAAGAAAGTATGTATTAATTTCTTTTTGTTCAAACATGGCTTTTTCCAGTCTTGTTGCAGAAACTTTTGCAATTCAAATTATTTGGCGTTCTATTGTATGTCATTTTAGGTTAGGTCATGAAAGAGGATAAAAGCTTTTTGACTCGGATGGAGAATGCTTTCTTTTGAATGAAGATGTAATTGTACTTTTTGGAAGTTTGGGTAGACACTACGAAAAATAAATTACATGGGCTTTTAACCAGTCCCTTTATCTCTTTATATATGACTAAGGTATATAGAGGTTCATATATAGTCGATATCCTGTAATATTATGATTATGTCTAAATAACCAAGTTTGTAGTATGAAATTTTATCTAAACAATAGTACTACGTCTTAAGTTGATGGTAAGTTTCAATGTGCAGCGACTTTTACTTTTGCAATATTGGATAGAAAGAACGTCCCAAATTAGTAATATATTAAGTCGGTTAAATTAAAAATGGAAAAGCAAGAAGGTTGTCCGAGGTGGTCATGCTATAATAAAGCTGAATATATGTGAACTGAAGAGATCCAAGTTCCCATGTATAGAAGGCAAAACCAGTTTAGTAAAACTGTAAATTCAAATATCCGGATACTAATTTTGAACAAAGATGCCATTTTCACCAACTATTACCATGTATTCTGGGCAAAGAAAAAAAGAAGTATGTCTATTTTTGGACACAAATATCCTCAATGATACAGCCTAGAAAAAAATAAAAATAAATAAATATATATATAGTGAAAAAATGTGCTCAGCGAATATGAAAACAAATACAAAAATATCATAGTTCAATGATTGTGTGATTAAAAGTGATATCCTCGTTTATTGTGTATAATGATTTACATATCATATATATATTATTTTGTAAATTAGTTGTTGTTAGCCATTTATCCTATTTTACATCCAAATTTGTTACTGATTTTCCAAAATAGCGTACTTCAGAACTTATTCCTTATTTCACATTTATAAATTCTTCTGTTTTGAAGGGTTTAATGTTCATTTCGAAGTGTTCATTAATAATTGAGAAAACAAAGCGAAACTTATCAAAAATGAGAGAGAGAGAGAGAGTTTTGGGATATCTGAACCCGAGATGAGATCAAATGTCCCATATTTTTGTGTGTGTCATCGCATACCATTGTTATATGTATTATACTTTTTGCAAAAATAAAAATATATTAGAATATTTTGCATCATATATAACTTTTATTTCAAAAAATCGAAAATTTTAAAAATCATATACCTTAACTTTGGATTTATCAACCCTAATAATGAATTATTAATTAAAAAAGTTGAAATTAAATGATCAAAACTAATTATATACCCTTGGTGGAATAAATCCTAGGTAATAATTAAAAATTAAACTAAAACATACAAAATTAAAATTAAAGAAAAAAGACGGGAAAAAACCCATGAACATAAAAGTGGGATACAAAGTATGACATCAATTATGAGATACTGAATCTTAATCCAACACCAGCTAGCAAAGCACAAAGCTATGTTAATATAATTAAATAAATGCATGTTAAATACAGCAAGAGCTAAGTATGAAGATGGCCTCTTTATTCTTTTGGAAGAACACATTTTGCGGTTCCTTCATACACATTTGCTTCACTTTTCACCTCATCGTATTTTGTATTTCCCGCTTCATAATTTTTCGCTTCAAAACCCCCAGTTAATTTCATGTGAAAACTTATTCATATTCTACTTATTTCCGTCTATCTATATATATTGCAAAAAATTTGCGAAATTGGATGATAGATAGAGGCCTAAAATTTTTACCCTTAACTTCTCAACTAGCAGTCGAGTGCGTGTTGTCATACACGTGCTTTTTCTTTCATTGATGGTATAATTTAGAGGTGTTTGACTAAAACATTTTAAAGAGCATTATAAGCTCCAAGAGTTTATAAGATATTTTAAAATTTATGAGATGTACGTTTCAAGAGCTTATAAATTGTCAAAGTGTTTGAATAATTGAGCTTATAAGTTAGAGAAAGAATTATGAGTTAAATAGAGAAAATTGATGAGATGTGAAGTTGATAAGATATATATAGGAAATAACGAACTATAGTAAGATTATTTTAATAAATTCATAATTACTTATAAGCTTATGAAAAAATAAGTTAGGGTTGAAAAACTTATTTTTGGGATAACCTTATAAACTATTTATGAGCTTATTTTGTCAAATGTTTTACAAGAGCTTATAAACTCCTAAATAGCTTATAAGCTATTTTGATGAGTTTATAAAGCTTAATCAAACACCTCATAGGTCACTATAATTTTTTCCCAACTTAAGTAAATTTGGTGGTAAAAGTTAAAACCACAACCTACAAAAGTAAAGATTAGACTACTCGAACAAAATTAGCTAGGAACATATTCTTTTTAGACAGATATATATATATATAGAGGCAGATGTTGATAGTTCTAGGTTTTATACCTTTGCCGATTACATTTAAAATTAATGCAAGTTGCATCAAAGGAAGAGTTCCACTACCCCACATTCATATCTTTGAATTCACCAAAATCCATTAATATTTACACAAATACAGAAAGAGTGTATATATCAAGAAAAGAGTGTGAGAGTAAAGCTGATTTGCCTTTGGTACTGCTGCAATTCGTCACCACATGCATACCACTTTTTCCACTGCAAATTCCACTTTGGACACCAATTCTTTTTCTCCATATTTTTGCCTCATCTGCAAGAAAAGAACTCTAGTTTTCCTCCTTAAATTTCACAATCTTCACTCACAAAATCTTCGTTTAAATGATATTCATCCCACTACAGAAGCTCTATTGTAGCAAATCCTTTTGTTTTCTCGTCATGAAACCAAGATTTCCTTAGCTTTTTACTCTTCTGCTTTTCCTTTCTGAATTTTCCCAAACAATAATCAATTCGATCATCAAAGATTAATTAACCCAATAAACAAAAGAGAAAAAAAAAGAAGAATGAGATCAGGCGGCTGTGCAGTGCAGCAAGCTCTCACCTCAGAGGCGGCGGATATGGTAAAACAAGCGGTGGTGCTGGCGAAGCGGCGCGGCCACGCGCAGGTGACGCCGCTGCACGTGGCCAACACCATGCTGGCAGCGGCGGGCGGCATCCTCCGCGCTGCGTGCCAGCAGTCCCACTCCCACCCCCTCCAATGCAAGGCCCTCGAGCTCTGCTTCAACGTAGCCCTCAACCGCCTCCCTTCCGCCGCCGCCAACCCCATCCTCGGCCACCACTACTCGCAGCAGTACCCCTCCATCTCCAACGCCCTCGTCGCCGCCTTCAAACGCGCCCAGGCCCACCAGCGCCGCGGCTTCGCCGACAACCAGCAGCAGCAGTCGGCGGCAGCGCTCCTCACCGTGAAAATTGAACTCGAGCAGCTCATTATCTCGATACTCGACGATCCCAGCGTAAGCAGAGTCATGAGAGAAGCCGGTTTCTCTAGCACTCAAGTCAAACACAATGTCGAGAAATCCATCTCTTTGGAGCTAAGCTCTCAAAGTTCCCTAAACGACGTCGCAGCAAGGAAAAAGAAAACAACAAGGTCGTAATTCTCGATCCTCGTCTCCTCCATCTACCATAAACGACGACGATACGAACATCATAGTCGATTTGCTCACGACTAAGAGGAATAGGAACTTCGTCGTCGTCGGAGAAAGCATTTCCAACGTGGAGAAGGCGGTGCAAAGGTGATGGAGAGGGCTGAGAGGAGGACTTCCTGAGGCGTTGAGAGAGGTGAAATTCGTAACCCTACCGCCGTTTTACACCTTCTGCAACGTTCGAAGAGAATTAGTGCAGCAGAAGATCCAAGAACTAGCGTTTCTCGCCAAGGGCCTTGTGGGAAAAGGGGTGGTTTTGTATTTGGGGGATTTGAATTGGATCAGTAAATATAGGGTTAGTAATTTAGAGAGAGAGAGGAGAGAGGGAAGCTACTACTGCTCTGTGGAGCACATGATCATGGAGCTCGGGCGATTGGTGTCTGGCCTGGGATCTGGAACTGGGAAGATTTGGCTCGTCGGAATAGCCACTTTTCAGACATACATGAGGTGTAGAAATGGCTACAACTCGCTCGAAATGATCTGGCGACTTCATCCTCTCACACTTCCTGCTAATAGTCTCGGACTCAGCCTTGTAGCTCAGAGGTATTTTTCGTTAACATTTGCTTTTATGGTTTGATTTATCTTTTCGATTTGCTAACGTTTGATTTTGTTCAATGGTCAGTGGAAATGATGGATATTGTTCATCAGAATTTGAAGGCGAAACTCAACATCTGCAAATTGGGGCCACATTGTTACCTTCTTGGCTCAAGGATGAAAGGAAACGACTTTCTAACTATAAAGATCAGGTCATTATTTAATCTCATTTGGTTCCTTTTATCTAACTTTTTTGTTAAAGCAATATAATGTACATAAGTAAATGAATCCATATAATAAATACATATCATATCTTGAAAAACTAACAGTCTCTTTTGGTGTTGATTAATGAAGGAAGTGTCAAACAACAAGCAACCTATATCACTCGAAAAACCTTAACACTGTCTTGTGCGTCGCCGTCTTCATCTACCTCTGGCTTTTCAAACCCTAATTTACAGAACCTTCATGTCTCACTTTATGAGCCTTCATCAACTCCTTGCTCCGCCACCAACTCTCCCTCCTCAGGCAACAACCAAAATTCAAAGAGTTCAACGCCAAAAACCTAAATATTCTATGCAACGCGCTGGAGGAGAAGGTTCCATGGCAGAAACAGATCATTCCGGAAATAGCTGGAACGATACTGCAATGCAGATCAGGAATGCTACGACGAAAACAAGGCAATCTGGATGCCAAAGAGGAAACATGGCTGTTTTTCCTCGGCCCCGACGCTCGTGCGAAAGAGGATATTGCGAGAAATTTGGCTAAATTTGTATTCGGCTCGGATTCGAAGTTCGTGTGTTTGAGTTCATGCAGAGACATCGAGGGATTTGCTGCAGCGGTTGCGGAGAATCCGCACCGCGTATTTTTCGTGGAGGATCTCGAGTTGGGGGGTCGCTCGTCGCGAATGAGGATAAAGAGGGCGATTGAAATGGGGAGAGTGAGCGTCGAGAATGGTGAGGAGTTTAGTTTGTGCGACGCCATTGTTGTGTTATGCTGCGAGAGATTTGGTTGCAGTGATGAGCGGGAAATAGGATATGTGGGAAGAGATGTTAGTTTAGATTTGAATATGGGTTTGCGTGATGATGATGGTGATCATTTAGGGATTCTTGAAAATGTGGATAGGCTTCTTGTTTTCGAAATTCACGAATTGTAAATCTGTATATTTTTGTAGAAAAGACTGAAACAGAAGTAGAAGAAGATTTTTTTTTCTGTGCTTTTCCCTTGTTCGTCTTTTTTATTTTTTGGTGTGGTGACTAATTAAAATATATTCATGCAGACCAACAAAGTTTGATCACATTTTATTTTCTTCTCGAAACGGAAATTGAGTTTGCTCTTTCTCAATTCAATTTCTTAAGCTGGGTTATTATCTTCAAAAATAGATTCAAACACAAGACATCTTAAGATAGAAATACTTCAATAGAGTTAGGTGCAAATGAAAACCATTTTTATCCTAAAAATTAAGAATCAAATGAATTCGTTATGAACTTTGATGAATTCGTCAGGAAAGTTACTGTATCCAAAAATTTGAAAATTTTCACCCGGGTAAATCCGATAAGGAACGAAAATTCCATTTTTTTTTTGATTCAGTAAATTTCTTAATGGATTCATCAACTTTCATAACAAATTCATTATTTTTTTATTCTCACGATAAAAATAATTGTCATGTTAACATTCCTCTACTTCAGTATAGCGAATTAATCGTGTAAAGGGTTCCTCTTCCCACTCTCAATATTTTACGAATAAATTGCTGAATATAGAGAACTAATAGTAAAATACACAAAAATATATAATACGTTACCGGTTTGATTAGAAGGAAATAAATTTCAAGGCTAGATTCATGGAATTGCATAGGCATAATATATTACCGTTTTGATCAGGGAAATAAATTTGAATAATTTTGACGGTTTATCACCAATAGGCGAAAATGCTTCAAGTTTGCATTCGAAATATTGCGTCTCCAAATCAGTATAACGAGGGCAAACTTCAATTTCTATAATAAAGTTTTATAACATTATTATTTTTTATTATCTCAATTTTTTATGTAGAACCTATTTTTAGAGGTAATCCTATGCGTGGCCGGCCTTTTTATGTCTTTCAAGATTAAAGCTATCCGAGTATCCCAACAAACAAAAATGAAAAAAGAAAAAGGGAAAGAAAGACTAATTAAAGTTTTGTAAGAAAACAAAAATAACAAGAAAGCAAATTAAAGACAAATATAACTCGCTTTGTCTTTTATTTTCTACGAGGCCTGAAAGCAAAAAAAGGCCACCCTGACCAGCCTTACCAAAATTTATAGAGAAAAAGGAAAAGTTATTTAGTAAAAAATAATGTGTCAATTCTTTTTCGAAATACATTAATGTTCTTACAATATTGCAATTTTATTTTGTAGGCTTTTTTGCTAAATAAATCCAAAATTATGTATATTCCTTGAAGGATTGTGATAAATCTAGTTACGTGAGTATGCGAGATTTATGTAAAGCAATAAAGAACACCAAGGTTTTTACGTGGTTCGATCGTTAATGAGATCTACGTCCATGGAGGAGTGATTCCTCAATACTTTCACTATGATTTGAGTACAGTGAGTGTAGTTACAAGCTCTTAGCATTCAATAAGTTGCCAACCTTTCTACCTTCGATCTAACTCATATTTATACATATTTGGGGGCTCCTAAAGGCGTGCCCATTCCCTCCATTGGCCGGGACTCTTCCCCTGGCGTGTCGGGGCTCTTCCTCTCGCCTGTAGGGATGCTTCGCCTTCCGTGCGCCACGTGGAGGGTGGCGCCTGACTCGAGTTCTGGGGGCTGATTAGGGTTTGCCTTGGGCTCAACCGCGTGGGCTCGCTACTAATATCGGGCCCAGCTCGTTTGGGCCTGTCAGTGGGCTTGAGCGGTTGGGTCATATCCCATCATAGCCCCCCCCCGAATAGTCGAGGAATAGCCATGCCGAGGTGAAGGGAAGAATGCGCGTCGCCGAGGTGGGATGTTGGTCGGCTAATGCTGTCCTCGAAGGTTTCCCGATCTCTTTGGTGTGAGTATTTGATCGGTTGGCTTGGATTCGAACTGAGGTAGACGATCTGGCGTTCTGGGCATGCGCCGCTTGTTGGGGACCGAGCTGGAGTCACCGGTCGTTTGACGAAGACGTGCTGCGAAAGGAATTCGAAGTCCGACCTGGATGACGACCCCCTGCGTAGGTTACACCGAGATCCGATCTGGAGCAGCACCGCTCTTCTGGAGGATGCCGAGGTCCGAGCTGAGAGGTGGATCTAGATGGAGAAGTCATGCTGGATGGTGTCGAGGTTCGTCCTGAGTGACCGCCCTTCTAGGGATGCCGAGGTGTGGCCTGAGCGGCACCGAATCTGGTGGCTGGGGCGCCGAGGTCCGATCTGGATGGAGATATTCTCGTAGGGGGCGAAGTCCGTTGATAGGACGCCGAGGTCCGATCTGGATGCCCCCGTTATTTGGGAGAAGGCCGAGTGCGACCGGGCGCCGCCTCGGAGGACGCCGGGTCCGTGTGATGATTGCGGTCGAATGGCGGTCTATCTTACGCTAGCGTCGTCATACGCGCGGCGATAGTTGGGCACTCGAACTGCGTGCGTGCGTGGACTCCACATCCAATCACGGGTAGGCACGTGTGGAAGTTAAAACGGCCGTTTAAGGCGCCCATTCACTTTATAAATAGCCCCGCTTGGGCTGCTCACTTTCTTCTCCTCTTCGCTCCAGAGCAAAAGAACAGACCAAATTTTCAGAGTTTTCAGAAATCTTTGTCCGATCTTGAAGCAGCGAGAGCCCTTCTTTTAAAAAGTAAGTATGACTTCTACATCTTCTTCCTCTCCGGGTTCTTCTTCCACCCTCCCTCTTGATGAAATTATTGAGATTAGGGATTTTATGTGCCATACCTTGGGGGGTAGATCTCTGAGTGTTAGCGCGAGAGTGCCGGAAATACCCTCTGCTTGGGATGGGTATAAGGCTAGGGATGTTAAATCATCTCTGACCGCCGCCGATGTAATGAGGGTGGGAAGGGAGTGCCATCTGCCGGCGGAGGCCTGGTGGTGCCTGCCGGGGCCCCGTGACCGAGCTTTGGCTCCGCCGGAGGGTTTTTTGACGGTGTACGTAGATGCCCTGAGGGCGGGTCTTAGATTTCCTCTAGCTCCCATTTTTTTGCACATTCAGGAATATTTCCAAATTCCCATCTGTCAGTTTACCCCAAATTCTATTAGGTCAGTAGTTGAGATGGGGCTTTCTTGTTATGGCCTAGCTGAGGAGTTCTCCTTTGAAGTCTTGATGCGATTTTTCAGCGTCAAGTGTACAAGAGGAGTGTACTATTTTTCGCCTCGGCAGCCATTTAAGGTGGCCCAGCCCTCCAAGGTTTCGCGGTGGCAAAGCAAATACTTTTTTTTGCGGGCTGATGGGCACCCGAGCTACAAGTGGGGGTTGGGTAAATTTCAGGATATAAAATTGAAACCCCTGGCTACATAGAGGAGCAGCTCAACATGCTCGGTGAGGTCTCCGTAAAATTTACCGAGGACGACCTTAATAACGCCGGGTTGAGCATACACAGGTCCGGGACTCCTGGGTCGGGGTCCGAGATGGGTGAGGGCACCCCCTTTCTCTTGTTTTTGTACATCCGACCTCGCCTGAGTTAACGCGATTTTTCTTTTGCTGTGCAGTGAAGCTGACGTTGCAAGAGGGAGGGTCTTCCCCGCCAAGCAATGAGCCTCCGAAGAAGAAGGCGAGGCGGGGCGGGATTGCCAAGCAGCCGAAGAAGGTTGACGACCTCAATCAACTGGTGACAGAGCCTTTGTCGGGGTCGAGTCCGGTCCCAGAGAAGCAGATTCAGCCCCTCATCGAGCATGTGGTGCCGGGCTCCAGCTCGGCCGCACCCCTCCCACAGGTATAAAAGCCCCTCCATACCTGGTTTTACAGGCTCCGTGATATGTGCTAACTTGTATTGTGTTTAGGAAACGAGCTCGATGATCGGGGACACGCAGCGTATTCTTTGGGGTACATCTTCGAGAGCTCGCTCAATGCGGGATCTTTGAACGGAGCTTCTTCTTGCGAGCAGATCGGAGGCCGCCGCTGCAGTGCGGGCGGAGGCCGAGGCGAGGGTGCTGCCGAGGCCGCCTCGAAAAAAGGCACTGGCGCCGGAGGCTGCTCGGGGGAGCTAGGAGGCATGGCGAGGTCTCTGCGCGAAGAAGGAGCTCGCCGATGGGATGAGTGCCTTGCTGGCAGGTCAGGGGCCAATGTTGAGGGCCTTCGCCGGCAAGCTCATCGAGTCGGAGAGCTTCTCGGGCTTTATCGCCGAACTTGCCGCCGTGCTCAAGCCGAAGGTGGTGTCAGATCACTTGGGGAAGCTGGCGGCCGCCATGCCTGACTTCGATAAGGTCAAGCATGGCTGGACCGAGGTCGACCTCCGAGAGCTGAACAAGGCTTACGCCCGGGTGATCTCCGGGGTTGGCTCCTTCCCGGTGCTGGAGGCCCTGGCGTCCAGTTCGACCCTTCTGACGGCTGAGGTCGTCGCCCAGTGCAAGGAGGATGAAGATCCTGAGCTCCAGGAGCTACTTGCCGAGGTGCGGGCCGAAGGTGAAGAGGAGGAGGAGGAGGAGGTCTCGGAGCTTCCGGCTGGAGGGGGCCAACCGCAGGGGCAGCAGGAGGTCGGCGGGTCCGGCAACAAGCCCGAGGTCGGTGGACTGATGTAATAGGCTGAACTATCGGGGTCGATAGGATCCCGAGCCCTTAATAATTTCCACTTTTGAGTAATAAACACAACATTTTGAAATGTGTATTGTCTTGTTTATTTTAGCACTTCACTACGAATACATCGGACTTGATCACGACCTGACAAAGCCGAAAGAAGTTCGAGGTGCTCGGTGAAAGGATGAAAAGGTGGCCTTTGGAGGAGTCGGTGTGCCGAATCGACCAGTGTTCTCGCCAAGATGGATGTCATTCGGCATCGTCGGCGAACCGAAAGGGAAGTTGCATGAGGCCGATCGCTGGTGGTTCGTCTCGGCCGA
Source organism: Salvia rosmarinus (assembly GCA_036937905.1). NCBI lineage: Eukaryota > Viridiplantae > Streptophyta > Magnoliopsida > Lamiales > Lamiaceae > Salvia > Salvia rosmarinus. Next base: position 58,725,558 of record CM072818.1, on the reverse strand, counting down.
AAACGAGGCTCTTAAGCTAAGGATCGCCACTTGGAGCCCGGGTAGGATTATCTGCCGGCGTGATTCGGGCGCGATCTGATGCGAAGAGCAGCTCGGTGACGACGGAGAAGGCGGCTCGGATCTCGGAGGAGCATCTTGAATATGAGAAGGTGATCCGCCAATCAGGTGGGTCACCATATCGGGCCGATGACCGAGTGCAGAGCTTGCTTGCCGAGGGCATGGTCTTGAGGGACGAGGAGGGCCTAATAGCAAGGGCTTTAAAGACTACCTCGACTCCATTGTGGAGTATGCCTGAATCTGAACTTGTGCAAGAAGCGATGCTTGCCCCGCCCATAACGAGCTTGTAGTGGCGAGCATTAGGCGCCCGAGGTGGGAGGTGGCTATCTTGATCATACCGGTGCTCGATTGTTTGGCTCGCCCACTTTCAAAAGAGCGAGGACCTCGGCCCGTGCTCCGTGTCCGGGGGAGGAGGCGGTCGGGGCGTGATCGCACTTCGTGTCGGGCGACAAGCCTTGGGGTGGGAGTTCATCCTTTCCGGTCGGGGTGACCCGAGGGCGCTACTGAGTGTCCTCGAGCAGGCAGCGGGGTACCGGAGTCTTCTCTCGGTCGGGTGTCTCGGCACGCGCCCGATGCTTCGGAGTAGGCAGCGGGGCCGGCCTCATCGACCGGGTCGAAGGCATCGAGTTCATTCAGTGTACATCGCCGAGCCGGTGATTTTGTTCAGATCGTGCGGCTTGACAAGACTGGCGAGTGGAGCTCGGAGGCCCGAATGAGTTTGTATATAGCTTAGGACTTAGTATGTAGTCGTAAATGTATTTAGACTCGTTTGAGTGTATGTTTCCCTTGAGAGGTACAAACATAGCTAGGACTTCGTTTTGGTCGTAAATGTATTTAGATCAGATCTGTATACAGAAGTGTATATCTTCCCAAATAAAGGGGTATAATTTGACGAGATTCGATTTGGATGTCTTCTGCATGTAGATATTCCAACTTAATGGGTAATCTGTATGCGTGTATGTAGACGTTCAATTTAATGAGTAGTCTGTATGCCTTGCACTGAGACGTTCAATTCAATGAGTAATCTGCGAGTGCGGCGCGCGCTTAGTGAGTACCCTACTTAGTGGGTTTTTCATCTTCATAAGGGCGTCCCCTTGTGAAGGTTTAGATGTGGTATATCCGAATGGATGTTCACATAGATATGAGACGAAGTGAAATATTCATTAGAAAAACAAATGTTTTATTGAATATGTAATCAACATCGTATTTTGGCAAAACAATAAAGGGACTAACATGATGCCGATCTAAAATCGAAGCTATGTAAAGTACCTCCTTAAATGAGTGATGTGCCAGGTTCGGGGGATAAGTGCACCAGATAGGTGAGCTAGCTTGTAAGCCCCTTTACCGAGGTCCTCGTGAATGCGGTATGGGCCTTCCCATGTCGGATCCAGCTTGTTAAGACGCTCAGCTCTACTGGCTTCATTATTTCGTAGGACGAGGTCGCCTACTTGGAGCGCGGAGGCTTTGACCCTTTTGTTGTAGTACCGTGCGACCTGGCCCTTGTACTTGGCTTCGTTTATGAAGGCGAGCTCGCGCTTCTCCTCGAGAGCATCAAGGTTGGCACGCAGGTCTTCCTCGTTATTGGCGTGGTCGAAGTGGAGAGTGCGAGGGCTTGGTGCGCCGATCTCAGCCGGTATGACGGCCTCGGTCCCGTAGACCAAACTGAAAGGGGTTTCTCCGCGAAGTCCGGGTGTCGCTCAGAGGACCGAGGACTTGGGGAGATTTTCACCAATCACCCTTAGCTCGGTCAGCCTCTTCTTCAACCTTGCACAATCGTGCGATTCGTCACCTCGGTCCGACCGTTCGCTTGCGGTGTGCGACCGGGTGAAGCGTTCTCGATCTGGAGCTCCTCACACCATTTCTTGAAATTTCTATCCACGAACTGGGTGCCGTTGTCCGAGATCAGAATGTGCGGTATGCGGAAGCGGCAGACTATATTCTTCCACACGAATGTCTGAATTTTCCGGCTCGTGAGGCTCGAACGCGGCTCAGCCTCGACCCATTTTGTGAAGTAATCTACAGCTACGACTAAGTATCGAGCCGGCACGGTGCTTTCGGTCAAGCGGGCCAACGATGTCGATCCCCACCGCATGAAAGGCTATGGACTCGCAGTCGCTTAGATCGGTCCGAGACGACTTTTGGCCGTGGAGTGAAGCGGCGCCGGGCATTTTGGACGAGCTCTGCGAATCTTAAATGAGGGTGGGCGAGTAATATCCCGACCTCAGCGTCTTCTTTGAGAGTGCTCGCGACCCGATGTGACTTCCACAAGACCCTCGGTGGATTTCATTGAGCACATAGTCGGCTTCTTCTGGCCCGAGGCATCTCAGGAGGGGTTGAAGGTAAGACTTCCGGTAGAGAGCGCCCTCATGTATGAGGTACTTCTGGGATTTCACCATCATCTTTTTGGCTTCGAGCCGATCTTGAGGTAGTGCACCATCTTCCAGATAGGTCTTTATGGGAGACATCCACTTCGGCTCTATCTCGGTGATGATGCCGACATGGGACTCCGCGATGCTTCTGGAATGAACCTCCTCCACTGGTGGACTTGTTGATGACGCACTAACTTCTTGAGGGGGTCGCTCATTACTGTTTTCCCTCGTGGGATTCGATGAATCTTGAAGTACTGAATGAGGTCAAGATCTCATTCGCCTTCTCGGGTATTGCTTCATTCGATCCTCCTCGCCTCGTATCCGCCTGGGACCGGTTTACCACGACACAGGAATCTCAGAAGATCCGGACTGTCTACTTTCAATTCCTTTGCGGTGAGTCCTGAGATCAGCTCTTCGTACTCCACCTAGTTGTTAGTGGTCAGGAAGGTAAACCGGAGGGCGTAGGTCACTTCTTGCTTATCTGGGCCGAGGAGGAGGATGCCCGCCCCGCTGCCCGTTTTGCATGAAGCTCCGTCCACGTACATCTGCCAGCAACCATCGGGCGGTGCAAGGAAAGCTTCCTCCGTTGTGAGGGCGGGAGTTGGAGTGACCTCGCTGGTAGAGCCCACCTCGGTGAATTTGGCCTCCACCAGGAAGTCAGCGAGAGCTTGCCCTTTTATGGACGGCCTGGGGGAGTACGAGATGTCGTGCTCGCCGAGCTCCAGTGCCCACTTGGCTATACGTCCGGATGACTCCGGCTTTGACAAGACTTGTCTCAAGGGTAAGTCAGTTAGCACCTGGACGGAGTGAGCTTGGAAGTAGGGTCGGGCGTCGCTTGGCGTTCACCCAGGCTGTCTACCTTTTCGAGGCTGGTGTACCTCGTCTCAGGTCCTTTGAGAGCCCGGCTAATAAAGTAGATGGGGAGTTGTCGTCCGACCTCATCCCGGACCAATACCGTGCTGATTGCCTCGTCCGAGGCGGCCAAGTACAAGGAGAGGAGCTCGCCTTCTTCTGGCGGTCGGGGTGGGCGGTCGGCGAGATCTCTTCACCGCATGAAGGCGACCTGGTGTTCCTCCTGCCAGGCGAAGTCCGGAGCTCTCCTCAAGATCTTGAAGAAGGGAAGCTACTTCTCGGCAGCCCGAGATAGGAATCTGCTGAGGGCGGCTAGACACCCGATGAGTTTGTGGATCTCCTGATGGTCTTTGCACTTGCATGTCAAGCAACGCTTTCACCTTAGTGGGATTTGCCTTGAGACCTTCTTGAGAAACCCAAATCCTAGGAATTTTCCGTCTTCACCATGAATGCACACTTCAGGGGATTGAGTTTGAGGTTGGCCGACCTGAGGAGCTGGAGAATAGTTTTGAGGTCGTTGGCGCAGCTCTCCGTTTTGACTCTCACGATGTCGTCGGCGTGACCTCGACGATCCGCCCGATGTGATCCTTGAATATGGCGTCCACCATTCTTTGATAGGTAGCCCCAGCGTTTTCGGGCGAATGGCATCTTCCCAGATCGCAAAGACACGAAGTCGGTGATGAATGGTATCTTTGGGCGTCCTCCGGCTCATTAGGACTTGGTGGTACCTTTGTATAGATCTAGGAAGTTGAAGGTCTCATGGCCCACCGTGCTTCCACCTTCTTGTCAATGTCGGGAGGGTAGCGATCTTCGGTAGTGTTTTTGAGGTCGGTGTAATCGACACATGTGCCATCCCTCCCGGCTTAGAACCACGATCGGATTAGCCATCCGGTCGGGTATTCGACTTCGAACAAGATCTTGGCCTTACGAGTTGAGTCACCTCGTCTCTTATGACCTGGTTGCGCTCTGCCGCAAACACTCTCTTCTTTTGCCGGACTGGTTTTGTAGCCGGGTCAATGTTGAGGCGATGAGTTATGAGCTCGGGTGACACTCCGGTCATGTCGAGTGGGGACCACGCGAACACGTCCCTGTATTCCTTCGAGTCGCATGACACTCGCCGAATGTCAATTGGGCCCTGGACGCCGACCTTGACGACTCTGGAGGGTCGTCGTCGTATAGCCGGAGGTCCCGGTCGTCGTCCCCGGTGGCGGCTTTCGGGGATTCAGAATTGCTATGCTTGAGGCGGGGCTACATCACAGGTTGAGACTCGTAGGCATTCTTTGGGCGCCGTTTGGTCACCCCGGATGCTCGGCACCCCACCGCGTGGGTATCTTGATCGTGAGGCGGTACATCGAGCGGGGCGGCCTTAGTGGCGTATAGCGATCTCGGCCCAAGATGATGTTGTGCGGCGAGGAGCTCGTACTAGGAAGAATTGAATGGACCTAGTGACCGACACAGGAACTCGTCCTACGGTAACCGGAAGGGTAATGACGCCCTCGGGTTGTACCGCCTCCTGATTGAAGCTCCGCAACTGGGATGGTGCGGGGCGTATTTGAATCCCTCCGACCTCAAGTTTATCCAGGCAGCTCCGGAAGATAATGCTGACGGAGGCACCGATGTCGATGTAGACCCGGTGGACGTTCTTGTTGCCCACCACGGCTTGTATCGTGATGGCGTCTTGGTGGGGCATGATTTTGGGCACCGGGTCGTCTTTGGAGAACACGATGTCCTCACCATCCCGGAGTCGCTTGTTCTTCGGCTCCTCGGGGGCTGGCCTCCGAGCTTCGCTCTTCAACGACGACCTCGTCATCCCTACAGGGAGCCCGGTAATGGCATAGACCTGTTCCATTGCGTTGGGACCTTCGTCCTCGTCATCTTCGGGTTGGGTCGCCGTCAAGGTCGGACCGCAGTTGTTGCCACAGTTATTCTTCCCCCTGCGCTTCCTGTTTCCCGGCCCAACTCGGCCGAGGTATTTCTTGAGGGCTCCTCCCCTGACGAGCTCGTCAATCTGCGAGCCCATGTTTCTGCAACCCTCGGTGTCGTGACCATACCCCCGGTGATAGTCACAAGATCTCCTGTGTGACCTCTTCTTGGATCCTCCTTTCATGGGAGGGGCTTTGGGAAGAGCTCGGCGTGGAGCTCGAATATCTCCGCCTTGATTTGAGCGGGGAGCGCTGCCGCCCGAGGTTGGGCCGAGGTCCGAGCCCGGACTCAAGTGGCCTCTCTTGATTACATCGAAGGCACTTGGCGATCGGCGCCTCGACTTGATCGTCATCCTTTCTCTCGGCCTTCCTTTCGTCCCGGATCTCCTCTTCTTCCGATCGACTCGTCTCCTTCGACGAAGTTGTCTATCGAGTTCCAAAGTTTACTTGCCGTCTTTGGTTTCTCTCTGGTGATTTCTTTATTCAGCACGCCGGGTCGGATCCCGTTCTTGAACGCGTTGATGATGTAGAGATCGTTACTGTCATCAATTTTGAGCGATTCTTTGATGAACATCAAGACGAAGTTCGACATCGTCTCGTCCCACCCCTGGCGGATTGTGAGCAGGTCGGAGGAGGGCTGCTGAGGTGGCATCTTCTGATAAAAGCGTCATTTGAACTGGTCCATGAGGTCTTGGAAGCAAATGTATCTTGTTCGGAGTGAGGTGAACCAAATAGGCGTTGGAGACCAGCACCTCGGGGAAGATTTTGCACATGTGAAAATCCTCCATTCCTTGATTCGCCATGTTGGTGGTGTAGGCGAAAAGGAAGTCAGAGGGGTCCCCGAGGCCATCGTAGGCAGCGATATTGGGTGCCCTATATCGTTGGGGCAACGGCGTGTCCAGAATCTCTCTGGAGAAAGGAGAGATGATTCTCCCGTACCGGTCGAACCCCGGGAGGTCGTTGCCATCTCTCTCGGGGGGAGTGGGAGATCGGTAGCGTCGCCTAGCGTCCCTCTGAGGAGTTCGGCTTCGTCTCTCCTCCCTCCTTTCCCGCCCCGCCGCGTGAGTGTTGTGCCGAGGTGGTGAGCGGCTCCGCGGATCGCGGGGGGGTGAGTGGTCGCGGTGGTTTGTCCGCGGCGATAGGCTTCGGTCGTCGGGGTGACCTCGGCTATCTTGCCGAGGTGAACGTTGATTGTCTCGGAGGGGGGTGACTCGGGTGCCGTGGTACCCGATCAGGGACTCTCGAGGGCCCGCTCCATTTGTCCTCCGGTCGAGAAGCTTTGAAATTGGCCACGGTTGGCGTTGAGGAATTGATCACGGCTCGGCGAGGGCCTCGTGGGACGAACAATCTGTTTGTTCGTCCTCGTTGAGTCGGCATCTCCCTACGTTGGGGAGGCGGTCTGAGGTGTATGGAAGCGTTTTCCATGTTGCCCTCGGTGTGTGCCTGTAGCATCTGCGATCTCCTTCCGTGGAGTGACCACCGGTTGTCCTCGGTAGCGGTTGTTCTGCCGTCGGCGGCGGTTGTCGTGTTCTTGCCATCGAGTTGTAGAGAAAACGAAGCTTTCTTGTTGAGTTTCCCACAGACGGCGCCAATGATAAATCTAGTTACGTGGTATCTGAGATTTATGTAAAGCAATAAAGAACACCAAGACTTTTACGTGGTTCGATCGTTAATGAGATCTACGTCCACGGAGGAGTGATTCCTCAATACTTTCACTATGATTTGAGTACGGTGAGTGTAGTTACAAGCTCTTAGCATTGATAAGTTCTTAACCTTTCTACCTTCGATCTAACTCCTATTTATACATATTTGGGGGCTCTAAAGGCGTGTCCATTCCTCCATTGGCGGGACTCTTCCCAGGCGTGTGGGGCTCTTCCTCTCTTTGTAGGGATGCTTGCCTTCCGTCGCCACGTGGAGGTGGCGCCGACTCGAGTTCGGGGGTGATTAGGGTTTGCTTGGGCTCAACCGCGATGGGCTCATTCTAATATCGGCCCAAATCATTTGAGCTGTCGATGAGCTGAAATTGGTATATCCCATCAGATTGTATACTTTATAGTTAGTCTTCTCGTCTGTAGCAACTCTCTTAAATCTAGTGCTAGAAATTTTATTATGATAGAAAGCGAAATTCTTTGTTTTCGTTTTCTTTATAGAAAGAGAAATATATTCTTTTTAGAAGCATTTTTGCTCAAATCGTTTTAATTGATTGCCTTTGGTCAAAGTCACTGAAAGAGACAAAACTATGAGATGATTCACCACTTCAATAGTGCAGCTATTTCAAACTTTATTACTGTGAAAATTATATCTGCTATGAAACTTGTGTACGTAGGGATTGAAAGATTATAGACTAAATTAGGATATATGGATTTTAGTTAATTAATGGTTGGATTACTAATTAATTAAAATAGATTAAAGAATAAAAGCCCAAAAAGTTAGGGCTTTATTGGGCTGCTCTATTTAATATAAGTAGGGATAATTATTCTTTAGGTTAATATACATAATCATAATCTTAGAAATCTAGTAAATTGAATCGATATTTCTTGGCTTTCTCTGGTTGAACTTTATACCGAGGAAATGTTCATCCATCGGATTTGCATACACGTTGATACCATAGTTGTGGAGATAACCTTGCAGGATTCATTGGAAACATTGCAAATCGTAAATTCTCTATCTAACGTGTTCATAGGGCTCATCACATGCTTAATTGTAGATTTAGATCTGTTTCTTGACTGTTCATTCCACTGCGTATCATTAGATGATGTCAAGAATATTGATTGTTTGTATATTATTTTCATGCGTTGATCAATTCATAATTAAGAGGATCACTTGTGTGCGTAGGGATAATTATATTTAAATATTGGCGGAGCTTAACAACTAATATTTAATTCAGTTAGAGAGAGAAAATTACTTGTGCCCTCAAAATAAGTATATCCACACCACACATAGTATAAAATGTAAACATCGGAGCTAGATTTGTACAGATAATGATCATATTCAATATATATATTAAATACAGCATAAAATAATATCGCTCAGAGGCCCCACAGAAAATTAAGGTGTGAATGATCCATAACTTAGCCGTTGCGCAAAGGAGGGAGAAACTTTTCTGCTCTAGCTAGAAGCATATTAAGAAGTAAAGAAAAAGAAGAAGAAGGTTAAAGAAAGAAAAGGGGGAAAAATTAAAGAATAAAAGAAACAATCTTCCATAAGAAAAGAGGAGCACTACTTTTCATGGTTTGTGAATTGTGATGTATGTTTGCAAAAGAATCAACTTTTTCTTGCTTTGATTTTAGAAACCCGACATTCTTATCTTTAGAAAGCACTATGAAGTCGATAAACAAGAGTTTCCAAATTTAAATCAATGAGTAAAAAAAGAAAAGTGTAAAATAATATTGAAGGGGAAAATACACAGATAAGAATCTAACTTTGTACCTTAAAGAAAGATGTTGTTACTTTAGAATCGCCAAAAGATGATTAATAATTGTGGCTTTAAATAAGTGTAAGCATATAAGTAGGGAATTTGTCGATTCCTTTAGTAAAGATTAGAGAATTTAGTGAATAAGGGAAGAAGGAGAAAAGAGGATTTAGGTATTTACATATTCTTATCTAATGTCTTCTCCTATTATTTGGATCTTCTCTACCTTAACATGGCGATATGTCATCCACATATGCCACTTAATGAAATATAGATGCCAAAGAAAATGAAATACAATGAGGCACTTCAAAAATAAAATAAATTAACCTAAACAATAAAAACAAGGAATAAAAGTTCCTTATCATTATATACTTTAATATTTATGATTACCCAACCCAAATGGCAGGAGTTCACATAAATTAGTCAATTTTACTTTTTGGTGGGCTAATAAAAAATTTCCAACAAATGTTATAACATCATCAGATGAGTTGATAATGGGCAAGAATAATCGATACGGTATATAATACTTTAATTAATAGTAAAAAGCACCATGAACTAGGAACTAAAGTTGCATTAGAATTAGTCCCTTCCATGGAAATTCAGTGGAAAGTTATAAATCTTCCTGTATCAGTTATCCATTGGTAAAAGATGGAATATCTTTACGAAAAATCCAAATGAGCCAATCTTTTTAATTAGTGTAATTCACCCCTTGCATGATCTATGGACTGTCGGGCAATAGTGCGATATCTAAGATGAAATTAACGTAGTGATTACTTTCATAACAATATTAACTTTTATTCTTACATCTAGAAAAATTTAATTTACATGCTTTACATACATCTTTTATGTAATTTTTAGACTATTAATACAAAAATGCAGATGATTAAAAGACGGCCACGACAACTTACCTTGTGGATTTCATTCATAACCACGATATAAATAAATATGTTCAAATATACTATGATTTAAGTAGATTGACCCTTCAAAAAGGTTTTCCAATGGAATTCAACTCAAAGGAATATTGCTCAACTTTGTTCCTTTCACTCATAACCACTACATCTAAATATATTTTTTCTCTAACCAAAAATATAACCTAATAGGGAAAGAGAACCACTTAATTGCTTCTACAAAATGCAAAGCCACGAAAAAAAAACTCAAGGATCGATAGTGGATTTAGTCATTAAGATAAAGAACAAATGACCTCGTAATCTTGTACCAAAATATGAAATAACATTCATGGATAATAATCGAAGTTAGAAGGCATAAGGAATCTAATTTTCCCTCAAAAGCAGGAAGGAAGATACTCTTCATGTATTTAAATTTAGTACAAGTGAAGATAGAAAAGTGGACAGCCCTTTTAACACAAAGTAGTTCTTTTCTCCTCGCGGATTATGCTAAAAAGACTACTTTAATATTCCACACTACTTTTTTCTAACTTTAAAAAATGGTGTTGCCTTTTTACATGCCTCATCTCACTCACTATCTCTTTGTTTATGTGATAGCTTGGTAAAAGACTAATTGATTTCTTGTAAGAAATTGTGTCGTCGAAAATGGTAATGCAGTACATTATGCCTTTTTTGGGTCTTGAAGTTTCAGAATCTACCTGCTTATGTTAGGGGGGAAGAAAAATAATATAACAATGTAATGGCTTAAGTGATGTGTAATTTTCAAGCTTATTTCAAATTTTTAATATTCACAGCAGACACATATAAGTGCATTTTAAGAAGTACGAGTGGTTTTTTTTCATTTTTTTCAAATAAACTTTTATTTTTGTTAGCAGCACAAACACTATAGGCCCCAAACATAGATCATTCATTTCAAACAATTGAGGTTTTGCTTCTTTCTGAAACAAGACAGGTCGGGTGACTGATAGGCCCGCCCACACTCTATTTTTACCCCTTTTCGGGCCCAGTAAAAGAACCCAGTTGAGCTATACAAATATGTAAATTCATTAATCTATATACGTTATTGAGATTAAAATGTAAGAAAATAAAATATAAACAAAATACTCAGAGTTTTAGAATTGAATTAATGAATAGGTTTAATAATTTATAAGGGGCATCATTAAACTTTCACATGATTCATTCAACTTTTAGATATTTTAATCAGAAGATCTTAGTAATGAAATTCAACATTAGAGTGGGTTTAAATGGACCGAGTATATAGATAGTAAATTGGGGAACTGAGACTGTTTCTCGTTAAGTATACCAAAATCCTACTCGATGTCAATTCGATGCATAAACTCTAAAATAGTTTAGAGCCTTCGAAGCATAAGATTTGGATCATACGATTATGGGTATTGGATGGATGAGTCATACTAGAGTTTCAAATCAAAATGAGGATATCGGTTTTGGAGTGAATGTACTATTATTACCCCAATAAAATTGTTTTGATTGAATTTTGCTCTTACATATAACCATTAAACTTGTTTTTTGTACTTTGCTCTTTAAAGTTCGTTTGTAAATTGTAATGGAATTTGGACCTGTTTTCACCGAGGCTAAAACTACAAACCCAACAAAATACATACATGCATATCTATTACAAGGCCAGCCTCTACATGGGCTTCAAACTAAGTACATTTTGAATAGGCCGAGCACTATAATATGTAAACTAGATTTCTATTAATCAACACTAAAATAAGTAGAGTACATTTAAAATATTTACTGTTAGCGTTCGTATTATAAGTGTACCAAAAGAGATTGAAATATTTGTTCATACAAGTATTACAAATTATAATACCACTTTTATTTAGGAGTAGCCATTAATTAATTGACTTAAAAAAAATCAGTCTGTGATGTTTTTTATAGTCGACTACAGTCTACAACCACTTCTCAACTAATTTCTGGTTGCAACTTGCAATGACACATTTTCGGATTCCTATTTTAAAGGTTAATCGCATTTTAAAATAGAGAATATACACTACAAAAATACAGCCGATCAGCGACGGATAAAATGCGGGTCGTGAATCAGCGACGGACATAATGCGGGTCGTGAATCAGCGACGGATTAGCGACGAAATAAATAGGAATTTTTTTTGCGACGGATCAGCGACGTATCATGGCGGGGAATTCTCGCGCGAAGTTTTAACGACGACATTTCCGTCTCTATTCCGTCGTTAAATTTAACGACGGACACTATCCGTCGTTAAAATTAATTTTTTTGTTATTTTTTAATTGAATTAACCAATTCCGTCGCTAAACCGTCGTTAAAAAATTGGATTATTTCTAATTTTTTTAATTTATTTTAACGACGGATATAATCCGTCGTTAATTTTAATTCTGATTTTATTTATTCACAATAATAATAGCGACGGAATGTCCGTCGTAAAATAGTCTCTAATTTAACGACGGAATGAATTACGTCGTTAAAGTAAAATCTTTTTTATTTTTTTATACTCTGTACGTAAATTAACGACGGATACGGGTCCGTCGTTAAATCCATTATTCCGTCGTTAATCCGTCGTTACAGTGTTTTAAATATAACGACGGACAATTCCGTCGCTAATCCGCCGCTAAAAAGTTCAATTACAGACGGGATTTCTTCCCCAATTTCATATCAGATCCCTGAAAACCCTCCCCCCTCCCTCCCCAACCCAACCCTACACTGCCTTGCCAGTGCCACCTCACCATGCATGCCGATCTCCTCTCCGCCCCCCCCTCGCCGTGCCCGACCCTCCTCCCTAGCCCCGCATGACACCCACCCCAACCAACCCCACCCCACCCCATGCCCTGTCACCTCCTCCTGCCATCGCCGCCGCCCGCCCACCCCCACCCGGCCGTGCCTATAGCCCCACCCCACCCCACCGCACCCACCCACCCCCCCCCACCCCACCCCCGCCGCCGCCCTTGCCGTCCTCCCCCCGCCGCCTCCCGCCTCCTGCGCCCCCCGCCGCCACTGCCGCCCGCCTCCCCGCGTCGTCGGTCCAGGGTTGGTTTGTTTAGTTTTATTTATATTTCAATTTTTTTATTTTGTTATATATTTGTTGATTTTATTGAAAATATTGTATATGATGCATTGAATTGATAGTGAAAATATTATATATGATGCATTGAATTGATAGTGAAAATTGAATTGAGTTTACCGAATTGATAGTGAAAATGATACATTGAATGTTAGTTTTGTGATTTGGGCTTGTGAAATTGATAAGCTTGGATGTGAATTGGGATGATAAATTCATCATTTCGTGAGATGTTTTGAGTTGTTAAGTGTATAATTAGGCATATGGTGATGATTTGGTGAAATTTGAATGAGTTTGATTGAATTGGGAATCAGGCGATTAATTTTATAAAACTTACTCTGCCGAAATTAATATAAAAAAATTGTTGATTCCTATAATATGAATTACGAAATTTAAATCTCAATTTGTTAATCGAAACACTTATTCTAACATAAACAAATTTAAATCACCTATCGTCCAGCATAATTGTAGTTATAGTCGGACTGCACTTACTTACAAATTTAAATCACCTATCGTCCAGCATAATTGTATTGAATTGGGAAGGTTGCACGTTTCATTAATATATCTATCAAATTCTAGTTATAGTCGGACTGCACTTACTTACAGAAATTAAAATTTAATCCATACACTAGTTTAATTTTTTAAATATATTTATAATGATAGAAATTTAATTTAATTATCTTATCTTATAGATAATTCAATATTTATGCATGAATCTTGACATATACGTATTCAAGTAATACATTGAATTTGACATTAGGGTTAACTCAATTGATGTTTTCTATAATGGCGACTACGTAATCGAAATAATATAGTCGTCATCAAACGTGAACCGTATTATGTAATTAGGGTTAACTCAATTGATGTTTTCATTTTTTTATTAATTTTCAATTTAATAATAAAATTAATCATTATTCAACAATCAAAGGTCTATCAACATCTTAGCGATACAAAACCTAACAATAACATACAAATATATCAAATATTGAATAGTCAATTGTAGCAAACAAACTAATCAATAGCATCGAACTACTTCATAGATGAATTAACATATTCCTAACTTATGAGTGTATAATTAGTTTATATTGTACAACTTATGTTGAACATGTTTAATTAATTATTTATAATTAGGAGCTTGAAGAATGAATGACAATCGTGGTGGATGTATAAGAGGTTTAGTTCGGTTGGTGGATTAAATATTGAATTTCTAGATGGACTTGAAAGTTTTATTGAATTCGCTAGTGCTCAGTTTTTATTCGCGGATGGAGAGAAAATCAAGTGTCCGTGTAAGAAGTGTAAGAATATACCTTATCAGAAGAAAGATACTGTGCGATATCACTTATCAAAATTTGGATTTGTTCCAAATTATCACACATGGATATTTCAAGGAGAGACAACCACAAGTAGGGACAATGTTGTGGATTCAGATGTTAACCGTCAACCAAATACGTATCATACGATGGTAGTGGATCTTCTGGTCCACGTTCAACTTTGACGAGATCAAAGAGGAGCCAAATTCTGATGCAAAATTTTTTTACGATATGTTGAATGCTGCCGATAAACCTTTGTGGTCGGGTTGCTCGGATCACACACAGTTGTCATTTGTGGCTCGACTTCTGAGTTGGAAAGCAGAGAACAACATTACTGAGAAGGGTTTTGATCAAATATCGAATCGATGAAAGAGTCGCATCCAGATGGAAATGCGTGCTGATGACTTACTGACGAAGAGATTGTTGCGTGGTATGGGGTTGCCGTACACAAAATTGATTGTTGTCCATTTAATTGCATGATTTATTGGCGCGAAGATTACGAATTGACGAGTCAGAAATTACAGTAACCATCCTCGTTTCAAGAGCAATACTCGAGCTGGTGGAAGTCGACGAAAGCACAAGTAGCATATAAAAGATGTATTATTTTCCTCTAACTCCTCGACTACGAGATTGTATGCATCGATGCTACAACGAAAAATATCGTTGGCATGCATCGTCGGTCGATGATGGGGTCATCGTCATCCGCAAACTCAATTGCATGGAAACATTTGAACACGAAGTTTCCTTATTTGCATCGAAATTGTAACGTGCGATTGGGACTCTCAACCGACGGTTTTCACCATTCGGTCAATCGGAAAGCAATATTCATCATGGCCCGTTATCTCGACCCTTATAATCTTCCCGTGGTGTGTATGAAGGAGCAATACATGTTTCTTACATCTTAGTGCCCGGACCGCGTGTCAAGGAGAAGATTGATGTGTTCCGCAACCATTGATAGCGAGTTAATAGATTTGTGGGATGACGGCGTTCTTACTTATGATATATCGTTGAGCGAAATTTTCAAATGCACGCATTACTTTGGACAATTAGTGACTTCCTGCATACTCTATGTTGTGCGGATGGAGTAATTGGAAGATTAGCTTGTCCGCCGCATGGAGTATACCGATGCTTTACTTTAGCTAAAAGTGGTAGCGGTCATGGTTTGATAACCATCGTAAATTTCTAGCTCCTAATCACCCATTTCGAAGGGATCGAAGAGGTTTGAGAAAGAACACAATGACTACTAACGATCCACCGAAGCGCGATCGGAGATGAGCTTCTATCACTAATTATGGGTATGGGACTAGTCTCAAATGTAGATTGGCGGTGATGAAATAAATAGCGAGAATATCAGCGGTTTGGGCGGATGGAAGAAAATAAGTATTTTAAGGATCTACCTTCTTGGAGTTCTCTTTTGATTCGGCATAATTTGGATGTCATGCACATAGAAAAGAATGTGTTCGATAATGTCTTCAACACGATCATGAATGTCGAAGGAAGACAAAGATACGAGCAAATCTAGAGAAGAACTTAATTTATCTTCGCTACTGACGAGTTGACGATGAATGAATCAATGAAAAATATCGAAAGGCTTCTTATACACTTGACAATCGTGAGAAAAAGTCTTATGTGAGTGGGTAAGAGGTTTAAGATTTCGAGATAGATGCGTTTGAACATGGGTAGATGTGTAGACATGACAAACCAAGATGTTTGGGATGAAGAGTCATGATTGTCACATTTTCATGCGGTAATTCTACCGATGCATTTATGAACTTCTCCCACCAAATGTTTGAAAAGTCATAATGAAATTATCTTTATTCTTCAAAGATTTAACTTCTCGAAACATAGGGCTTGATGATGCATGCAGGGCTCGAAGAAAATATTCCGTTGATTTTATGCAAGCTTGAGTGCATTTTCCCCTAGTTTCTTGACTCCATGGAACATCTTCCGGTTCATCTAGTGATGAAGCCCGTATTGCGAGGCTCGTTCAATACCGATGGATGTATCCATTTGAAAGGTCTTGCTCGTACATTATCACACATATATCTATATACATATATATATATATATATATATATATATATATATATGAATAACAACGTTCTAAATTTTGTAGATACTTACGTAAGTTGAAGAACAAGATCAAGCGGCGAAGGACTGCCTAACCCACCTCCATTTATCCCCGAGCGAGATTGGGATAATTGGAAGGCATATTGAGCTCGGACGGGCGAGAGGCGGCAAGGCCCGCGACAGAACAGGATGTCCGAGCGGATGGCGAGGGTCTTGGGATAGTCAAGCATCGGGGTGGCTCACGCTCTGCATTCGAGTATCGAGAGAGATTGTAAGTACTGAAGTTTTAGATATAGTAAATTTATTTAAGAATCGTGATACTTGTTAATTATTTAATTTGTTTGACTTATTTATAAGCGAGAGCGTGGAGTAGCCATAGAAGATGTCGATGGGATGTATTCGAAGTATCATACCACCAGATGGCGACTGGAGCTATCTGACGGAAAGCTCGGAGTATCATGGTAAGTATATTCGTTAAGCGCAACAACGAACATTTAATTAAATAATAATTGTATGAAATTATATTACGAGGCGGTTGAGGAACATGTGACCCAGTTGAGCTAATCTGGGGGAGTGATGAGGCGCGTAAATTGATAGGACTCAAATTCTCAAAAATGTCCTTGGGAGCTCCTCAAAGAAAAGAATAGGATGTTTGGGCGGTTCTCTATCACGGACATACATGCAGGCGAGCGTCGACTCGTTCGGTGGAGAGTGCCCGGCATGTTGATTCCATAGCTTATCAACAACGATTATTGGATCTGGAGGCGGATGGAAATCGGCCTTGAGGCATCTGAGGCCCGATTGGGCGAAAGCGGCAGCGCCACAGCATCTGAGGCGAATCAAGTGGTGAGGCGAGATAGCGTGCAAGAATAGATTCGAGGCTCAGTCGGCTCGGCAGAGGCCTAGGCGCTTCATGGCCACTCCGTTCCCCCCTCGTGATATGAGCTCTCATTTCCCTCACTCGACATATTCGTGTTGTATTATGAATTTGTTAACTTATCGCATGATTTAAATTGTTTCTTTATGTGATTGTTTGGATATTCTGATATTTTGGATTGAATTGCTTTGTTTGAATTGAATTGGTTTATTTTGATAGTTTGTATTGTATGGATTGAATTGGTTTATTTTGGATTGAATTGCTTTGTTTGGATTGAATTGCTTTGTATGGATTGAATTGGATGGAATTGGTTGTTTGGATAGTTTGGATTGTATAGATTGAATTGGATGGAATTGGTTTGTTTGGGTTGTTTGAAAGCAGTGGTCATCAAAAATACAAATTAAGCTGTCGATTTTTCTTATCTAGCGACGGACTTGCGGCGGACCTCGACGGATCAGCGGCGGACCTCGACGGATTAACAACGTGAAATAACTGAACCAAGCGTAACTAGCGGCGGACTGCGACGGACTTGCGGCAGTTTTACGACGTCTTGTTACGTAAAATTTAAAAAATTATAACTTTAGCGACGGACGGTTTCCGTCGCTAATTATGACGGATCGAGGCGGATTGGCGTCGAATAACGACGGAGTTGCGGCGGTATTATTGCTACGCCTATATCGTCGTTAATCCGTCGCTAACTACGACGGATTAGTATCTCATTAACGACGATTTAATATCGACGACCGTTCGGAGGTCGTGGATTAACGATGAATTTTCCGTCATTGTTAAATCGCTATAAATTAGCGACGGACGTAATCCGTCGCTAGACCTTTGCTACCGTGTTTCCAATGACCTTTATTCCGTCGCTAATCCATTTTAGCGACGGATCGGATGAGGTTTTATGACGAATTTTCCGTCACGATCGACATTTTGTAGTGATAGTTACTACATAACTCTTTTCCTTATCACTTTCTTTCTTTTTGAATGAAGATACTTACGGGTGTTTGGCTAAACTTATTTTAGAGCTTATAAAATGTTTCAAGAGCTTATAAGAGGTTAGGGGTGGCTAATCGGGTGCCTGCCTGCCTTACCGAAAAAATCAGTGCAGGCCCGATTTAGAAGAAGAATGTATACCCGACCCCGACCCGAAAATTTAACTCGGGTACCCTAATACCCGACTCGGGTATCAGAGTCGGGTATTCGGCACCGAATACCGATCTGACAAAGAAAATCAAATGTCCTTCCATGTTTGTATTACTATATATTGCAAGGTGCGTGTTATTAGCTGTCACCACGATTTTGATAGAAAATCTGCATATTTAATTGGGTATTGCTTACGTTTTCAAGATTTTGAATTTAATATTTGAGAAGACAAATTTTCTGCAATTTAATTGGGTGATGGAAGCTTTTACGTAACAATTCTTATAAATTAATACATAAAACTATGTTTATAATTCTTAGTTGCGATGCATGATCGTATTGTGATCATACTTGATATATTTGATTATCAATATGTTTGCCTAAATGTATTAAATATCTCAAACATGTATTATTTATTATTTGTTTGGGCGTATTACCATTAAATTACAATTTCTAGAATGTATATTTGAATTATGAGCAAGTGGTGAAATTTTGGAAGTTCTGATAATTATATAATAAGATAAACACTATGAAGCACAATAAATATTAGGAGTCGGGACCATGCACTCAATCATGACCTTTGCTAGCAAATTAGGACACAATACGAAGATAAATCTTGTGAAGCACAATAAATATTTCACAAATAAACAAAGCGGTCGAAAATGAAATGAAATGATACATTTATAAACATTGTTCCAATTGTGAGACAAATTCTAGCTAGCTTGAATTTAGAGATAGTCATCCAAGAAGCTAAGCAAGTGCGCCAGAAATATTAACAAGCTCTAAAAGACTAAAACCACACACCGCAATCCAGTATAACAAAACAAGCGACCTAGAGGCATCAATCGATGGTCCATCGGTGATGGATGGATTATGCCAACTGAGAATTTTACATCATCAACACCGCCAATACGACTTTGGCATCCACGGTTCACCTCTTGCCCAATCTAGATCGTAAGCTTGACTTCTCCATTCCACACATCGATGAACTCTATTTTGAACTCCCTCCCCTTTCGACGCGAAATGCTGCATAATTAACAAAACAAAGCAGTACATTCTACACGGAAATGCTGCATAACTAACAAAACAAAGCAGTACATTCTACACGGAAATGCTGCATAACTAACAAAACAAAGCAGTACCAATTTGACAAGTGTCAACCAAAATTATTTATATGATCCCAGGTTCAAGAACTAGTCGACTACATTCTCAATTAACACGGCCCACTCTGACTCATAGCACTTTGAGTCGTCCTCGTCTCTCCATGAACAATGGTGCGTAACACTATAAACAAATAAAAAGTTAAGAAACAAACAATGAATCAAAATAATTATTATAATTTGTAAATGTAAAGTGTAAGCTAACAATGTAAATACTAAATACTGTACTTACCCATTTCAAATTCTTTTTCTAGTTCTTCTTCAGGTACGCCTTCTTCGTCTTTCTTGTCAATTGAACTAGTTTTCAACCAATCTTGGTATAAATCAAAGCCTCAACCATATTAGAAGTCAATGAACTTCTATATGCAGAGAGAACACGACCTCCCGTGCTAAATGCAGCCTCAGAAGCAACACTGGATATTGGGACAGCCAAAATATCCTTTGCCATCTCAGACAGAACGGGGTAACGTGGACTATTCTTCGACCACCACTGCAAAATATCAAATTGATCGACATCTCCCTTTGCCACTTTGTGCTGCTTCTCTGCCAGAAAGATAGTGATTTCACTTGTATCGGATTCGTCAGGTTCTTCTTCATTTTCCTGTAGAGCGACAAGGCTAAGAGCACCACGACGATCTGATCGTCCATGACTAGGAACTGTATTAGACCTATTAAATGTCCGAGCTGGAGTCAGAGTCACATTATGTGATGTCGTATAAAACTCAAACAAATCATTCATTGAGTCTGTCACTTCTTTCACCAAAACGGTTGCCCGTTGTGCTTCATACACTGATCTAAAGCATTTCTCCACATGCTTCATCTTTTGTCTTGGATCCAACACAGCAGCAATATAAAGAATCCTATTCATCTTTGGATTTAACTCTTCTTCTTCCAACCAATATTTTCCGATCTTAATCCTCATCTTTGTAGCCATAGAACTTATTTCATAATCATCATTCATCTCGACTCGGAGATGAGGTCAAAGACATCACACATCTCAACAAAAACAAATGTGTTGTGGCATATGTCGTGCTCGAGGCGAGGAGAGTCAACTCGTAGAACTTCTTCAAATATTGATAATTTTCCTCGATTAACCCGATCGGCCTCATCGGTGGTCGATAGGTAAATTATTGTACTTCTTCTTCAAATCATCTACATAAGCAGGATACATATTTGCGAAGATCTTGAATGCCTCCTCATATGGTTGGGCCGACTCTAACATCATATATGTCGAGTTCCACCGTCGGGACATCCAAGCACAATGACTTCTTGCAACTAATCCTCGTCCCTAAGTAAGGTCACACAATCATGGAATTGTGCAGATCTCATTGGTGAGGCCTTAATCCATTTCACGGCTCTAACTCGTCTCACGACAAACCTATTTCATCTAACCCGTCTTGTACAACCAAATTGAGTATCTGTGCTGCACAACGCATGTGAAAGTACTTCCCACCCAGAACATCTGTCCCCAACCTATCAAAATTAGACTTGACATGTCGAATTGCACCATCGTTTGCGTATGCATTATCCATAGTGCAACAAACACATTCTTGATCCCCACCCATTCGGTGATGTGAGAATCGCTTCACCAATGTCAATCCCCTTATGACTTACAATCTTGCAAAAATTGATTATCTTCTTGTGTAAGACCCAATCTTTGCTAATGCAATGTGCAGTAACACAAATGAAGTTTGTGTTATTCACTGCGGTCCAACAATCTGTGGTGATCGACACTCTTCCCATGCATTTTTTCTGAAAAAATGACTTCAAACTCTCTTTGCGCTCCAGGAATAGCTTCACGCAATCTGCTCTTATTGCTTGTCTTGACGGAATCTGGAATAGGGGACATAAACGCTCAACAAATCTTTTAAAACCCTCTCTCTCGACAAATATGAACGGGAGCTCATCAAGGATGATCATCTCACACAATGCCTGTCTAATTGCCTTCTGATCAAATTTCCAACTAGTTAATGATCCAGTTCCATCACCAGTAGTTGTGTAGTTCGTAATATCGATCAACCGTTGATTTTTGTTTTCTCAAACATGAAGCAGTATGGTTCTTTAAACCATTTGTACCGTTTCGGTATGAGTCCGCAGCAATTAAGGTCTGACAACGATTACATCTTCCTTTGCGTGTCGTAGTTGGAGGATTACCTTCTTCAACCATCACAACAGTGTATCCTTGCCAATGTATTGATTTTGGTTCTCCGGATTTTCGTTTCTTTGAAGATGTAGGCTGCGTCGGTATGAGTTTACATTTACATTTCTTCTTGATGTGGATGTCTTCTAAGAAGTCGGTGTCGATTGCTCATCTATAAGTCGATTACTATCTTGATGAGTTGCTTGAGAAGACTCCATATGTGATTTATTTTATAATGTGAGAGATAAGAACTCATCGAAATGTAATATATCATAAATGTATTACATGTATTATACCAACTATCACCATTCACCAACACAATATAGATGCAAGAATACATACAGGAACTAAATAGTTAGCAACAAACAAGAGTGAAAATATAGAATACTAAATTAGGAATGCAGGCGCATGCACTTGTACGAAAGAATAAAAATGTATTCTTATTAGGAATCCTGATTAATTTGCTAATCTTCCATCTCCACACACACATAATACTTGCTAGCTAGATGATAACTGATCATTAATTAATATCATTTTCTAAACACGTTTGCAGGGAACATAGTATCATCGGTGCTTGTGTTTCTTTCTCCACTGTAAGTGCATATCAATTTATATATATTAAAAGTGGTGAAAAGATGAGAGGTTTAATTAAATTTGCGGGAAGACGTTTGCGAGGATTGTGAAACATGATATAAGGAGTTTTTTTCCCACAACATTTTAATATCACAATGGATTTATCATACATTATAACAACAAATTCTATTCGAGATAGAGGCTGCGGTGTTGTCAAAAACAAATTCTATACCAACATACTATTAAGCGATCAGCGGTGTAAATTGGGAAGAAAAAATAATAGTGCGAGACGAGGCGTGAGTTGTCAAAAATAAATAAAATTGAACTTCTAAAATTGGGAAGAAAAATAAAAACAAAGAACCTATTAGGCGTGCTTAATAATACAGTCTTTCTTTGCAGATCGATGTAAAAACAACATCTCCATCGCTTTTATATCAAAATTCTTAAAGAAATTAATGTGTACACAGCGGCGGAGAGATGATGGAGATGGCGAGAGAGATGATGGAGCGGCGACTTGCGGGGGCGGCGGCGTCTGTGGCGCGACGGAGCTAGGCTAGGCGGCGCAGCGGAGCTAAGGCGAGGCAGTGACGACGAGGAGGAGGCGAGACGTCAGAGAGAGAGAGAGATGGGTGGAGGAAGGGAGTGGTGTTGTGTTGTTGCCGTGTAAATGAGTGCATTGTGTTGATTGTGAGAAATGAGCAGAGAGAGAAGACGATCGAATCAGTTAGTCGTGGAATAAATTAGAAAATTTAGGGTTTAATTACAAATAATCGGTATTGGGTATGCCGGTGCAAACAGTATACCCGATACCGAGGATACATTCGAAGAATAACCAACCCGACCCTAGACCCGATTATCGGGTGTCGGGTACCCTATACCGATTATTTTGGTCCGGGTATTGGTGCCACTACCCGACACCCGTTTAGCCACCCCTATAAGAGTAATGTTTGATGCTTATAAGTTGTTAAAATATTTAGATAATTATTCTTATAAGATAGAGAAAGAATCGTGCGTTAGAGATAAAAAATCATACTTAGAGAGATAAAATTGACGAGATGTGAAGTTGATAGTGTATGTGTAAGAAATGACGAACTATAATAAGGTTATTTTGGTAAATTCATGGTTGCTTATAAGTTCATGAAAAAAATAAGTTAGGGTTGACCAACTTATTTTTAGGGGATCTTATAATTTGTTGGAACTATTTTCACATCTTATAAGTTGTTTAGGAGCTTATTTTACTTAAACGCTTTCTGACGAACATAAACTCCTAAACAACTTATAAACTGTTTTAAAGAGCTTATAAGCTTAGCTAAACACCCTCTAAGTAACTCTTAGATAGGAGTGATCTCATAATTACATCAACTTTGTTTTATTTTTAAGGTGGCAATAGAAAATTAATCGCACACATTATCAAGTCAATAAAATTTTAAACTTTTCAATGGTTAGGAATATAAAGTCCAAACTTACGCGTGTATAATGTTTTAGCAACCTTCGCCAAGTCCAAGAAAAGACTGATTTCATATTACAAGATATATATATATATATATATATATATATATATATATATATATATATATATATATAGTTAATCTATCAAAATATCTATTTTAGTATTACACATGTAAAAGGATAAAAACAATATACACGTTTTGTGTTAAAGTATCTTTTACTCTTTCAGATCGATCTATAAAATTTGCAATCATTTCAAGAGTTATTACTTATTTAAATTCAAGAGTCGGAAGACAATTCGTGAATTGCCACTGTTATACCTAAATTCAAAAGAGTCGGAAAAAGACAACTCATGAATTGTATCTTTTATACCTAAATTCAAGAGTTAAATCAAGTTTAGTTTTGAATCAAAGATAAAAAAGACCAATTCAAGAGTTAATTCAATTTAAACTTTGAATTATATATAAAATAAAGACTAAATAGTAACAATAACTATTTTTTTTCTTTTTTTATATGAATATATAGTTTTTGTTTTTACTAAACGAGAATGAATATTTTATTAATCTCTATTGTTAATTCATCTCCCAAAAAAATTATCTTTGCTTACTATATATATTGTTGAAAAATAAAATTCATGCTTAATTCTTATGTAGATCTTTTCTCCCCTTAAATAAATAATAAAAATAAAATTGGGAACTATTTTAAGTGAACTGTTTGTTTAAAAATCATATTTGAGAATATCTTTTAATCGAAATTTCCTTCTTGGAATCAATTCAACGCAATCTTGATTGTTTATATTTTATAGTATTTTTCATGGTTAACTACATGTTACGAGTCATATTTAGTACCTTATCTTTGGAATTATTGACAAGTCAAAATCTATTAGATCTATGACCCCATAATTTACTTATCTGATCCTACATAAAAAATTTCAACACGGCAGAAATAAACTTCTATTTCAAGTACCAAAATACCCTTAATTTTGTGGGGACAATGAGAGAGACAGAGCGGTGTGGGCATATAAATAGGTTGGACAACAAAACAAAACTAATGCGTCGTATTATTATTAGAATAAATATCAATTTATATCTAAATATTATTAGGAGAAATAGAACAGTATCGTTTTAAGTGTGTTTTTATTTTTATTTAATTTTATATTAATGTGGAGTTTAACACTGGAATTAAAGCCCATAAGTGTTTATATGATGAAAATCGATCGTCGGGACATTAAGTGAATTTTTTTGAAATGTTAAAGACCAAAACAATAATATGTTTACGTTGGGACATTAAGCGAAAATTATAAATTACCCTTATTATTATTATTATTATTATTATTATTATTATTATTATTATTATTATTATTATTATTATTATTATTATTATTATTATTATTATTATTATTATCTGTTCACGCAATTATGATCTTGCGCATACAAAACATTCAAAAAATAGGACAAAAAATAAAGATTGGTAAGCTCATTTATATTTCAAGTACCAATAGGAACATCTCTGCCCACTGTGAACATGAATTGGTGATCATTTATATTTTTATAGAAATATTTGATTACGATTGGCTGATACATCAAGATTAGTCAAAGGATTTATAAAATCAAACATAATTATAATACCAAATAGCAATATAATCAATATAGGTGACAATTTTGAACCTAAAATAAATAGAGTAAAGGTTATATATGTCTACTAAGATTGAAAGAATCAACCATAATCATATTCGGTTATGCATTCCTGTTACAAGAATTTTAGATTTTTAATTTCTGAATTCTCTATTTCATGTCTTTATTTTTCAAAAAAATTCAACCATTTAATGCAGACCATAATTATAAATAAGAATGCATTAAATTCTAACTTACGGTTTCTCAATGCACTTGCATGGCATATTTACTCAAGTTTTCTTTGTTATATAATATAATTATAATTATAATTATATTGTTAATTAGATTATACATAAATATGGAATGGTAGTTGCCAAAAAGTTTTTTTAAGGGATGTCAAAGTGTATTAGTCAATTCATATTAGTTACTTAACTATCTATAAACTTTACCTTAATTATATGTATACGTGATTGCATAAAAAATTGGATTTATATTTTTTGTATTGTTATATATCTATATATACATATTAAGATATTTCGAGATAGAAATAGTGATATAGTTACAATAATTTGAGACGTTACGAAAATATAGCGGAGCCAAAAAAATTTTGTCAAGGGTCCCACTAATAATGTTAAATTGCAATAAGTACAATTTTAAAAAAAAGTTCAAAATTAATAATATCGTTAGCACAATCATAATTTTTAATTATGTCACAACAATAAAGAGATCCATTGGTGAATCTGAAATATCCACAACATGATCAAACATTTTATTACTATAAACATGTTAGTGATTCCCCACAACACGTTAGTGAAGTCTCCATAACATGATCAAACTCAATGCATGTATGCATATTACCCATAAGATTATAAAATATACTCAGTTAGGCAGTATCATGTTCTTAGATAGTATGTATATATACATACTATTAACAATTATGAATTGAGACTAGTACATGTATATATATTATAGATGAGTCGGAAGATTGAAAATAGTTTTTGATAAATCTATTGTATGTAAATATACGAGATTTAAGAAAGCGATAAAGAACACAAGAGTTTTTCGTGGTTCGATCAAGAATGAGATCTCGTCCACGGAGGTGATGATCCTCGATACTTTCACTATAAACCGATTCTGATGAGTGTATCTAAAGGCTCTAGTATTGATAAGTTGCTAACCTTTTACCGTCGACTTAACCCCTATTTATACATATTAGGTGGATCTCCAAAGATGTACGATCCGCAATTAATGGGATCGATCTCATTCCATAATGACCACGATTTTAGCACATGAATGACCACGATCTCCGCGCGTAACTTGGTCTTGATTAGGGTTTAGACATTTGGGCTTTGGGCTTAACGTGAGGGCCCTCCAGGTCGGGCTCATTTCGGTTGGGCCTTGAGGGGCTGGCGGTTGGGTCATATCCCATCATAGCCCCCAAATAGTCGAGTAACAACTATGCCGGTGAGGTGAAGATGGTATTTTACCGAGGCTGGTTGGTGCTCGGTGAGGTTGTTGTCGAAGGTGTTGGCTTTTTGGCGTTAGGTTTGAATTTGTGATCCGGGTGCGACTTGAGTGTGGTGGTGTGTCGGTTCAGACATGCACCGCTTATCGAGGACCGAATTGAGTCGTCGTCACAGGACAAAGATGTCTGCGAGGAGAATGTAGAGGTCAGGCACGGATGGCGATATCCGGATGGGTAATACCGAGGGTCAGGGTGGATAGAGATATCATACGGATGATACCGAGGACCGATCACGGATAGCGATATCTATCTGGATGATACCGAGGTCCGATCTGGATCGTCTGACGTTGGATAGCGACGTCGCTGGGAAGGACGAAGCCGAGGTCCGGAGTCAGAGTGATGATTGCACGATTAGACCGGTTGTATCGGTAGCGTCCTGATCGTGTCATACGCGCAGACGGTTAGTAGGCGCTCGAAACATGTGCGGCGTCTACTCGCGAAAATCACAATTAGCCACGCGTGGGAAGTTGAAGCGGCGGGTTTGGGCGCCTCTTTGTACTATAAATAAGCTTTGTATAAAGGAAGCTGTTCATTTCCTTCTTCATTTGCCTCGGAGAAAATCTTGATGTTTCGAATTCTTCGAGAACTCATTGACGGAGTAATTTCTCACTCACTAAAAAAGTAAGTATGACTTGACTTCCTTTCTACGTGCCGGTTCTTCCGTTCTTTTTTTTTCACGATAGCGAGATAGAGATTAAGGATTATATGTGTCGTAACCTTGTGGGTAGATCTTTGGGCATCGGTAGCTAGGGTTAGTTGATTTCTTACATGCAGGATAAGTATAAGGTTAGAGATGCTATATCATCTCGGACCGTCGACGATGTGATTAGAATAGGGAGGAATGCCGTATTCGGCGGATGCTTGGTGGTGTCTTCCGCGACTGGTAATGAGCGTTGGCCACTCGGAGGGTTTATAACGGTATATGTAGATCTGATGAAGGTGGGCTTAGGTTTCCATTAGTGACATCTTCTTGAATATTCGGGAATATTTTCAAATTCCTATATGCCGCTTTTTCCCAAATTCCATTAGGTCGGTGGTAGGGATGGGGCTCGCTTTGTCATGGCGTTCTTAGGGAGTTCTCCTTTGAGGTCTTGATCGTTTTTTCAACACGAGAACACACGAGGTGTATACTATTTTCACCTCGGCGGTAGTTTAGAGTGATGACCCCTCGAAGGTGTCATGATGGCGAATAAATTCTTCTTTTGAGGCGGAGGTGTATCCGAGATATGAGTGGGGTTAGGTAAAATGAAGGATTTGAAGTTGAAGCCCACAGGTTACATGGAGGACTGCTCAATACACTTGGTGAATTTTCCGTCGGTTTCACGAGGATGATCCGAATGAGGCGGGACTCGGTGTGGTCGATACTCCATCTTGTCGGGCGTGAAGCTTACACTTGTTCACTAATTATGACGGTTCACGGGGCCTCTTTCTTGAGCATATATAGGTCGAAGGCTTGAGGTCGGGTCGAGTGGATGAGGCACCTCTTCATCTTACTCCTTATGTGTCGATCTCGTTGTGTTAACAATTTTCTTACATTGTGCGGTGAAGTGGTGCCCAAGAAAAGGGCTCTCCATCGCGAGCAAGGAGCCCCAAGAAGGCGGCGGGCTGCACCGCCAAGCCCCAAGAAGGTTGACGATCTCGACCAAGCGATGAGGGGCCTCAGCCGAGGTCGAGTCCGGCATCGGAGAAACCGACTCGGGCCCGTGTCGATGCAGTGCGAGCTTGACTCGGCCGTAGCCCTCACCTGTATAAATCTCTTCCACATCCGCTTTATCCGCTCTTTGATGTGTACTAACTTGTGTTGTTTTCGTGAGCGAGCTCGGTGATTGGGGACCGCAGCGTCTTCTTTGGGGACACTGCAACGTGCTCTTGGGTACATCACCGAGATCTCATTTCGGTGTGGTGGGGCGGGAGCTTCTTCTGCTGCGGGCGAATCTTGATCTGCCGTGATCTGTGAGGCGAGGCCGAGGCGCCGTGGCACCGCGAGGGCGAAAGCTGAGACCGTCCTGAAGAAGTGGGCTTGGGCGCTGGAGGTCGCCCGAGGGGAGCTCGAGGAGGCACGTGAGGAGGCGGCTGAGGCGAAGAAGGAGCTCGCCGACGAGAGGAGTGCTAGGCTGGCAGATCAGGGGCCATTGTTGAGAGCCTTGGCCGGCAAGCTCGTCGAGTCGGAGAGCTCTCGGCCTTCATTTCGACCGCCGCCGTGCTCGAGACCAGGTGGTGTCGGACCATCTAGAGGTTGGCGGCCGCCATGCTGATTTTGACAAGGTCGAGCATGGTTGGGTCGAGTCGCCTGGGGTGAATAAGGCCCACGCCTGTGTGATCTCGGGGTCGGGTCCTTCCCTATCTTTGGAGGCTTTGGCGTCCAGCTCTCCCTTCCCGACGGAGGAGGCCGTTGCTCGGTCTGAGGAGGGCGAAGATCACGAACTCAGGAGCTTCTTGCCGAGTCTGTTGAAGCCAGGAGGAGGAGCCGAGCTCAGAGCTTCCTTCGAATGGGACCAACCGCAGAGCAAAAGGCGGCGGAGGCGGCGAGTCCGGCAAAGAACTGGTCGGTGGACTGATGTAATAGGTTGATTTGCGGGGTCGATGGGATCTGAGCACTGTAAAATTTCCACTTTTGAATAATAATAATAATAGTTACAACTTTACGAATGTGTGTTGTCCCTTTATTTTTAGCATTCCACGTCTCGACACCTCGGACTCGATCATGACTTATTGACCAAGCTAAAGAGGCCCGAGGTGCCTTGGTGAGAAGGACGAAGAGTCTTGTTTTGGAGGCCGATCTGTAGAGCTAACCCGATTCGCCAACATGGACGTCAGCTCGGCGTCATCTGCCGGGCTGAAGAAGAAACTACAAGAGGCTGAATGCGAGGTGGCCCGCCTTCTGGTTGAGAATGAGACTCTAAAGCTAAAGATCATACATCTCGAAGTCCAGGGGGTGAATTTATCGGCCGACGTGATTCAGGGGCGCTTGATTCAGTGTGAGGAGCAGCTCGAGCTTACGACGGAGAAGCTGGCTCGGATCTCGGAGGAACACGCTGAATATGAAGGGTGATCCACCGATCTGGTGGAGTAACCATATCGAGGCCGATGATCGAGTCGAGCTTGCTCATTGAAGGCGTGGTCTTGAGGGACGAGGAGGGCCCAATAGCAAAAATTTCAAAGATTGCCTCTCGACTCCATTATGAAGTACCTCTAGATATATGAGCTCGTCCATGATGACATGCCCCACCCGTGGCGAGTTCGCGGTGGCTCCAGCGATGTAAGAATAGAAGAACCCGGGTGGAGGCGTATGCCGATCATGCCGAAGTGCTTGATTCTTTGGGTCGGTGAGAGGAGCATCTAGGGTCGGTCGTCGGCGGTGGAAGCGCAGGGGACCTCGGGTTGGCGAGGAAAGGCGGCGGTCGGGCGAGGTCGTAATCTGGCGGGCGTCGGCTCGAGGGCAGTGCGACCTCGGTTAGGGAGTGCCTCGCCCGGTCGGGACCCATCTGCGCCAAGTGTGGGCTGGAGTAGGCAGCGGTGGCGCCGACCTCGTCAATTGGGTGGAAGGCACGAGTTCATCTCGGGTATTCATCGTCGACAGGGATTTTGTCTCGAGCTGGTGTAAACTTGACCAAACTTGGCGGGTGGAGCTCGGCCGGAGTGAGTTGTATATAGCTTAGGACTTGGTGTATAGTAGTTAATGTATTTAGGCTTTGTGCGAAGTGTATATCTTCCCTAGAGAGTACAAATATAGCTTAGGACTTGGTTTTAGCCGTAAATGTATTCATCTTGTTTGCAAGTGTATATCTTCCCAAATAAAGGAGTATAAATTGTGAGATCCGATCACGGGCGTCGTTTGCATGTAGATTTTCAATTTAATGAGTTATCATATGCCTTGCATGTAGGCGTTCAAGTTAATGAGTTGTCTGTATGCTCTGCGTGAGGCGTTCGAGTTCGTGAGGTTGTACTGTGTGCCGTCTTCGCAAGGCGTCACTTTTGAAGGTTAATTGTGGTGTATCCGAATGGATGTTCACATAGATATAAGGCGAGGCGAAGAGAAATATTCATTAGAAAAACAAATGTTTTATTGAATATGTAAACAACATCGCACCTTGGCAAAGCAATAAGAGGGCTAACATGATGCGATCTGAAATCAAAGCTATGTAAATACCTCCTCAAATGAGTGATATGCGGTTTAGGGAATAAGTGCACCTGATAGGTGAGCAAGCTTATAGGCCCTTTGCCGAGGTCCTCGTGAGCGGTATGGACCTTCCATGTCGGATCTAGCTTGTTAAGGCAGCTCGGCTCTCTTGGCTTCATTATTTCGTGGGGCGAGGTCGCCTACTTGGAGTGTGGGCTTTTACCCTCTTGTTGTAGTACCGTGCGACACGGCACTTGTAAAGCCAGCTTATGAAGCGAGCTCGCGTTTCTCCTCGAGGCGTCGAGGTTAACTCGTGGGTCCTCCTCGTTGCCATCTTTGGTCGAAGTGAAGAGTGCAGCGGGCTCGGTGCACGATCTCGGTGGTATGACCTCGGTCCCATAGACTAAGGCTGAAGGGGTTTCCCCATGCGAAGTCCGAGGTGTTGTCTGTGGGACCCGGAGGACTTGAGGAGATTTTCGACCCAGTCACCTTTAGCTCGGTCCTAACCTCTTTTCAACCTTGTATGATCGTGCGGTTCGTCACCTCGGTCGACCATTCGCTGCGGGTGTGCGACCGGGTGAAATGTTGCTGATCTGGGTTCTTCACACCATTCTTTGAAGTTTTGTCAGCAGGCTGGTGCGTTGTCAGAGATCAAAACATGCGGTATGCGAGCGGCAAACTATGTTTTTCCACACGAAGGTGCGAATCATACGCTAGTGAGGCTCGAAAGTGGTTCCGCTTGACCCGTTTTGTGAAGTAGTCTCTGACTCGACTAAGTATCGAAGCGACACGGTGCTCGGTCAAATGGACCAGCGATGTCGATCCCCATGCATGAAAGCCCACGGACTCTGTAGGCTCACGAGATCGGTGCGGGTAGCTTCTTGGTGTGGGTGAAGGCGGCACTTGGGACACTTTTGACAAGCTCGGCGAGTCTTGGATGAGGGTGGGCCATAGTATCCCGACCTCGGCGTCTTCTTTGAGGCGCTCGCGACCCAATGTGACTTCCACAAGATCCCATGTGAATTTCATTAAGCACGTGTGCTTACCGCCCAAGGCGTCTCGGGAGAGGTTGAAGATATGATTTCTGTGAGTGCCTTCATGCATGAGGTACTTTTGGGATTTGACCATCATCTTCTTGGCTTCGAGCCGATCCCGGCGATGCTCCTTCTTCGAGATAAGCACTTTATAGGAGAAATCCGATTCGGCTCCGCCTCGGTGATGATCTGGCGTCGGATTACGCAATACTTACGGAATGAACTTCCTCCACTGGAGGATTTGTTGATGATGAAACCAACTTCTTGAGGATGTCGGCTCGACTATTCTCCTCTCATGGGATCTGTAAATTGCGGAATACCTGAATGAGGTCGACATCTTCTTTGCCTTCTCAAGGTATTGCTTCATTCGATCCTCATTGGCCTCGTATTTTCCGAGGACCTGGTTTACTACGACCTGGGAATCTCCAAAGATCTGGATCTTTTCCACTTTCAATTCCCGTGCGAGGCGCAATCCTGAGATTAGTGCTTCATACTCCACCTCGTTGTTTGTGGTCGGGAAGGTGGCCGAAGTGAATAGGTCAACTTCTTGTTTGTCCGGGCGAGGCAAGATGCTGCTCCGCTACCCGTTTTACGAAGCTTCGTCCACGTACATCGCTGCTAGCCCTCGGGTATGTCGGGGTCAGGTTCCCCCGTTGTGGGAGTGGGGGTTGGAGTGATCTCCTTTGCGGGGTTGACCTCGGTAAATCTAACCTCCACTAGAAAATCAGCTAGGGCTTGCCCCTTTATGGCCGATCTGGGCGAGTATAAAATGTCGTGCTCGCCGAGCTCCAGTGCCCACTTAGCTATACGCCCTGACGACTCCGTTTTTGACAAGACTTATCTTAGAGGTAAGTCAGTCAGTACCTGAATTGAATGAACTTGGAAGTAAGGTCGGAGACATCGCTTGGCGTTCACCAGTGCCAACGCTAGCTTTTTGAAGCTGGTGTACCTTGTCTCCGGCCCTTTGAGAGCTCGGTGATGAAGTAGATAGGAAGTTGTTCTTGACCTCATCTCGCACCGATGCCGCCGATTGCCTCGTCTGCGGCGGCCAGGTACAAAGAAAGGAGTTCGCCTTCTTTCGGGGCAGACAGTGTGGGCAGATCGGCGAGGTATGCTTTCAACTGGGTGAAAGCGACATGATGTTCTTCCTTCTGGCGAAGTCGGGGCTCTTCTCGGGATTTTGAAGAAGGAAGTTGCTTTTCGGCGGCTCGAGATAGGAATCTACTCGAGCGACGGACATCCGGTGAGTTTATGGATCTCGGATGGTCTTTGGTACTTGCATGTCGAGTACCATTTTGACTTTAGTGGGATTCACCTTCAAGCCTTCTTGAGAAACCCAGCATCCCAGGAATTTCCCCGTTTTCACCATGAATGTGCACTTTTGGGGGTTGAGCTTGAGATTTGCCGATCGAGGAGTTTGAGGATCGTTTGAGGTCGTCGGTATGACTTCACATTTGTTGGCTTTTGACCACGATGTCGTCGGCGTAGACCTCGACGATCTTCCCAATATGATCTTTGAATATGGCGTCCCACCATCCTTTGATAGGTAGCTCGGCGTTTTCGGGCGAAGGGTATTTTTCGGTGTCAAAGACACCAAAGTCGATGATGAGCGTCGTCTTTGAAGCATCCTCCTTTTCATCGTGGACTTGGTGGTACCCTTGTATAGATCCGAGCGAAAATCTCATGGCCCACCGGTGCCTCCACCTTCTTGTCGATATCGGGAGAGGTAGCAATCTTTTGGACGGTGTTTGTTGAGGTCGGTATAGTCAGCGCACATCGCCACCCTCGTCACGGTTTCGAACTCGATTGGATTAGCCGTCCGTATCGGATATTTAACCTCAAGCAGGATCTTGGCCTCACATGGTGAGTCACTCGTCTCTTATGACTGGTTGCGCTCTGCGGCGAAACTTCTCTTCTTACGCGAGCGGTTTAGTGGCCGGTCGATGTTGAGGCAATGAGTGATGAGCTCGGGTGACACTCCGGTCGTGTCGAGTGGAGACCATGCGAAGACATCCTTGTATTCCCTCGGAAGGCTGTTGACATTACGCGAATATCGGTTGGACCACAGGTGCCGACCTTGGCGACTTTGGAGGGTCGTCGTCGCACGATTAAAGGTTCTCGGTCGGTCGTCCGGGTGTCAACTTCGAGGGTTACGTAATTGCTAGGCACGAGGTGAGCCACGTCTTGGGTTGAGACTCGTAGGCACTCTTTGGGCTGCCGTTTGGTCACCTGGATGCTAACACTCCATTGGGGTGAGTATCTTGATGGTGAGATGGTACACGCGAGCGAGGCGGCTTTGGTGGCGTATAGCGATCTCTTCTCGAGAATGATGTTATACGGAGAAGGAGCTCGGACCGGAAAAATTGAATGGCCTTGGTGACCGATCCGGGAGCATGTCCTACTGTAGCAGGAAGGGTAATGGCGCCCTCGGGTTGAGCGACCTCACAGTGAAGCTCCGCGATTGGGATGGCGCGGGATGCACTGAATCCCGCCGACCTCGAGTTTATCGAGCAGCTTTGAAAGATGATCTTGTGGAGGCACCGATGTCGATGTAGACCCGGTGGACATTTTGTTACCCACCACGGCTGTATAGTGATGGCATCTTGGTGGGGCATGATCTTGGGCACGGGTCCTCTTTGGAGAACACTATGTTCTCACCGTCTCGGATTCGTTTATTTTTTGGCTCCTCGGGGACCGCCTCAGAGCCGTTTTCAGCGACGACCTCGTCGTTCCTATGGAAATAGTCCGTAATGGCGTAGACCTGCTCCATCGCATTGGGACCTTCGTCCTCGTCGTCTTGAGTTGGGTCATCGTCGAGGTCGGCTGCGATTGTTGCCACCTCCATTTTTCCTCTCGCTTCTTGTTCCCGGCCCGGTCGGCCGGGGTATTTCTTGGCTCACTCCTTTGTGAGCTCGTCAATCTGCGAGCCCAAGTTTACGTAATCTTGGTATTGTGACCATACCCTTGGTGATAGTCATAATATTTCTCCGTTAACCTCTTCTTAGATCCTCCTTTCATAGGAGGGGCTTGAGGAAGAGCTCGGTGGAGCTCAAATATCTCAGCCCTCGATTTGAGCGGATGAGGTCTTGTTGCCGTCGGGGGTTTGGCCGAGGTCCTAGCCTTGACTCCATTAGGCCTTCTTGATCCTCTCGAAGGCACTTGACAATCGGCGCCTCGACCTCGGTCGTCCGGCTTCTTCTTTCACCCTGCTGCTCGTCCAGGATCTCTCTCTTCCCGGTCGACTCGTCTCGTTTGACGAAGTTGTCGACCGAGGTCCGGGCGACTAGCCGTCCTCGGCTTTCCACAGGTGATCTCTTTATTCAATCGCGGTCGATCCGTTCTTGAGCGCATTGATGATATAGAGATCGTTACTCTCGTCAATTTTGAGAGACTCTTTGATGAACCTCGAGGCGAAGTTCAATATCGTCTCGTCCGCCCTTGGCGGATAGTGGCAGGTCGGACGAAGGATCTTGGGCGGCATCTTACGGTAGAAGCGCCATAAAGCGATCCATAAGATCACAGGCGGTGTATCTTTGTTACGGTGGAGCGAGGTGAACCAGCGTCGGGCGTTGGAGATCGGCACCTCGGGAAGATTTTACACATATGAAAATCCTCCATTCCTTGGTTCGCCATGTTGGTGGTGTGGCGAAGAGGAAGTCGGAGGGATCCCAAGACCATCGTGGCGGCGATGTTGGGTGCCACTGTGTCGGCTGAGGCGGGCGTGTCGAGATTTCTGCGGAGAAAGGAGATGATTCTCCGTGCGGTCGAACCGGGAGATCGTTGCCATCTCTCGGAGGGATGGGAGACTGTAGCAGCGTCTATCATCTCTCAGGGGAGTTCGCTCCACCTATCCTCTCTTCATCCCTCGGCTCTCCTCGACGGCATGCCGAGGTGGTGGCGACCAGCGGGCGTGCGGGGCGAATGGTGGCGACCATCCGGCGAGGTGATTGACTTTGGGCGGCGGGGTGATGTCGCGTTCTCGGCTATTGTGCGAGGTGGCGTTGATCACCGGTGGGGCGATCGACCGGGCACCCGTAACCACCGGTTCGGGTGCTCTTGAGGGCCCGCTCCGTTTGTCCTCGGTTGAAAACTACGGAATTGGCGAGGTTTGCGTTGAGGAACTCGGACACCGCACGACGAGGACCTCGTGAGATCGGTGAGCCGCACATTCACTTTGGTATTGAGGTCGGCATCTTATCTTCGTTGGGCGGCGATCACGAGGGTGTATGGGAATGTTCTCCATGTAACCCTCGGTGTGTTCTGTTGGTAGCGTCTGCAACCCTCTTTCCATGTGCTGCGTGACCACACGATCGTCGTCCAGCGGTTGTTGCCATTACCACCGGGATAATAAGCGTTTGCGTGTTCTTGCCATTAAATTGTAGAAAAACAAAGCTTTTTGTTGAATTTTCCCACGACGGCGCCAATGATAAATCTAGTGTATGTAAATATCGAGATTTAAGAAAGCGATAAGAACACAAGAGTTTTCGTGGTTCGATCGAGAATGAGATCTCGTCCACGGAGGTGATGATCTCGATACTTTCACTATAAACCGATTACAATGAGTGTATCTAAAAGGCTCAGTATTGATAAGTTGCTAACCTTTTACCGTCGACTTAACCCCTATTTATACATATTAGTGGATCTCCAAGATGTACGATCCGCAATTAATGGGATCGATCTCCTTCCATAATGACCACGATTTTCGCTTTGTGACCACGATCTCCTTTATGGCGACCACGATCTCGCTTTGTAACTTGGTCTTGATTAGGGTTTGAACCTTTGGGCTTTGGGCTTAGCGTGAGGCCCTCCAGGTCGAGCTCGGCTCGGTTGGGCCTTGAGGGGCTGGCGGTTGGGCCATATCCCATCGTTTATTATCTAAATGTACGATCTTCATGGTTAGGATAATTAGAGAGTATTACTATACTAAGCGCAATCTAATGTGATTAGTAAAATTAATTTCCAACGAATTTCAAACACGCACACACACAAATACATATTCTAAACAGATTTTATAGATTGAGTAATTTCAAAGTCATACTTTGAGTTCGGTTTCTAAATTTTTTTATATCTTAGAAAATATTTTATTTAAATTAGTCTTCACTTTGTGTATCTAGATAAATATTTTAATATTATCTTTTTAAACATATATGTAGTTTAATTTCTATTAGTTTCTTGTCGATAATAAAAGTGGAAAAAAATATAATAAACACCATCTTTGACCTTTTTTTTCTCTTATAAATTGTATTTATTCCTCACTGCTTTTTGCAATGAATTGTTAAAATACTAATACTTATAATTTATAACGTAAAATGATTTTCTATCGACTCGACTTAGTTATACACCAATAATTCCTAAATAAAACAACTTACTCCAATTAACAATCAGTCATATTTAAATAACTTTAAGCCAAAATGAAAAGAATTAACAAAACCTTTAAATAACTTTGATGAAAAAACACAGAATATGGTAAAAAAGAATGAAAACCTGTCTTACCTCAAAAAAAAAAAGGAATACAAAACTGTCATATTATACATAAGGAAACATAGGATGAAATGCAATTACAAAATAAATAATGATACCGTGAAAATAATGGATCCGCAGCCGCGTATAATAAAATGGAAAGGCCCATAACTTTCATCAAGTCAATGCGACGAAATTTCCAAGCAGCATCCTCTTTGGGAAACACATAATTTTCCTCAAGCAACCGCGTTTTCCCAAATTAAGTAAACCCAATCAACTTTACAACCAATAACGCGCCGCCGCGTGTCACTTGTTTTCCAACTACAACAATATCGTGGCCCTAACCGCGCTCACCATTTACCAATTCTCCTATTCACACACAAACACCCATCCCTACTTCTAACTCTAAAAACCTATATATATATATGTATGTATATGTAGAGCGAGAGAAAGAGAGCGCTATAAAAAATATTAGATATCGGAATCATATTCGTAACCACTTTTTCTTTTTATCTGATTTCACCCTTTTTTCTCTCTCATCCAAAGAGAGAAATATCTCCGAACCCCAACCACTCTTCAACCAATGACAGAAACCAGGCAGGCGCACCTGAACGGGGCCTACTACGGCCCCTCCATTCCGCCGCCGTCCAAACCGTCAAGAGCTACCATCGCCCCGGCGGCGGCGGCGGCGGATGCTGCTGCAACCCCTTCAGCTGCTGCTGTAGCTGCATCGCGAACTGCATCTGCACCTGCATCTGCCAGATCCTCTTCACCATCCTCATCGTCGTCGGAATCCTCGTCCTTATATTGTGGCTGGTTTTCCGCCCCAACACCGTCAAATTCCACGTCAACGAGGCCTCGCTCACCGAGTTCAACATTAACAACAACACGCTCCACTACAATCTGGCGCTGAATCTGACAATTCGCAATCCGAACAAGCGCATCGGCATCTACTACGACCGGATCGAGGCTAGGGCTTTCTACCAGGGCCAGCGATTCTCCACCGTGGAATTGCAGAAGTTCTATCAAGGAAAGAAGAACACCAGCAACGTGAGCGCGGAGTTCAAAGGACAGCAATTGGTGCTGCTCGGAAGCAACGAGATGACGAAATACAACGAGGATCGGACCGCCGGGAGGTACGACATCGACATCAAGCTGTATCTGCGGATCAGGATGAAGTTTGCGTTCGTAAAATCTACCAGAGTGAAGCCGAAGATCGATTGCGATCTGAAAATACCGTTGATTTCTAACGGCACGGCCGCGGGGGCCTACGAGCCGACGAGGTGTGATTTCGATTGGCGCTGAGCATCATATCTGGCCTCTTCTATCGGTGATCATCGTTTCTGCTGCTTCGATTTTTTTTAAAATTCTCTGATGATTACTTTGTCTTTATTGTTATTAGTCCTATTATTCTTTTGTTTATCGGCTTTTAATACACATTATTCTCGTTTTGGTTTCTGATGTACTCGGTCGTATTTCTCAGTACACTTTTGTGAATAAATAATTAGTTTATTGTTAGTTTAATTTTCTTTGTTTTGTAAATTTGCTGTGTTGATTTCAATGAATTGGGATTAGATACTAGTATTAAGTGGCCATTGAGTGAAGAAGAAACGGTCAGAAATTGATAAATATTGCCCGTTTGAGCGTAGACTTTTACGTTACTTTAAAAATTTTAAATTTTTAATTGGCTGCGCAAGTTGACAAATTCATTAATGGTGGAGAGAGAGAAAGAGCGTCTTTTTCATTCTTCACGCACAAAAAACGATGTCGTACGGGAAACGTTACTGTACATGGAATTATGAAAGTGATGAGGCATGTCGTTTTCATTTAAATTCGTGAATATTCAATTTTACACTACGCTCAGATTTCAAATAATTTTATTATTTGATTTCTATAGTAGAAAATGCAGCATGTCTGGGGTCAGTAATTTAATTCTTCAACATGATAGATAATCTTATTATGTCACATGTCGCCAAACATCATTTCTATCATTTTAGATGAAAAATGTTCCCGATGACATAAAATTTTAGATTGCAGATACTTGTAAATTGTAATATTATTGCGTGATTATAATAGATTCGAAACCCAATAACAATGGGGTCATTGACATAATTTCGTATGTTTAGTTTTTTTTCTTCATATGTTTAGTTTTAAACTGTTCAAAATGAAATCAATGAATAATATATAAACAAAATGGGAAACTGACTGAATCAAGATATTATTAAAAAATCTTCTCGGCCTAGTTTCTGGGTTTGGAGTCCAGCAGCTGAAATCTAGATATTATATTTGGTATCGGGCTTGTGTTCTAGCTCTTGGAATTAGGCCTCAACGCCAAACTGGGCCGTGGATTTTATCTAAGCTTGATCTCTCTCTCTCTCTCTCTAAAAGCTTAAAACAATCACATCGAAATATCTTGTAACAAAATTGAAATTCATGACCATAATTTCATTGCGGTTGCCTGTCAATATGGGAAAAAAGGTGTTGTTTTAAAAATTTGATACACAGAAATTTTTGGACTTTGGCGCCACGTATATTTTGATTGAAATATATTCAATGATATATTTACATTTTTATTGATATTTGATTATATTTGGAAAATTCATTATAGCCATATAAATCTTGACCAACTAGATGCAGCAATACTTCCCCAATTAATTAAAGCTTCTTCAAAAAGAGAAATGCGTATACCTTCTATCGCCAACCCTACAAAGAAAGCATATTAGAAGTTATTTGAATTTCCTCCGAGTTACTTTTTGATCGATCTTAATTTCGTAAGGGAATTAAATATGCAAGAACACCAAAGATTTACGTGGTTCGATCTATGAATAAGATATACCTCCACAGAGAGAGAGAGAGAGAGAGAGTATTTGATATTGATAATATGAGGGGCGATTACAAAGAGTGTAGATGATCATTTTCCGTCTAATCTAGCCTCTATTTATACACAATTATAATGACCTAGATCTCGAATCCGAGATAGGATCTGAATCCTATCTCCTCTAATTAGGATTCTCCTAGATATGACCGAATATTCTGCGCGTTCCACCGGTTCGGGGAGCCTTCTTGGGCCGGACTCGTTTGGTAGAGCTTCATGTCGACTTATTTATATTAGGCACGGGGTTGGGTCAGATCTATCATATCCCCCAAAAAAAAGACGAAGCGAGGTCGTGATGGGTTTGGGGATCGTAATTACCGAGATGTGTGCGCGACGAAGTGGAGTATGGTCGATCTAGTAGTTAGCCTTCATCTTGACCAGATGTGTGTCGCCCACCCGACGATGGGCGTTTGCCGAGGTCTTAGGGTTGGCTTTTCTGGCGGGCGTTTTCAGAGGTCTTGGTGGCATCGCTGACGAGGCGTTATGCCGAGGTCTTGACCGGCATCGCTGACGGGCGTTATCTTGAGGTCGTTGGTTTGCTTCACTGCCGTCGCGTTTGCCGAGGTCTTGGACCGCTCACTTTGATGAGGCACTTCGCCGAGGTCTTTGATTAGGCTTCATCGGCGAGGCTTTATGCCGAGGTCTTTGATTAACTTCACCGCGGGCGTTATACGAGGTCTTTGGGTGGCCGCTAATGAGGCATTACGCCGAGGTCTTTAACTCGCTTCATCGGCGAGGCGTTAAACCGAGGCTGAACACGGGATGCCTTATTAGCATTTAATGCGCATTTAATGTGGCAGCGGTTGGATTCCGATAAAGTGCATATTGGGGAATAACTTCCATGATACGCCTTTTCGCCTATCACTTTGCACATTCCTAAATTGAAATCCTCTGAAACTCTTTGTCGTACGAAAATTCCACCGCCATTATCGTTTCAAGGTTCAACGCTATCCTCCTCGATTCTAAAACCGATGAGTTATGACTTTCTCTTCTTCTTCCTCTCGATGAATCTCACGGCCGGGGTGGTCGCGCTTTAGTTGAGTATTCGTCGACGATTACGTGGACATGGAAGTTTATACTTTTGATGCCTCCTCACTTCATACGTAAAGTTTGCTTTCCATTTTTGATAGATCTTGGTAGGGTTTCTTGGTTTCTTCAATTTAGAAGCCTCAGTTAGACTAGAGCTCGCCTCTAATTTTCATATTCAAATCCTTGGTTTTATTGCTCCCCGGCGGAGGATAGGGCTTGCGCCTCCGGACGATTACGCCACTGTATGAGGATAGCTTTGAAAAATGGCCTTCGTCTTCCTTACCCTCCCATATATGTTGAGTTCAGCAATTGTTTGCCATTCCTTTAGCTCGATTGGCGCCGAACTCCTTCCGCATTTGGTAGCCTAGGTGTCTTTGCTCACCGCCATAACTTTCCTCGACCTTAGGACTCGTCCTTAGGTTTTTTCAGTTCAAGTCCAGCGGGGGGTGGTATTATTTGACACCTCGTCGCAATTTTAAATTAAAGACGAAGTCGAAAATCTCCAGCT
Source organism: Salvia rosmarinus (assembly GCA_036937905.1). Taxonomy (NCBI): domain Eukaryota; kingdom Viridiplantae; phylum Streptophyta; class Magnoliopsida; order Lamiales; family Lamiaceae; genus Salvia; species Salvia rosmarinus. Next base: position 58,684,105 of record CM072818.1, on the reverse strand, counting down.
GGCACCAAAATTTTTTCTTTTGCCGTTTTCCTGGGTCACTCCAGTTCACTTGGAACCGTGAGAAGCTGTCAGATATGGCCACGGATCATGACTTCGGTAGCTTAGAGCAATCCTTAGATAGGATCGGCCTGGTAGACGAAGTCTTTTACGAGGCCGAGCTTGCGGATGCGGGGCTGAGCCCTTATGACCCTACTGCTGCAGTGGAGTCGTGAGGATGAGGCCCTCTTTCTCTTCTCCTTTTTTGTTGCTTGGATGTTTTCCCGTTGATGTACTTATGTATTGTTTTCCTCGTTGTAGTGAATTTGGTCGCAGACAGGAAGAAGAAGAGGAAGAGGCCGAGCTCTGAGGCTGGAATGCCCTATTTGATGTTGAAGGATGTCGTTGAGGAAACCTCCGAGGAGGGTGGAGCGACGAAGTCCCCTTCGCCTCGGCCTTTAGGCGCTGAAGAGGCTTAAGTCTTGTGATCATTGGCGCCCTACCGCTTCCGATCCCGAGGTCGAGATCATTAGTTCTCAACCCGCACTCGCACTTTCCCAGGTGGCGTATCTGTTTGTATATATTTAAGATAGCATAATTATGGTATCTTCCGACTTGGTTGGTCATTACGAAGGTCGAGGCCGTATCGGCGAATCGGCTAAGCGTGCGCCTTTGGGACGGGGCGTCCACTCTCGTGACGGAGTACAGAAAGCGCCGTTGCCCGGTTCGATGGAGTGGCTCGTTACGTGCGAGAGATGGAGGGCGAAGACTCTTCCGTCCGGGGAGGTTCAAGGCCGGGCCGGGCTCGGATGCGGTCCGGAGGAGGCGGCGGTCGTGGCGGAGGCGGGCGAGGCGGTGAGGGCTAGGGCGGCAAAACAGCTAAGGCGGCGGAGGTGGCAAGGCCGGGCGGGAGGTCGAGTCGGTTGTCGAGGCGAGCGGAGGAGCCGGCGTCGGGAGGTCGAATCGACCTCGTGAGGAAGATCCTCCGCGCTTTGCGGAGATGCTATTCTTCTCAGGGGCTTCTCGATGGTCGCCGGCGTGGGCTGCGGTCTTGAATAAGCGCGCGATGGCGACGTCATTGATGAAGTCGCCGAGGATTACCAGTTGGATAAGTCCAGTATGGGTATGAGGCGACAGAGGATGACATACTCGTTCGGCGTATGCCGAGGTCTGGGTCGCGGTTTGAAGGACTTGCCTATCTTGCAGAGCATGACCTTATCCTCGGTTTCTTGACCGCAGTGCATCCGTGCTTGCCCGGTGGATCGCGATCCCATGATTGAAGCCTTGATGGCTGACCTTACGAAGGGATCCGGGGAAGCGGTAGCTAAGGCGGCGGAGGACGTCGGGGCTCGAGGAATCCCAGGAGAGGAGGTGAAGAGCAGACTCTGAGACGGCCACCGCGGTAGGGTCGGCGCCCCCAAGATCGGCCGAGCTAGCCGGGTCGGCGAGCTTGGAGGGTCAGTTGATCACTTTTGTTTTGTTTTGTAGATCAACTTGTAAATACGTCATCATTAGGAAGTCGCTTTTGTTTGCCTTAAAGGCTTTAATAAAATCCGTCGTTCATCTTAAGGAAATTATCTTTTGTGTTCGATCTTCTCGATATGCCCGATGCTTCCTTGGTTGGGTCACATCAAGCTTTGGCTGGCTCTCGAGTTAAAGAGGCCGAAGTCCTTCGTTTGGAAGTCAAGCTCGGTCATGTGCGAGGAGGAGGCGAGATTAGGGCTGCCCAGGAGGCCGTGACGAGCTTCAAGCTCGCCTTTAGAATCGGAGGATAAGCTCGAGATCGTTGAGGCGGCGACTAAGCGGGTTCTTGAGGAACACGCAGATCTGAAGAAATTGCACGAGGTGGAAGGATGACCATCTCCGAGGCTGAAGCAAAAGTTGAAGAGCTCGCAGCCCTTTGTTGGAGATATAGGAATGAGTACGGCTCAAATTCTTGGCAATATCGAGAGCAATATGCCGAGCTTAAGAAGGTCGGCGGCTTGTACAAGATCGTCGTAGCTCGTCATTCCTTTCTTGAGCAGGTGCTTGCTCGGCGACCGAGGCTTCTTACTGCTGCGACTTCTTCGTGCGCTGGGACTTCCGCCATTGCCCGACGCCTTTTTCTCATGGGTAGCTCAAGAGGCGTTTCATTGCGAAGAGGCGTGAGCCCTCGGGAGTCGAGGTCGGGCGTCATCGGCGGCCGAGGTCGATCTAGCGGGGCGCATCATCGAGCGGTCGAGGTCGATCTGGCGGGGCTCTTAGCGTAGATCGAGGACGAGGTAGAGGTAGGATTAGTATAGATGCTCTGTTGAATCCTGATTTTTCTAGGGATTAGTTAGCTTTTCTCGGCCTCCTGGGCCCTCTTCATCCTCGTAATGTATAAACTGTATACTTTGAAATAAGAATTATTTTGTTTGCTTCGTGTTAACTCTTGAGAACACTTGCCTTTTATTACCGTAACCAATAAGAAGGTAGGTCGTCCTCGTTTAGGCGAAGTGGCTCGTCCTCGCACAAAGGTAGTCAGTCCTCAAATGAACGAAGGTAGTTCGTCCTCGAAATAAACGAATGTATTCATCGAAGGTAGTTCGTCCTCAAATGAATGAAGGTAGTTCGTCCTTGTACGAAGGTAGTTCGTCCTCGAAATAAACGAAGGCATTCCGTCCTCGTACGAAGGTATTCATCCTCGAAATAAATGAAGGTATTTCATCCTCGTACGAAGGTATGGGTTCCAGTTTTGGCAAGAAGTATTGCTCGGGGTGGTCCCCTCTTCCCCGAAATAAACGGAGGTATTGGTTCCTTATTTGGCAAGTTTTATCGCTAGGGGTGGTCCCCTCACGCGCGTTTAGTTCGTCCTCATATTAAATGAAGGTAGTCGTCCTCCGTCGAGGGTATAGTTAGTCTCCAAGAGGGTATAGTAAAATGGAGAGATATAGTATGCATAAGTGACAAACAAAACATGCAAGAAAAAGATTTTATTGATAGAGACCGACGTAATAATAAAACAAGACTCACGAGCCATGGTGAGCAGGACTCGATAACACGACCGAACAGACTCAACTATTGACACTTATGCAAAATATTTCTTGAGATGAATGATGTGCCACGTCTTGGGTATTTGTTGTCCGGATATATGGGCGAGCTTATACGAGCCTTTTCCGAGGACTTTTTCAACCCGTATGGTCCTTCCCATGTGGCTTCCACCTGCCGAGCTTTGCGACTTCTCGATATCATTGTTTGATGCGAGGTCGCCTACTTGAAATTGTTGATATTTGACACGGTTGTAATACCGAGCGACTTGTTGCTTATCCGAGCTTCTACGATGTAGGCGAGGTCTCTTTTATTCGAGTAGATCTAGGCGGATCGTAGATTGTCGTCATTGGCTTCAGCGGAGAAGTGAATGGTGCGGGGCTCGGCATACCGATCTCTCGCAGGATCACCGCTCGGTTCCATATACCAAGTGTAGGGTGTTTCTCCGCTTTATGTCCGGGTGTAGTGCGATCGACCATAGGACTTACGTAAATTTTCCACCCAATTGCTTTTACTTGGTCAAGGCGAGTCTTGAGTCCTTTCACGATTGTCCGGTTGGTGACTTGGTTTGACCATTTGCTTGAGGATGAGCTACCAAGTGAACCTGCTGGATCGAAGCTCTTGACACTATTCTTTGAATACTTTATCCGTGAACTGTATGAGAAATACATTCCGAAGAGCTATAGAAAGAAGAAAGAAGTTGAATTCTTCAACTTAAAACAAGAAAGAAAGTGCATGTGAGTACGATCGCATTTTCTGCGATATGTCGAAATGCGCCCTGGACACAGTAAATCTTGATATGAAAATGGCAGAAAAGTTTAGATCTGGATTGAGACATGAGATAAGGATGTCTCTGGCAAGTCATGGTGAATTGACTTACACCGAAGCTCTTAGTCGAGCTTTGGATATCGAGGCAGCGATGCCTGAAGACAAGCTTACACCCCCTCAGTCACAAAATATTGATGACAAAGGAAAAAGGAAATGGGAAGGCAATTTTAAGAATAACTTCGACCGAGAAAATTTTAGCAACACAAACAATCAAAGGCCATGGCAAGGTAACATGGCACCCCAAGGACAAGGCTGGAAGAGACCAGTGTTTTCTCCACCCACAGGAGGTCCACCAGAACAGATAAGGACAACTCCCTGCTCAAAATGCAATAGAATGCACAGGGGTATATGTTTATGGGGCAATGTTAGTGTTATAAATGTGGCATGAAGGGCCACTATGCGAATGAATGCCCCGGAATACGTCCGGTAAGAATGGTAAGGCCAAATCAACAAGGCCAAATCCAGCAACTCAAAGCTATACAGTACCAGCCCCAGTAAAAGCCGCGGCAACCAAAGCAATACCAACAGCGGTAAGTACCCGCCAACAACAACCAACCCAGGCAAGAGCCTATGCGTTAAATCAAGGATGGAACGAACAAACCTAGGAAAACTGGCAGGTACGAAAACTTCCCAACGTACCTATAATACCTTAGTTCGGAAAAAGTACTTTATAATCTTTCATCACAAAAGCATACGTAAATATATTAGAACCTAAATCTGAATAAGCAAATCAGGAAAGGAGAATCTCTTCACCATAGAAGAAATCATGATTGTCAGACATGTCTGCTCGAACTTAGACTTGAACCTAGAATCACTTGAGATCTAGTGAATCACTTGAACATTACACCTACGAGGAATATAGACATAATCTTAAGAATAGATTGGTTAGTCGAAAACCATTCTACGATCCTGTACAAGGAAAGGGAAGTTTCGATCCATACCTTCAAGCAAGAAAGTTACGAGTTTCTATGGAATCCACAGGAGGAAGAAAATTCCGACCATACCCATACTACAAATAAGGAGATTATTAAACAAGGAGGGATGTCGAGCATTCCCTGTTTATCTAAGCAGAGAATGAAAAACAGAAATGAAGATAGAGGATGTGGAAATTTTTCGAGAATTTCTTAATATTTCCTGATAACTTAGCAAGATTACCCCTGATAAGCAGCTAGAATTTCACTATCGAGTTAGAACTAGTACTAAACCATGTTAAAAGTACCTTTATCAAATGGATTCAAGGAAAGTGAAAAGATAAGGATTCAATTTGAAGGCTATAAAATCTAAGTTTCATAGAACCTAGTGGATCACCTTAAGAAACACCCAACTTGCTTATCAAAAGGAGAAAGATAGCCATTAAGAAAGTGTATAGATTATCGAGAATAAATAATCCATTACCAAGGATAACCGAGTATTCGGTCAGTGGAAAAGAACAAGAGTAATCCTGAGAACCGATCTCAATTGGACTATAATCAATTTAAGGCACGAGCTAGCAATGTACCCAAAATGGCTTTCCGAATAAGATATGGCTACTATGAGTTTATAGTTATGCCATTCGGACCAACTAATGCGCCAGCCATGTTCATGAACCTCAAAAATTGAGTGTTCCACGCAGTCTTTAGACAAATTATCTTAGTCTTCATAGATGATATCTTCATCTATTCAAAGGGGCAAGAAAGAGTATAAAGAACTCTTGAGAACTATTCTTGCAGACATTAAGAGTCGAACAAATTTTCGCCAAGATTTTAAGCTGAATTCGGCTTAAAGGAGTAATATTCCTTAGACACATGGTGTCTTCAGAACGAATCCATGTGGATCCGGCAAAAATTAAAAGCAATGCGAGGATAGAAGCAATCAACGACCCAAATGAGAGCAAAGGTTTCATAGGATTCGCTGGCTGCTATCAAAAATTTATTGAAGACACTCTAAGATAGCAAGGCTGATAACGCGGCTATCCCAAAGAGAAATTAAATTTACATGGACTAATAAATGTGATGCTGCGTGCTAATATGAGGAAGATAATAAGCTATGCATCACAACGACTTAGAACTAGCAGCAGTAAAACGAATTAAGATTTGAGAACATCACCTCTATAAAGTAAGATGTGAGATCTTCATAGATCATAAGAGTTTAAGATACTTTTTCAAGCAAGAGACGTGATATAAAATGGCTCGAATTAGAAAAAGATTACGAAGGCTATATAAATTATCACCTATAAAAGGGTAATATAGTAACTAATGCTCTATGCGGTAAAGATCAGTTTAAGTGATGATAGATCCTTGCAAAAAAGGAAAACTCATCAAAGAAGAAGATAGAAATTTCAATGTTTAGAGAAAAAGGAAGTTGAGATTTCGTTTTATAGGACCTTGCGAGATCCTAGAAATGATAAGGCCTAGCAGCCTATAGATTAGTATTTCCACCAAGTTTGGGGAATATACAGAATGTTTTCCACGTGTTACAGTTAAAGAAAGTGTGTTATAGTCCAAAACATGACCATCATGATACGTTATTCTTGAATCAAGAGATGAATTATGAGAAAGAATCTGTGACTGATTTAAATCGTTAGATTCAACGGTTAAGAAAGAAGTGTACGCCGTTAGTGAAAGTCCAATGGAGAGACCATGGACAAAAAGAAGTTACGTGGAAACTTGAGATTGTTATAGTGCAAAGATACCCGTACTTTTATACGGTATGCAAATTTCGGGACGAAATTTATTTTAAGGGGGGTAGAATGTAATATCCCGTAGTTTTAATGCTTAATGCGATAATTTAAATCGTAATTTAGAGTTTAACCTCGATAATTAAACTCTTAATTAGTCAACGCTCGATTTTGACTAAGCATAATTTGATAATGTCTGTGTGACATTCACTGACACTTAGTGAATTAAGGAATATAGTTTTTGATATTCCTTCGAACGTATGTTTCCAACGTCGATAAAATTCGACAGTTAAGCCTTACGATATTTTCTAAGCATCGAGACTTAGAATTCGAATTCCCTATTATTATAGAAGTGAATAAAGTGATTCTAATTCGTTTACAAATGTTTTTAGAGATAATTCAACTATTGACGTTTTGAGACGGTTTAAACGTCTACGTTTAGAGACGATTCGATAATTCAGCCAAATGATCATGGAATTATATTATTTAAATTCCTATGATTATTTTATGATATAAGAGCATTATTTATCATCAAAATAATGCTAGAGAATTATGGAATAGAAATTGAACAATTTAGCCAATTTCGAAAACCCTAATTTTCGAAATTAGGGTTTTGAAGTCTAAAATGGTTTTAAATATTTTCCTATGATTTAATTCATCATATAAGACATATAATATGTCATATAGTTATATATTAGCTATTTATTACAAGAAAATAAAATATATAGCATTATTGATATATATGGTTTTCGAAAATGTATATATATGAGAAATTGGATTTAATTCCTATCCAAATGATGATGTATAGTTATAATTACATTTTGGAGATATTTTTAAAGATAAGATAAGGTGTATTAAAGTTGCACAAGTGGGAGGTCACTTGTCTAAGAAAGTGCCGAAAATTTCCATTATTTTATGTGATATTATCATCCTATAATTAATGTAAGAATAAGATTGTGATCTTATCATGTATGATGTGTAAAGTAGAGATAGTTAACAAGTTGAACAAGTAATCCAAGGTTGTCTTCATATGGGGACCGAAAATTTGGGATATTTTATGTGATAAAATTCATAAATATCATAGTTTAATTAATGAGGGGTATGAGTTGGATCTTATCACATTATTAGGTGTAAAGTAGTAGTAGTATACAATTAAAATAAGTAACCTATGTGGAATCATGTGAGAGGGCCGAAAAATCCACCTATATGTCACACTATGTGATAAACTTTATACTATGTGACAACTATGATCCAATGCATTAATTAAGGGATAAGATGACCCAAGGATGAGTTGTAGGATAAGATAAGATTTTTTCTCTTGTGCAAGTGTATGGTTGATATCTTCATGTAATTATGATACTACAAGTGTACACTAGATATTTTAAGTGTAATAATTAACATACAACTTGCATATGCCTATAAATATAGGATGAAGCTCTTCATTTCTCATTCACAAACACTAGGGACCGAAAATAATAGAGAAAAATAGAGAGAAAGAGTTCATCTTGTGTAATCCCAAACTTAGATCAAATAAACGTCGTCGATCAAAATCTACTCCGATTAAGAGGTTAGATTTCTTACGAGCTTCGTATATACGTTAGAATTATTTTATAAGCTTAATTCATAGGTGTAATTTTCGAAAATTATGAGACTTGTGCTAATATGTTTAGATATTGTATTTATATGATGTTATTGAGCATGTAGTATAATTATATCACAAAATCAAGCATGATATCAAATTTTAAGCATGATATCAAATTTTACATGTTGACCGAAAATATATGGGTGCAATATATTGATGATTAAATTTTAATTGTTAATTTGAGCATAGAATCATGATCTAGGTATTAATTATGCTTGTATGATTTTATGTAGAATTTTGGAAAATTTTAGTACTAAGTCATGAATTTGAAAATTATAGAACATGATATTATGTTGAGATATAATCCATGTTTGAGTGTTATCATAACATATCGATAGTGTAGATTCATAAAATAGTGTTGTATGAATTTATTAGATTTGTTAAAAATTATTTGGACCTAAGTCCAAATTTTCGAAAGTGACTTAGGAAGATTAAATTGAATAGTTTGAAATAAATAAAAACGATGTTATAGTAAGAATGCTTATAGATGATTATGTGATATGTGATTTTATTGGAATTTTTGGAAAATGTTTGCTTAGTCTAATTAGGGTTTTCGAAGACTATAGGTTAAATGTATTAATGTTATAAATTTATTTTATAAGATATAATTGCATAATATGATCCAAAATGATGTTTTAGACATATTATGATTTTATGGGAATTTTTAGAACAAGAATTGCACATAAGATAATAGAATTACATAAAAGGAATTAAAAAGTCAAAATGTTGACTTTAGTCAAAATTGTTGACTAAATATTGACCAAGTCAAAATTGTTGACCAAAAATGTTGACCAAGGTCAAATCGCACGCAATTCGATAATACGTGATTTATGTGATGTAGTACGTTTAGTAACAATGTAACTTACGATACGTAAGTACATTAAAACGTACATTATGTACTAAAGAGATGGAATATCTCTTATATGATAAGTAAATTCATAATCAACATCATTAGATTAGGAAAAGTCAGAATACGTTCGACGTTAGGCCTATTTGATTCATAGGGCGTTATAGACGATGTTCGTCTCTATCAAGCGTGACGATGTCTTGAAATAGTTCTTACGTTAAGGTGGGACGTGGACTTGAGCTTTCGACTTATAAAGGAACTTTATTGAAAAGCTACGTGCCGGTGGGCTTTATTGAAAACCACTTTTATTTATTTTGCCAAATCAAAGTATTTATTTATTTTACTACAAGAAATGATGATTAGATGGATTATCTGCCCAAAGTGTTTATGTTTTTATGTATGATCCTATCATGTTGTTGGGCAAGCCAACTATGAAAGTAAATCTGATTGTTGTTTACTACCAACGTATGGCGATCATGTTATGTGTGGAGATGGTGGTATGATGATAGTGAAAATTGTTGGTTCGCTACCAACGTATGATGATGTTATAAAGAGATTATAGTTGTTGGTTCGCTACCAACATGTGATGATGTTATGATAATAATATATAGAACGATATGGATCATACAGACGAAAAAATATGTCCGGTCGACGACTTTTGAAAATGAGAAAATGTTTTAGTAAGCATGAGGCCTTTTTCAATAAAACCCTGCGTCTTACTCGAAAAAGCAATGTAATTTAAAGTTGATAAAATGTTTTGTGATGAGCCCACCGAGTTCATTATTTGTACTCGACCGTGCATGTTTGTTTTAAATGTGCGAGTTGAGTGATCGATGGGATGGAGCGGTGTTGGCGGTCGGTCATTTGTTGCCGATAGTAGAACCTGAATACACATCGTCACATGTGTACTTCACACGTTTTCATTGCTAGATTATGAAGTCTTATGTATGTTATGTTTTGTCGAACCTCAAACACTTGAAGCTTTAGAAATATTCTCAATATATGTCACACCATCCAGTGTTCCATGTCTTATTCATTACTTAATCCCGTTTATTAGTAACAGTCCCTGCTAAGCCGTACTTAGGGTTGGCGGGCAGTTACACTTCCTCTCGTACCAAAACCGCACTTATGGTTTCGTCCGAGGTGGCGAGGTATAAGGAGAGGACTTCTCCTTCTTTTGGGACGGATAGAGTGGGGAGTTTGTCGAGATAGTTTTTGAGATCCTCGAAGGCGGACTTATGTATGTCATTCCAGGAGAACTCCGGAGCCTTTTTGAGTATTTTGAAGAAGGGGAGCTGCTTATCCGCGACTTTCGAAAGAAAACTGAGTCTTGGCGATGCGACTGTCGACTTGTGTATGTCGTGGATTATTTTTGGCATCCTCATCTCCACAATGGTTTGAACCTTGGATGGATTGGCTTTTAAACCCTCTTGTGAAACCCAACACCCCGTAAATTTTTCGGACGAGCTGCGAATGTGCATTTACGGGGTTTAGCTTTAGGTTGACCTTTACGAGTAGGTCGGGGGCGATCTGGTCGTCGGCAACACATACGGCTTCCTTAATGCTCTTGACGACGATATCATCTACGCACACTTCCACATTCCGTCCCATGTAGGGCTGAAATATTTTATCTACCATCCTTTGATAGGTAGCCCCTGTATTCTTGAGTCCGAATGACATCTTCTTGTATGTGAAGACTCCAAAGTCTGTAATGAAGGCTGTTTTGGCTGCGTCTTCGTCGTCCATCAAGACTGGTGAAATCCTTTATCTGAGGTTCAAAAAGTCAAGACTTCGTGCCCGACCAAAGCGTCGACCTTTTGTCGATGTTGGGAGGGGTAATGATCTTTAGAGCAATGTTTGTTGAGATCGGTATAATCGATGCACATTCGCCATCCTCCTCCACCTTTCTTCACCATTACCGGGTTGGCTATCCGGTCGGATACTTGACTTGAGCGATGTCGTGCCTTTAATAATTGCTTCACCTCGTCGTGGATGACTTGATTCCGTTAATTTGCAAAATCCGTTGCTTTTGCCGAACTGGTTTCTTGTTGTCGATGTTGAGGCGGTGTGTAATGATAGATGGTGAGACCCGTTCATATCGAGGGAGACCAAGCGAACACGTCTCAATTCCTTAGGAGTTGGATGATCTGTTTCCTTAGTTGAGGTACACGGTGAGAGCAAACTTTACGACCTTGGATGGTTCGTTTTCATACAATCGACCTCCTCCACCGAGTTCTCTAGGGCGTGACGTCGACTCGGTTCCTGCCTCCTCGGGTTTCTTTGATTGCTATGCTTGCGGTTCTTTGGACGAAGTCCCCGCACCTCTCGGGCGACCTGCATGCATTCTTTAGCTCGCTCGTCTTCCGGATCACGGCTATCCCTCGTTTTGTGGGATTTTCATTGTCGGTGGTAGGTTGAGCACACGCTTCTTCGCGTTAGCCGATCTCGCCAAGGATAACGTTGTATGGCGAATGGGCACGACCACGAAGAACTGTACCACTTTGGTAGAGCTCGTCGGTGCCCTTTCTCTTGTGACAGGCGGTCAATCACCCGTCTGGGCGTGTCTCTTCCTATCTGAGCTACGGAGTGGTGGCGGGGCTGCTTGCGCTTCTACTCTCTAACTTGTCAAAGCATTCTTTGAAGAGGATGCTTCTTGTGTTGGATTGTGTCTTGAAAGCGGTATGGTTGAGCTTGTATACAATGTTTCTGTTACCACTATTACAATCTCTATCTGAATTGAATACTTAATTGCATATATCGTGTCCCCTTATCTCATATATAAGTTAGATCATACGATTGTGTAGAAGATCACGAGTCCGTATGATTGGTCGCTTAATGAGATATAAAAGTTTCACACCGGTGAGACAACTTGAGGACGAGTTGTCGGTATAAGTGCGGTATAGATAAGAAGTGACTTGACTTGGTTGCTTGTCTATCTTTGTGCGTCTCGGCGTATTGAAGGATCACATGGAGATGGGTTCTTCTATCGACCGTCGTGAAGAACCAAGATCTCGGTGACTTACGATGATCTAAACTTGATAAGGTATTAGGTGAGTATGAGTTCTTGACCATCACTTTGACTTGTTATGGGTGAGGGTTATATGTTCTAACCCATATTCTCGCATCTTGGGTGGTGGCGGTGCTTGTATGTCATGCTAGTTATCTCATACAGTCACCGTATCCGTTTAGGATGATGGCGTCCTTAAGGAGCTCAAAGGTTTATTGTACTAAACCCCGCAGTTGAGTTAGCTCAAGTACAATAATAAGGTTGAGTGGTACTACTTAAGGAATTAAAGATATTAATTATTTTAGCGATCGATTGCTATAAATAATTAATGGACGTTCGATATCTTAAATACGGGATTCGTAATGTCTAAGTGCAAGCCCGACTCAACTTCGTAATAAAGGGTAAGCCGGCATTTATTCTCTAGTGGCATGAATAAATGTTCATAAATTAATTTATGTTCTGGGCTGAACATAAGATAATTAATTTATTTGAGGCCCATCTTTATTCCTTGCATTTGATCCCTGGGCTGGCCCATCCAGGCCCGTAGCTAAGTATGGAAATCGGCGCCCCTCTCTCTCTACAAGGTAATGATTTGATTCTCTTTATCCTAAAAGGATATTATTATATTTATGGGATATGCATAGATCCTTTCCATATAGGATTATGGTAATAATCCTTTCCATATAGGATTATGGTAATTTCCATATGGGATTATGGTAATTTCCATAAAGGATTATGGTAATTTCCATATGGGATTATGGTAATTTCCATATAGGATTATGGTAATGTATTATAAATATGAGGTAAGAGATTAAATCTATGTCAATGATTAATAATCATCATCATTATTTTCGAAATTTGAGGTTCATCCTTTGAGAGATTTTCGAAAATTCTTGAGAGCTTGAGGGTGATTTTCGAAGCATTCTCCATAGATCGTCCTCACTCGGCGTTGGAGATTGGGCAACCGGATCTGATCCGGAAGGTCAAAGCACGAGTCTCGATCCATTCCGCCTCGGCAGATTCAAAGGTAAACACGAGAAAACCCCAGCGTGTTGCAATTAATTATATAGGTGCATGCTAGGTATATAATCAATATATGGTGAATTAAACATCGAAGATAGATCCTCGGGAGAGGGCTAAACATAGTTTTCCTTCAATTGGTATCGAGCACAGGATCGTGATATCTTGGCTCGCTGGATTAATTCACGTTTGATTATTACGTGCGCTAATTAATTGTTGGATATGTCGTTCATCGTGGCTCGGTTTTATTTTGTCGGATTTTGTTTTTCACCACGAGAAAATCCGTGGTTAGATTAGATTTATTTTCTTTAAATCTTATACGTAAAAGTAAAGCGAAGACAGCGACGGATCGAGATGGCGGGAAAAGCGGGTGCACGGCATGCACGGCGCTCGTGAGCGCGCCCGCGTGACGGGCCGAGCCCAGATCCATTTTTCCACCGAATCTGTTTGTGACGAGTTCGGTCCGTGCCCGTGTCGCGAGGCCCGTTTTCGAATCGGTCCGTGCCCGTGCACGCGAGGCTGTTTTCAAAGATTATAAAGATCATGCTTTGCAATTCTATGTAATAGATTAGGCGGAAAGTGCAGATTCCACGAGTGGCCACGATGAGCGTTTTATTTTATTTTTATCGTTCATTGCATGTCGTGGATGTTTAAATTATGTAGTAGCATGCTATGTATGTTTAAATTACGTTGACAAACCTTTAAGTGTTTTCGTGGTTGGCGCATAATAAGCATGCTAGGTTTATCGCGTTTTCAAGCATATTTTAGAATTACTGCGAGCATGTTTTACATGTTGAGTTCTCTAGAAAAGCATGCTAGGATTACGTGATCTCGCATGGACAAACCTTTTGAACAAAAGACTAAGCAAGCAAACCGAAAAATTAAATTTTTTTTTAAAATTAAAATGTCAAGACCTCCACTTTTTGATCTCTAAACAAAGTGATACGCACTGTGAGTAAACGTCCACACGCGTGGCTTGCTTGCACTGTTTATCATAAGTTTGTTAGATGAGATTTCTAAATAAAACCTTTTAAATCTATTGAGAAGTGGGAGTTTCATGTAAACGGCGACACGCAGTGGCTTGCATGTGCGATTTTCATAAGTTCTCTAGAGATAGATATAAAATGAGATAACAAAAGAATTTGAATTGGGCGGTATGGTCTAGTGAGTATGCTAATTCTAAGAATTAGTTTCTATTTGTTAAAAATGTGGTCATTGCTTGACATCACCTCAAGTACAACTTCCCACGAAGTCCCTTCTTGTGATAGTGATGTGGTCTAGTAAGGTCAATCGTTAATTTCATTTGTCATAAGGATAAGTTGACATGGATTGAAATTAAGCGACTAAAAGGTATATTTTAGTGCAGTCGAGGGTTCGTGTAAAGCGTCCACACGCGTGGCTTGCATGTGGGATTCCTTGGGCGATTGGAGGTTTCAATTAATATTGTTTTATCAAAAGGTTACAATATTATTGTTACGAATTATGTGCGATCGTATGCTTATGTGTTTACATTATCGTTTGGATATTTCTCTTACACCGATTATCAATATGCTCGCACAAAACCGTTATCCGGTCCAAATTTTATCGAGTGGAAGCGAAACATGGAATATGTTCTTATCATTGAAGAACACATGTTTGTTCTCACTACTCCTAAACCCGATGCCCTTCATCGACGTCGACTAATGAGCGGCGAGAGTCAAGGACTTTGGAATAAGTCGAACAATATGGCTAAATGCTATATGATGACTACTATGTCCAAAGGCTTGCACCGCACATCGATCGATGGTGAGCGCGACGATATTTGGTCAAGTCTCGAGTAAGTTTGGGCGATCGGATCGGACGATCGCTTCCACACAATGAGAGAAATCTTGGCGTGTAAGATAGAAGAAGGAAGTTGGGTCCATGAACATGTCTCCACATGACTCGTCTCATGGATAGTCTTGATCGGTTGGGAGGAGGTATTGATGGCGAAGCCAAGGTCGATATCATCCTCAATACACCGCCTAAGTCTTTTGAGAACTTTCGGCGTGAATGCGATCATGAGCAAGGCGAGTATACACTTAGTCGGTTGCTCGATGATCTCGTGGCTCTGGAAGGAGTTATGGGCAAGGAGCACATGCTCTTGCTAGCACATCTAAGGGCCCAAATTTTCCGTTGCAAAATGGAAAAGAAAAGGGCACCAAAGGTGGTAGAGGCGAGGAAATAATGGGAATAATGGGAGCAAGAACATGGTCGCCACCGGAGGCTCAAGAAGCGAAGGAGAAGGCAAGTGCTTCAAGTGCGGTGGGACGGGCATTGGAGGCTAAGTGCCCTATGCTCGAGGCTCAAGTACGCCGTTTGCTTTAATGTGAAACATGTTTATCAACTTGTTCTACCCATTCTTGGGTAGTAGACACGGGTCGATCGATCATGTTTGTTATGTAGGGAAAGCGTATGTTAACCCTCGCCCGAGGATCCATCTTGGGCGTTTAATTCACCATACATTGATTATATTCCTAGCATCGTCTATATAATTAAATCGCAACACGTTGGGGTTTACGTGTTTACCTTTGGATCGAAGAGGTCGATGGAGCGAGATGAGCGGATCGGACTCGTGCTTTGACCTTCTGGACTGTATCCCGGTTGCCCAATCTCCAACGTCGAGTGAGGACGATCTATGGAGAATGCTTCGGAAAATCACCCAATGCTCTCACAACCAAACTCTCGAAAATTCTCTCTCTCAATAATGAGATGACCGAAAATCTTCCTCTTAATTTGTGAGCATTAACCTAGACTTTATCTCATACCTTATATTTATAATGCACTACCTTAATCCTATATGGAATATTACCATAATCCTATATGGAATATTACCATAATCTTAGGATTATTTCCATACTCTCAGGATTATTTCCATACTCTCAGGATTATTACCATAATCTTATATGGAAAGGATCTATGCATATACCATAAATATAATAATATCCTTGTGGGATAAAGAGAATAAAATCTTTCCTTTGAGAGGACACAGGCGCGATTTTCTTGCGACTACGGGCCTGATGGGCCGGCCAGGGGATCAAATGCAAGGAATAAAGATGGGCCTCAAATAAATTAATTATCTTATGTTCACCCGAACATAAATTAATTTATAAACATTCGATCATGCCACTAGAGAAAGAATCTTGACTTACCCTTTATTACCAAGTTGAGTCGGACTTGCACTTAGACATTCTGAATCCCGTATTTAAGATATCGAGCGTCCATTAATCATTTATAGCAATCATTGCTTAAAACGATTAATAACTTCATTTCCTTAAGTAGTACCACTCAACCTTATTATTGTACTTGAGCTAACTCAACTGCGGGGGTTTAGTACAATAAACCTTTGAGCTCCTTAAGGGGCGTCATCATCCTAAACGGATACGGTGACTCGTCTGAGATAACTAGCGTGACATACAAGACGCCACCACCCAAGATCGCGGAGAATCTTGGGTTAGAACATATAACCCTCACTCATAACAAGTCAAAGTGATGGTCGACAACTCATACTCACCTAATACCTTATCGAGGTTTAGATCATCGTAAGTCACCGAGATCTTGGTTCTTCACGACGGTCGAAAAGAAGAACTCATCTCACCGTGATCCTTCATACGTCGAGGCGTACCGGCATAGACAAGCAACTAAGTCAAGTCACTTCTTATCTATCTGCGGCTAAACCGACAACTCGTCCTTAAGTCGTCTCGGTGTGAAACTTTTTATATCTCATTAAGCTTGACCAATCATACGAGACTTACGTGATCTTCTACACCTTGTATGATCTAACTTATATATGAGATAAGGGACACGATATATGCAATCAAGTATTCAAATCGATAGGAGATTGTAATAGTGGTAACAGAAACATTGTATACAAGCTCAACCAAAGCTGCTTTCAAGATACAAATCCAACATGTTACACCTTGCGGGGTTCCTGCGGATAAGGAGCCGAGTAATGGCGAGATAACGATCTCCATGGGCAGCGCGAAAGTCGAGGCCGTTGCGATCGGAGATGTTACTTTATGTTTTGAGAGAACTGTTTTAGTTTTAAAGGCGTTTTATATGTGCGGATTTTCGGTGGAACCTTGTTTCGTTTGAAACTATTTACTCATGGATATTCATTATTTTTGATAGTGGTGTTTCTATCATAAGAAATGACGAAGTTATCTGTGTTGGCACTTTATATAATTAGCTTTATACTATTTACGCAAAACATAATACCTATAACTATGTTGCATCTTCTTCAAACCCTAGAAAGAGAAAGTTTTCTTGCAAGAAGATGACACCACATTTCTCGGCATGTTAGATTAGGACACATCAATCTAAATAGGATCCAAAGGCGGCTAAGAATGGGCGTTGGGTAATCTCACGGTAACTCCATTCACGATGCGGGAATCTGTATAGAAGGTAAGATGTCGACCAGACCCTTCAAAGAAGGGTTATAGAGCCAAAGAAATGTTAGAGTTAGTCCATTCGACTGTGTGGACCGATGTCCACACAAGCTCGTGGAGAATGCAGTATTTTGTCACTTTCATTGACGATTACTCGAGATCTGAATCGTATATACCGCTTCACCGCAAGTCGAATGCTTTGAGAAATTGAAAGAGTTTAAAGGCGGAAGTGGAGCGAAGCTTGGTAAGAGTATCAAGTCATCTGCGGTCGATCGCGGTGGCGAATACCTCGATAACGAGTTCATGGACTATCTAGTGAAGTATGGGATTACCTCCCAACGCACTTTCACCGGGCACACCACAACAAAATGGTGTGTCGAGGCGAAGAAATATGACTCTTTTGAAATGGTTAGATCAATGATGAGTTATGCAACATTGCCTATTTAGTTTACGGGGTATGCCTTAGAAGCGGCGGCATACTTGCTAAATCTAGTACCATCAAGTCGGTCGAAAGACCCTTCGAGTTGTGGTTTGGGCGCAAGCCCGGTTTAAACCACATAAGGATATGGGGCGATCCGACACGTCTTTGAACAAGAAGGCGACAAGTTGGAGGCTAGATCCGACGCAAGGTCATTTATTGGATATCCTAGAGGAGCGAAGGTGGTTTATTCTATAGTCCTAAGGATCGAAGGTCATTATTAGCACTAATGCCCGATTCTTAGAAGAGGATTATATGAAGAATCATAAGTCCAAAGTTGAAATCATTCTTGAAGAATTAGAAGATGATCGTATTCCGCCACCGATTAGGCGAAAGGTGCGAGATGTCGAGTCTAGTGGGAGGATCGACACCGGATACTTCAAGAAATTGAAGTGGATCGAGTTCCACCGGAATCTGACCGTCATAAGTGGTACCTACCCAACAAGTTGTGCAAGATAGAGAACCACAAGTTTACGCACCCACCGTTGCCATAGTGCTGTAGAACCTCGTCGTAGTGGGAGGTTGTTCGTCAACCCGAGCGATTTATGTTCGTGGGAGAATCTTGGTTTAGTCGAGAAGCGAGCGAGCAATAATCGACCCATGGACATACTGAGGCGATCTGAGACATTGATGCAAGATCATGGCACACCGCTATGGACTTAGAAATGGAGTCCATAACGGCTATGGATGTATATGAAAAGACACCTCTACCGGATGGCGAGGAAGCCGTAGGCGATAAGTGGATATACAAAAGGAAGAGATTCCGATGGAGAGGTTTCGACTTTTAAAGCCGAACTTGTGGCAAAAGGGTACACTCAGATTGAGGGCATCGATTTCGATGAGACCTTTTCGCCTATAGCAATGCTCAAGTCCATCGAATTCTTACGGCCATAGCGTTTCACTGAACCTAGAGGTTTGGCAAATGGATGTGAAAACCGCTTTTCTAAGCGGTTACCTTGAGGAAGGTAGATACATCTATATGCAAAGAACCAAGGTTATGTGGTGAAGGGTGAAGAGCATCTAGTGTGGAAGCTTAAGAAGTCCATTTATGGACTCAAGCAAGCTTCGATCATGGAACTTACGCTTTGACGAGGTGGTAAAGTCCTATGGATTTTCCAGTTGCTAGAGAAAGTTGTGTGTATCGTTTAGATGTCAGCGGTGATGTGGTATTTCTTGCACTTTATGTAGATGACATTCTTCTAGTTGGCAACAACGTGAAGTTATTATCGGACATAAAGAGTTGGTTATCTGATCAATTTCAAATGAAAGACTTAGGAGATGCAGCGTACATTCTTGGGATCAAGGTTTACCGAGATCGCAAGAAGAAAATGTTGAGCTTATCTCAGGCGTCTTACATTGATACTGTGATTACTCGTTTTAGTATGCAGACCGCCAAGAAAGGATTGTTACCTTTCAGACATGGCGTTCCTTTATCTAGACAGCAGTCACCTATGACTGCGAAGGAGATAGAGGAAATGAGACAAGTTCCTTACGCTTCCGCCGTAGGAAGTCTCATGTACGCAATGCTATGCACGAGGCCCGATATCTGCTATGCGGTAGGCATAGTAGCTAGATATCAATCTAACCCTGGACAAGCTCATTGGACTGCAGTAAAGCATATACTCAAGTACCTGAAAAGGACTCGGGATTATAGGCTAGTTTACCATGCAGATAGTCTAATGCCTTTGGGTTATACCGACTCGGATTTCCAAGCTGACCGTGATGAGAAAAAGTATACCTCGGGCTATGTGTTTACCTTGGGAGGTAGAGCCGTATCCTGGCGGAGTGCAAAGCAGCGATGCTTTGCAGACTCTACCATGGAAGCCGAAAATGTAGCCGCTTCGGAGGCTGCTAAGGAGGCTGTATGGTTCAAGAACTACCTCATGGATCTAGATGTGGTACCTGGTTTGCCTATGAGTATCATAGTTTACTGTGATAACTCAGGTGCAGTGGCACACTCGAAGGAACCACGGACCCACAAGGAGACCAAACACATAGAGAGAAAGTACCATGTAATACGAGAAATCGTTAGGCGAGGGGACGTCTTGATTGCAAAGATTGATCTGACGGATAACCTAGCGGATCCATTCACGAAATGCACATCGCAAAAAGTCGTCGGGCACGTTAGAGGACTTTGATTGCGCATGAAGGCACCCACTTAGAAAAAACTTTTGTATAAGTGGGAGAAGCAAAGTGATGGTTTTGTTTGTAATAGCTAGTAGAGACACATTGTATACTAAAAGTTTGCTTTAGTATAAGTGGGAGATTTTGGTTTGTATCTTGAAAGCGGTATGGTTGAGCTTGTATACAATGTTTCTGTTACCACTATTACAATCTCCTATCTGAATTGAATACTTGATTGCATATATCCGTGTCTCCTTATCTCATATATAAGTTAGATCATACGATGTGTAGAAGATCACGTAAGTCCGTATGATTGGTCAAGCTTAATGAGATATAAAAGTTTCACAACCGAGATAACTTGAGGACGAGTTGTCGGTATAGGCTGCGGTATAGATAAGTGACTTGACTTGGTTGCTTGTCTATCTTTGATGCGTCTCGGCGTATTGAAGGATCACAGGGAGATGGGTTCTTCTATCGGCCGTCGTGAAGAACCAAGATCTCGGTGACTTACGATGATCTAAACCTCGATAAGGTATTAGGTGAGTATGAGTTCTTGACCATCACTTTGACTTGTTATGGGTGAGGGTTATATGTTCTAACCCAATATTCTCCGCATCTTGGGTGGTGGCGGTGCTTGTATGTCATGCTAGTTATCTCAGTCGAGTCACCGTATCCGTTTAGGATGATGGCGTCCCTTAAGGAGCTCAAAGGTTTATTGTACTAAACCTGCGGGTTGAGTTAGCTCAAGTATAATAATAAGATTGAGTGGTACTACTTAAGGAATTAAAGATATTAATTATTTTAAGCAGTCAGATTGCTATAAATAATTAATGGATGTTCGATATCTTAAATACGGGGATTCGTAATGTCTAAGTGCAAGCCCGACTCAACTTCGGTAATAAAGGGGTAAGTCAGCATTTATTCTCTAGTGGCATGAATAAATGTTCATAAATTAATTTATGTTCTGGGCTGAACATAAGATAATTAATTTATTTGAGGCCCATCTTTATTCCTTGCATTTGATCCACTGGTCGGCCCATCTAGGCCGTAGCTAAGTATGGAAATCGGCGCCTCTCTCTACAAGGTAATGATTTGATTCTCTTTATCCTAAAAGGATATTATTATATTTATGGGATATGCATAGATCCTTTCCATATAGGATTATGGTAATAATCCTTTCCATATGGGATTATGGTAATTTCCATATGGGATTATGGTAATGCATTATAAATATGAGGTAAGAGATTAAATCTATGTCAATGATTAATAATCATCATCATTATTTTCGAGAATTTGAGGGTTCATCCTTTGAGAGATTTTCGAAAATTCTTGAGAGCTTGAGGGTGATTTTCCGAAGCATTCTCCATAGATCGTCCTCACTCGGCGTTGGAGATTGGGCAACGGGATACAGATCCGAAGGTCAAAGCACGAGTCTCGATCCATTCCGCCGGCAGATTCAAAGGTAAACACGAAAACCCCAACGTGTTGCAATTAATTATATAGGTGCATGTTAGGTATATAATCAATGTATGGTGAATTAAACATCCAAGATAGATCCTCGGGAGAGGGCTAAACATAGTTTTTCCCTTCATACTGACGCGCCACTGTCGATATATACGCGTCTTACCAACTTGTTGGCGATCACTTCCTGGATCACCAGCGCGTCCTGGTGGGGCACCACCGCAGGTACGGGGTCATCCTCGGAGAAGGTAATTGCCTCGTCCCTCCTGAACCTCTTGTTGACAGGCACGCTGGTATGGGGACTTCGGGCCTCGGCCTTCAGGGATGACTTCGTAACTCCGCGGGGGAGACCCATGATGGTAGAGATGACCCCGTCGTACTGGGGTTCGTCATCTCCTCCTCGTCTTCGTCATGCGCTTCTTCTTCTTGTGAGGGGCACAATTCCCCCTTCTCGCATGTTTCCTCTTTTCCTGGCCTCGATGAGGGGCCTCGTATTTGCCAGCTTGTCGATCCTGCCTTTTGTATTTTTTAAGGACTCCGTCCTGTACTAGCATCTCGATGTCTCCCATGAGATCTCGGCATTCCTCTGTGTCATGCCCGTAGTCCTCGTGAAAAGAGCAGTACTTGTCCTTGGTTCGACGTTTTGAACCTCCCCATCATTGGTCGAGGCTTCTCGAACTTGTCCATATGGAGTTCGTAGATTTACGCCTTGGCCGTCAAAGGAGTGTATTGAGGTCGCTCTGAGGTGCCGCGCGGTCCGAGTCTGGACTCTATGGGGCGGCGTATCCTCTCCAAAGCACTTCACCAGCCTTGGCTTCGGTCTCCCCGTCCTTCATCTCTTCTTCCTTTTTCAGAGGGCTCTCCTTTTTCTGCCTCGCGCTTCTTCCTATCTGCCTCGTCCGCCTTGGTGAACCGATCGGCTATACGCCATAGCTCCGTCGCGATGACAGGCTCGTGTGACGATCTCTTTGTATAGGGCCCCCGGCAGGATGCCGTTTTGGAAGGCCGAGATGATGAGGAGGTCATTTATGTCTTCGACTTTCAGGCACTCCTTGTTGAACCTGGTCATAAAGTCGCTCACGGACTCGTCTCGGCTTTGCCTCACGGTGAGGAGGTGTGCCGACGACGTCTTAGACTGCGCCTTCTGGAAGAACCTTCGATGGAAGGCTGCCATCAGGTCGCGATATGATCCAATACTCCCAGGAGGTAGGCTGTCGAACCACCGACGGGCGTTGTCGACCAGCAACTCCGGGAAGAGTTTGCACATATGAACTGTGCTGAGGCGTTGGTTGATCATATTATACTGGAACTGCGAGAGGAAGTTCTACGGGTCCCTTAGTCATTCGTAGGGGGCGATGCTCGGCACCCGGTATTTGTCAGGGAGCGGGGTGTCAAATATTTCGTTTGAGAATGGGGTGACTATATTCCCGTACCCGTCGAAGCCGTCCTATGGAGAGTGGGGCGGAGTTCGTCGATCGAACTCATTTTGGTAACCAGGACCGGCCTCGTGGCGGTCGCGACGTCCTTTCCCGCGCTGTTCGTCCCTTGCGCGATTGGTTTGGGCCCCAACGCGTGCAGAGGCACGAGCGCCCATGACCTGGATGCTGGGGGATCCACCTCGCTGCGGTGCCTCGTGTTTAGACGAGGCTTCGGCTTTCCTTTCTTCGGGAAGCGGCCGACCTTGTGCTTCGCTGAGGTATTGGAGAAAACTCTCCTTATTCTTCTCAAGAAACCCCTTAACGGCGTCGTCAAGGTTCATCTGCGGGGCAGGAGGTTCTCCTTGGTTACTGTTGCGATCTCCTTCGCTTTGGTATTCTACTTCTTCACGCAGGATGAGATTGCCTCGCTCGTCGAGGCTCTGGATGTGCCCTTCAGGGGTCGAATCCCTGACCGGGTTTTTCCCAAGCAGAGCTCGGTGTGTTTCGTCGCCGTTGTTGCTGTTGTTGCCGGCAGCGGCCCTGGATGCAAGACTTCTTGTTCTCATTGTTGTGATTGATTCCCTGTAAACAAACTTTGATCGAAAACACAGAATTTCGGTTCCCACAGACGGCGCCAGTGATCGATCTTAATTTCGTAAGGGAATTAAATACGCAAGAACACCAAGGATTTACGTGGTTCGATCTATGAATAAGATCTACGTCCACGGAGAGAGAGAGAGAGTATTTGATATTGATAATATGAGGGGTGATTACAAAGAGTGTAGATGATCCTTTTCCGTCTAATCTAGCCTCTATTTATACACAATTATAATGACCTAGATCTCGAATCCGAGATAGGATCTGAATCCTATCTCCTCTCTGATTAGGATTCTCCTAGATATGACCGAATCTTCTGCGTTCCCACTGGTTCAGGAGCCTTCTTGAGCCGGACTCGTTTGGACCGAGCTTCATGTCAGGCTTATTTATATTGGGCTCGATCTTTGGGCGCGGGGTTGGTAGTATCCTATCACTTTTGTTTGTTAATTTATTTCTTTCAAAAGCTACTAAGCTAGTTACTTTGTCAGTTACCTCAAAAAAATTCTGAACAACATACCAATGAATTGTTCTAGTTTATCTATATCTACAATAAATTAAACAACTTAACTTAATTTAAATGCGTTTATGTAAAGCAATTATATTTTGTATAAAATATTATAATGCTCATTAAAGCCATTGCACTGGCTGGTCACATGTACATTTTAAATAGGAAATGATAATTTTTAAATGAAATATGAACTTAGTCTCCTAACGATTTAAAAATGGTATTACAACTCTAGTAGGATACTCATGATCTATATACAGGAGAATGTTAGAGTGGGTTTAACTCGACCGAATCTCCTCTTTATATACATGAGAATGTTAGAGTTTCCTTGTCCGACAAAGATATACTCAAAGATATAGATAAATTCTTGGTAATAAGGATATATCCACAAGAGATCTAGAGTTATCCTATATATTGCATCCCCTATAAATAATCCCCAATATCTCATTGTAAATTATAATTGTTGCACGTTCCCACACACATACACGTTCTCAGCTCTCCCTATCTCGTCATATTTCATCAATAATATCCTTATCTCTTCCATAAATGTAAGCATATTTTCGTGTTATTGTTCCTTTCTCTATCGGTTATTTTTATTAAAGAAAAAATCCAACTCAACAACGGGTAAAAGACGGTTGACACTGGAAATGACCCTACAGTACACCCTTCTTATATGTATATACCTCCATATACATGATACACTCCGCTAATATACTCTCTCACGCACATACATACAAAAGTTTAGTTTGGTCTATTTCATTTTTTTTGAAGGATATTCTTTGAAATTGATGGGACGAAAACTTCACATATAAGTTATAACAAGAGGCGATGACTCTACAACATTCAACTACTCACTCTCCATTTACATAACTCATATTTATAGCTGTCAAACCCTTGGCTCGGGCGTAGAAAATAATTTTGGGAGACTTAAAATTAAAAAAATTCGACTACAAAAAATTGATAAAAGTATATTTTTATATAAAATGTTAAATATAAAGTTAATAAATAAAAGTATAAATGGTCAGGGAATGCTCAAGCTCTTACCAGCATCCACCGATTCAGCCCAAACCCAAATGTAGTCCGACCTAAAAGCTTGGCACAATCGAATCCAAAATCCGTGCTGCTTTGGGTTTTCGTGGCCAAATACATAAATTTTGGCTCTATCCAACTCAGAATTTTTTATTCTAAACACTTATGATGCAATTTTTATTCAAAAATTGAGCCAGATCGGACTAATTTTAACAGTTCTGTTCATACTCAATACATGAAATAATATATTAGTGTTGTTTTATGTTTACATATATAAATATACCCATTAATATAAGATATTGTAGGGTTGAAAACAATGTGAGACTAAAGTATGATATAGGTAATCGTCCATGTATAATAATGGAGGCATATGTACTCGAGAACTTGTAGAACTAGTTGTTGTTGTGATTAAATAAGTTGATAAAATGATACCATGAATCTATTAATTTGTAAATATAGCCAATAGGAAGCATACAATCGTACAAGATGCACAAACATATATATATATATATATATATATATATATATATATATATATATATATATATACATAGGAGATGGTTCATGTAGGAAAGTATAATTTGGTAGAAATGCATGAATCAGGGCTTTTGATTTCTTGGATCAATGGTTGAGATTTTAATTTCGATTGTGCTACTGAGTTTATGTTTTGTGTGTTATGCGGATTCTCGTGCGTAGACTAGAACCCTTCTTGTCTTCTGTTGCGATGAAAAATGTGATAAACTAATATATTTAGTATATGTGCTATAAAAAGGATGAAATATGTGATAAACTAACATGCTGACGTAGTAATTACGATTGTCTTCTACACAAATATGAAAAATATGCTACTATTCTTATTTTTTACGTTAAGGAGTTTTATCACCATAATTCACCCATATATATATATATATATATATATATATATATATGACCTGCCTCATTAAATCCGTTAATTAAATTCTGTGCCGTGTTAGGTCGCAATTCTCTATAATTGATGCATGTCATTACATCTTTCACGTAAAGTTGGTTTTATTTCTTTATTATGTTTGTTCTTTTTTCTTTGAGGAAACACATATGCAGTAGGTATTTTATTGTTGCCTATATATATATATATATATATATATATATATATATATATGAGTGGTTACGTAAGAATGAATATAAATATTGATAAAAAATAAGAATGTAATATTGAGCGATATAAAGTTGTTCTTACTAAATATATAAATTTGTTGTCACAAATTGATGCAACAACTTTATATTTAATCTACACTTTATATGTTGAATTTGGTACAATAAATTTCTATGTATAATGCAATAACTTTATATTCAGTGCTGCATTATTACATGATCCATCATATATATATATATATATATATATATATATATATATAAGATATTGTAGTGTTGAAAACAATGTGAGACTAAAGTATGATGTATGTAATCGTCCATGTATAATAATGGAGCATATGTACTCGAGAACTTGTAAAATATATATATGAAGTGATTATCTTGTGAATACTCTTTATAATGTAAATATGAGAATAAATATTAACCTTTGATAAATCAATATGGACGTTTAAATTGAATGCACAAATTATAACGTAGACACTAATTCGATGCACACTTAAATATAATCATTAAATTTCCAAATCTATTAGACATTGTTTATTCTCGTTTATGTACGTTAAAATTGTGTGTATATATATATATATATATATATATATATATATATATATATATATATTATTTAATTGCCTAATTATTAGCCCTTTATCATTTTTGAACAGTTATGCACTGACAACCACCTACAAAGTCTCATCCAGAAAAATAAACTCAACTTTAATGACCAAAACCCGTAATTATTTTAATTAGCATGTCTTGAATTTTGCACGCATTAATTTGACTCTGATTTTACGTTTAGTTATTAAAATTGAACAATGAATAATTGCGAGCCGTTATCCATTCGCCAAATTATACTATAATTTAAAGGAAAAATGCATATATTTACACACTGTCACTGATGGTATATAAAACAAAATTTCAACGATAGAAAAATCACATGGTTTGCCCACATAAACCAGCTCACAAGTTCCATGGACCAGAGAGTATAATATGTAAATTAATTAATTAAGGCATACAAAATTAAGAAGTTAAACCCACTACTTGAGGATAATAATACTCCCTATTTTTAAATTCACTATTTAAATAAAAAGGGACTAGAGTGAAGAAGAAGCAAGATTAAAAAGTCAATAGTGTATTATGCAAAGGGATACAAAAGAAAGCGACTCCTAGTTAATTAACTAAACTCCACCAACAAAGAACCAATTATTGAATAATCACAGAATTAATTAAGCCCCAACATTTAATCATCAACAACAAACAATTATCATAATAAAGATATAAAGAAACTATTTTCGCCTTTTTGCAGTTCACTGAAATAATTATTCACGAGCAAAATGTACAATTTTTTGCTCATCTGCAAACAACGGCAAGAAGCTGAACATAGTAAAAAGAGAAAAAACAACTGAAATATAAAAATTCAACGGACCTATTTTTCATATAAGATTAGGTACGGCCTCTTTCATCAATATTATGTTCCTTTTTTTCCCCACCATTATTGATGATTTAATTAAGCAATAAAACTATCCTCACACACTTACACTACAGCTCTGCGAGCTGATACTTAACGGCGGTGCCGACGATGATTCCGTTAGATTTGCTATTTCCAAGCGGGATATAAGCGGGGCAGGAGACGTGGAGGTGATAACGGCCGGAGACGAAGGATCCGACCTTCCACTTGACGCGGCCGTCAATTTTAACGGTCATTTGATGGCGCCGTTAGACTGGTCCTGTGCGAGGGCGAGGCCGTTGTAGGGGGCGACGGGGACGGTGCTGCCGTAGATAAACGGAGACCAGACGTTGACGTCTTTGTGGCCCTGGTAGACGGGGGGGATGACGGTATAATAGGTGATCTGCTGATTGTGGTAGGTGGCGTAGGCGTCCAATTTGTCGTAGTAGACGCCGATCTTGGAGTTGGGGTTGCGGGAGTAGACGGTGATCTGGAGGGTGGTGGAGATGACGTTGGCGGCGGAGACGTTGAGGGCGAAGATGGTGGCGTCCTGGAGGATGAAGCGGGGCTTCCTGGGCTGGAGGATGGCCCAGATCAGGAGGATCACCAGGAGGAGGATGAAGTTGAAGATGAGGAGGCCGGCACAGCACCTGCGAAGGAACTTCCGCCGCTTGCACTTGTGGTGGCTGCACACTTTTTCCGACATCGCGGCGGTTGGGGGGTGGGTGGATGAGAGTGTGAGGAAAATGAAGGTTGAGTGTTGTGCTATTATAGGCTTGGTTGATGAGGGGCGCGTGTTATAATGGGTAGGGCTGACAATTTTCGACACGATATGAACACACACGAAATTAATGGGTTAGTGTTCAGTCTAATCGTGTTCGTGTCCTTATCGTGTCGACACGATAAGGACACGATAATGTTGTGTCGGATCCGTGTCGTGTTCGTGTAACCCGATAATTTTTCGTATTGCATTCGTGTTAGGTGTCGGATCGTGTCGTTTTCGTATAATTCTATAACATTTATATATATTTAATATTAATTTAATTATATTTTGAATTTTTATTTTATTTATTTATTTATTTATTTTCTAATTTTGATTTAAATTTATTGTTTAGTAATCGTGTCAACACGAAAAAAATCTTGTCATATTAGTGTTAGTGTGTTGTTCGGTGTCGATGCGTTTAGTATCGTGTTAGTGTTTGGCGTATCGGTCGGTGTCGTTATCGTGTCGATATTATAACGACCCGACATGCACGAATTGTCAGCCCTATTAATGGGTGTACGCTCCTTTTACTATATGCCTTGGGAAAAAGACATGCCCACTGTGTGTAGTGTGTGTTGATTGGATTTGATTTCTACCTGCTTTAGTTTACTATGTGTGTGTATATCCTTATATGTATGCAAATACAATTAGAGTCGAATGTAAAAAAATAACTGGTATAGTAAAGACGAATCATGCCCACGAGTTTAAACACAAAAAACTACTCATTTTCTGGGTCAATATTCAAATTAGATTTTAATGGTGCGTGACGCTCAGAATTTGAGTGCATAAACTGATTCAATTTGAACTAATACATACTTCATCCATTCTTTTGAAGTATTTCAGACGTCAAATTATACATATTAAGAATATAAAAATATTTACTTTTATAACCTCATTAATTACCATGATAAAAATATTCATACAACTAATTATAAAATTCTAAAAGTATTAAATAATAATAATAATAAGGAAATATATCATTATTTTATTCTCAAATTTTGAATTATGACACTTATAAAAAAAAGAAAATAACACTGATGGCACACTTAAAATGGCAACACTTAAAAAAGAACAAAGAGAGTTAATTAACTTGATACGAGCTGTACTTGACCTAACTTGAGTTTACTTTATTCGGGAAAATTGGGTTAGGATTTAAATTAACATGTAAATAATTTACAAAAGGAAGTTGTAAGTTTATATAAATTAGAGTTAATTAAGGTACTTGGAGAAGGTTTTCGATAAAATCAAAATCGATAAATTTATGACCGTTTGATATGTAGACCATTAAATATAACTCCAAATGGACAGCTCCCATTGTCAAGTTGGCTCCGACATAGACAATTCTATTAGTTGTATTATTTATTTATTTTTTTGTCATTAACAATGAAATTTAAAGATTGTATCAAAATGAATTCAAATTTAATATATCTAACTTCAGACATTAACTAGTTTACTGCGAGGTCAATACCCACAAACTATTAGTTGTATTTTTGCACCGTTGTAATGTTACGAGTAATTGAACTAGTTTTGGGAAAAATATGGTTTTGTGGTGAATTAAGATGGTGCATGTGTGAACCCACTAAAATGCTGGTAACAGGTCACATCTTTTCGAAGCAGCAGTGAGTGATTTGGATGGAAAGCTATCTGTGACTTTAAACAAGCAAAAGGAAATTTGCTGAGTGATTTGGATGAAAAGCTATCTGTGACTTTAAACAAGCAAAAGGGAAATGACTAGGCTCTAACTTTGTGGAAAAGACTCATTTTAATGAATATTTTTATTCATTTATTGCCATATAATTTTGACTAGTTGCACTACTTTTACATACTCACAACTAAAAACATTTAATTAATTTGTACTAAGGTCCACTTGACAAATTTTGAGGAAATAACTTTTGAAATCCTAATTTCTCATCGGCTATATATTATTCGAATTTTCTTAGTCTAACGTATATATTCTTCCATTCTCTATGATGCTACTCGAATTTCAATTTAATAAAAATTCGAATCACGAGCTTGTGAATAGCTATCAATCTATGCAGAATTTCATTTGTAAAACTTATTTATGATATTTTATCATTGTTAATACTTCACTCGATTTGAATTATCTACCTTACTGTTTCGATCAAATCCATTTCCGTGCATCGTAATTGAATGAATTTATATCAACCCAGAAAAATACAAAACATTCGACTTTCAAAATACATGAAATGTTGATTTTCCACACATATATACTCATCATTTTACGATTTTTTCTTGTTCCAAAAGGGAAAGTTCTCCTCTGCGAACTCCACTTCCTAACCCCATGAGATGTGATAGGGTAAATTATGGTAACTCAACGGTTAAGAAATTATGAGGACTTTGTCTTGTACCCACAATGAGCCATCCTAAAGATCAGAGTGAAACTCCCACACTATAGCTGCAAGGATTCGATCATTGGTCCTTGATCTAAATCAGTTAACTCTTAACCAATTGATCTAAGTCTGTAAGGCACGATTTCTTTATTACCATAAAAGTGAAAAAGAGCTTTGTCCACATTAGTGGAATCTTTTGAAGGAATCAAATTTAACAATTAAATAATTAATTGAAGTTATTGGGGGAACTGGCAGCCTGTATAATTTTCTTCCAAAATAAATTTTCATGTTTCTAAACTTTTATATTTTGCAAATACAATTCTACCAATTACGTGAAAAAGAAAAGAAATAAACAACATATATTTGGGTTAGCGATTCTTTATGTATACAATAATATCAAGTTCAAAAACATCAATATCTTATAGGCCGATCGAGCCTATGATATCATGTTTTTTTAATACAGTTTTTTTTTTTTCATGGTTTGTAGGTTATTCTATAAAAACAAGATTTATTCAATGTACATTTTAATTAACTATTGTAGATTACCATTGTCATAAAATAATAAAAATTTATTATAAGTACAAAAGTATACATTTTTATAGATCATGTAACTAAACTTTTAATGTGTAATTTAAGATGTAATAAGTAAAGGTGAGCAAGTGGAATATGTTAACCATTAGCTAAGATAACATTGATTGATGGAGAGAAACTTATGAAAAGGTCCGTTTATGATGGGGATTGGACTTACAAATTGCCACGTCAGAGTGTAAAGTGGGACGCACATCAATGATTATGTTTTGTTATTTTTATTATGAAAAATCAAAAGAAACTTCGAGTTATCCTACCGACTCCGCGTTTGGGTCGTTGAATGTACTAGTCCAGGATCATAAACAAAATAACTACTATATATTATTTAATGTTAAAATGGTTAATGTTTAAAGTTAAAGATCTTTGATTCGAATTTATTGTGATATAATTTTTAAAAATTCTGTATTAATTCAACAAAAAATAATAACCATGATATTACAATGCAATAATTCTAATATACATTCAATTAGTACTTTTACTTCGTTGTATAATGTAAATTGAAATAAAAACATACAATGAAAAATATATCCAGTAAAATCAAATGTTGTGCTTGTATAAAATTTTTTCTTGGAAAATGAGTCGCGCGGAGTTATAAATAATTACATATATATATAGCCGTTTCTTGGGATACTCAATGACGACAGAAGTATTAAAATTGGAGGAGTAGAAGATCTTATTCATTCACAAGTTAAAATATGTATATATTTTATTTTGTTCAATATAATTAATATTGTTAATTAATAGTACGATACTATGTGTTCTCACCTTTATGGCCTACCGTTTGATCAATTTGGAAGTAAATAAACAGCCGTCCAAATGGACTTGGAAGATTCGAGGCAACGTGGGAATTTTTTGTTTGTTATCATGTGAATTGTTGTACATGTGTCGGTTACAATGGCAGAGAGTCTTCGTCATTGAATGTGCGAACCAAAATAAGTCAACAAAAATTAAAGTTACTAAATTGCATGTATTGAGATGCATTTATTTCATAATAATAAAAAAAATTTGCTCCCACACACTGAAAAAATTATTTCATGAATTACGTCGCGTTTTATGTCTCTTGTTGAGCTAGTAATGTAGGGGGCGGCAAAATGATCAAATAATTAGAGCACTTTCCTTTTTCGAAATTTATTTTGGCTTTTTCATCTTATTTTGGTTGAAAAGAAAACTAGATTCTTTAATAATATATTTTCGGCTTAATAGACAATTACATACCATTACTAGCATGAATGAGTTGTGATACAATGGCGTTTTCTTTTTCACGAAAATATAATATAGAAATGGAATGAGATGAGGTGGATAAGCCCACATAACTACTAGCAATAGCATAAATGAGTTGTAATAAAATAATATAAACAATATTTATTTTTTGAAAATAAAATAATGAAATAAAGTGAAAGAAATTGGAAGGAAGATGAGGTGGATAAGGCATCTAGGAAGGGGAGATATCCCCACAAAATATATTCACAACCGACAAAAATGGCGGCTTACCCACATTACAACTTTACCCTTAAAAATCTATCCCAACTTTTTTTATTCTGACAAACAAACAGATACTAAAATTTCTACTATAAGGGTCTTTAGCTAAGTTTATTTTAGAGCTTATAAGATATTTCAAGAATTTATAAGAGGTATCGTATTAAGTGCTTATAAATTATTAAAATATTTAAATAATTGATCTTATAAGCTAGAAAAAGAATCGTAAGTTAGAGAGAGAAAATCATAGTTAGAGAGATAAAATTGACGAAGTGTGAAGTTGATAGTGTATGTGTAGTAAATAACGAACTATAATAAGGTTATTTTTGTAAATTCATAGTTACTTATAAATTTATGAAAAAATAAGTTAGAGTTGACCAACTTAGTTTTAGGGGAGCTTATAAGCTGACGGAGCTTATTTTCATAGCTTATAAGCTGTTTAGGAGTTTAGAAGCTCATTTTACCAAACACTTTGCAATAGCTTATAAGCTCCTAAATATCTTATAAACTATTTTAAAGAGCATATAAGCTCAACCAAACACTATGTTATTAGTGTAGTCACATTAATATCATTAGCTTTGGAATTTGAGGAACCTGTAATTAACTTGATTCAACTACTCTTCTACACTATTCCATCCAACTATGATTACAATCTATGAATTATAGGCCCGGTTAGGTATTATTGATCAATCACCTTAAATACTTTCTTTTAAAAGCAATCACTAATGATCCAATAATTTTATCTTCAATACCGTTTAGTAATTATTGTAGAGTAAGAAGCAATAAAGGTTATATAAAATGCTTGAAATAGTTCGTTTTGTCGTCGGAGGAATCATGGAAATCAAATGGAGTTTTTTTTTTTTTTTTAAATCTAAATCTATAAAACACAATATTAGTAGTGCGTACCTCGAATATTAGCTGTGGATACCCTTATCATAAAAATTAAGAATTCGAAGTATAGATCACATTCTCAAATACAACATAGAGTTTTAATATTTGTTAGGACAAGAAAATAAATTCAAAATAGGGTAAATAACATATAATAATCCAACGTCTTCGACTTTTTACATTCATGTTCCAACGTAAACATAATAACAAATTAGGCCATAACCATTGCAGATTTTTTATATCCGTGTCCTGATGATGGAATCGGGCCTAATTTACATATGTGGCATAGTATTTCGGGCCTGATTTGATTATATGGCACACATATGCTAAAAATTGGTTTTCTCCCTACAGCCATGACTTTCTATGTACAACTCTTAATGCACAACATATAACAACTCCCTGACGAAAAAATGCATCTTCACTAATTATTAAAAATTTCAGGCAATAAACTTGAAAAATTGGGGATACGAAATTGAGCACGCAATTCGACGACGAAGAAGAATTTCACGATGCACTCAGTGAATTAAAGTTTTACGATTGTCATCCAATTTTGATGAATCAATCTCTGATCCTGGCCCTAAACCATCTCTTGAAGAAAAATCCCCACCGCGGCCATTCTCTGTCGTTGTAGGTCTCGGTCGAGTAAAAAATTCTTCCAGGATGACTCAACGAAGGTCGGCACGTTGGAAAGCATGGACAATTACTTGAGAGACGAAAAGGTATTGCTTTCTCAAAAAATCGAGGAATACGAGAAGGGATTGAAAGATTCAAAACTTGATTTGCAGAAAAATGAGACAAGCGAAGAAAAATCATCGATAACTGATGATAATGCTGAATCTCATGGTGAAGAATCAAATTCCAAAGGAAGTGATGATTCGAGTTCGAGCCTATTGTTTATGCTGGTCGATAATCAAGCCCGTCACATTCCAAATTCTTTTACTTGTAAAATTTTTACGTTTACGATTCAAAGGGCATATTACTCATACATGATTGTGTTTAACCCTTTGGGACTTTTGATGGCATACAAATGATATAAAATTCGGGAATTGAAAACAAATTAGAATCTCATGTTTGAAATTGTTTCAAAATATGTGTATTAATATAAATAAAAAAGAATGACACGGAAGAGCGCTCACCATGGTCGGTCATTTTGAGGGGGGTTGGGCTGATGTCACGTAGGCTGGGCTTGGGCTTAGGTGGATTTCCGGCGTGCTATGTAGACACAACGGGCCCGATTCCGATGGTTAGGACATTATTATGAACCCATTTGAAATGTTATGATCCGATTTGTTATTTTATTTATGTTGAGATACGAACGTAAAAAGTCGAAAACGTTAGAATACTATATGGTATTTACCCTTCAAAATACATACTCGTGAGCTTGCGATGGAAAGATTGAGAATTGTGAGTTTAAATCGAATAAACGTGTTTTCGAATTGAACTTGCCACATAAGACTCTTCTCGAAGTTTCCCTAATAAAAAGTATCATGTGATATTTAATAGGTAATGAGCAAGCGAAGCATATATAGTAGTTCAATTAGCTACAGTCTTGACTCAGCTCAAATAAGTCCACTACGAATTGAATCATAATCTTTTTTATTCACACGCTTTCGAAAAGACCCTGCCAATATTTCCACATGATTAAAAAATGACACATTTTGGAATTTCATTGCCTCATTGTGCACTCATAATTTGACTCAGAGCAACTGCAAATGATCATAATATATAAATTCCATTGCAGTACTGAGCAAATTCCTTTTTCTGCCTAGCTAGTAACAATTAAAAAATGCTACCATTTTAAAGAAGGATTGGAGATCTGAAAGAGAGAAATTTTGAGAAGGAAAAGGGGGAAGGAAGCATGTGATGGTAAGTGATCGATCTTAATTTCGTAAGGAAATAAATGCTTGAGAACACCAAGGATTTACGTGGTTCGATCTATGAATAAGATCTACGTCCACGGGAGAGAGAGTATTCGTGTATTGAATGTGTAAGCGATTACAAAGAGTGTGAATCAGTGATCGATCTAAGAGTAGATGATTGTCGCTCTCCTCTCTTCTCTAATCTAGCCTCTATTATACATATTCATGAAGTTGAGTTCGACTCGACTCGATACCAAGTTGAGTTCGACTCGACTCGATTCCAAGTTGAGTTCGACTCTGACTCTGATTCCAAGTTGAGTTCGACTCGATTACAGTCTTCTCTCATAAGGATTCTTTTAGATATGCATCTGAATCTTCTACGTCTCCAATTGCGATTAGAGTTGTAGTTGGTTGGGGAGTCTTCTTGGGCCGAACTCATATGGGCCGAGCTTAATTTCGGGGCCCATTTATATCGGGCATGATGCTTGGGCCTAGTGGTTGGGCCGTATCCTATCATATCCCCCCCCAAAAAGATGTAGAAGTGAGGTCGTGATGGAGGGGGACGGACAGTGTTCTGACATTGCCTCGTTGAAATTCGTGGTCTGACGAAGTTGTATGTCTCTTGGCTTCGCATTGCCGAGGCGTTCTGCCGAAGTCGTATGTCGCCGGCTTCGCGTCAGGGGCGTCTGCAGAGGTCATGTCTTCTTTGTTTGTATATCTTGCCAGGCATTTTGCCGAAGTCTTGGTGCTCGACTTCACCGACGAGTGTTATGCCGAGGTCTTTTGGTTAACTTCACCGACGGGCGTTATGCGAAGTCTTTGGGCCGGCTTTCACCTATCGGCGTTATGCCGAGGTCTTTGGTTAGCTTTCACCGTCGAGGCGTTATGCCGAGGCCTGGGCCGGGCTTCACCGCTTTGAGGTGTTATGCGAAGTCTTCGGCCGGCTTCACCGACGGGCGTTATGCACAGGTCTTTGGGCTGGCTTTCACCGACGAGCGTTAAGCGAGGTCTTCGATCGCTTCACCGACGGGCATTAAGCCGAGGTCGTATGTCGCCGCTTCACCGCCGAGGCGTTGTCGAAGTCGTATGTCGCTGGCTTCACCTGCCGAGGCGCGGCGCAAGTCGTATGTCGCTGCTTCACCGCCGCCGGCGTTGTGCGAAGTCGTATGTCGCTGGCTTCACCGCCGGGGCGTTATGCAGTCGTATATGTAACCGTGTCGAGGTCGAGGCCGAGGTGAAGGCTCGGGATGCGGCGAAGAAGGAGGCCGGGGCTCTGACGGCGGCCGAAGGCCAACGTCGGTTAAGGCCGAGGTCGATCTGCGGAAGGCCCAGGCGGAGGCGGAGACGGCGATGGTGACGGCGACGGCCGTGGTCAGCCGTTGGAGGACCGAGGCCGGTCAGGGAGACCGAGGACGGTCTGTTGGCGAAGGCGGTCGAGGTGGCACAGGATACGGCCCAACCACTAGGCCCAAGCATCATGCCCGATATAAATGGGCCCCGAAATTAAGCTCGGCCCATATGAGTTCGGCCCAAGAAGACTCCCCGACCAACTACAACTCTAATCGCAATTGGAGACGTAGAAGATTCGGATGCATATCTAAAAGAATCCTTATGAGAGAAGACTCAGAATCAGAGTCGAACTCAACTTGGAATCAGAGTCAGAGTCGAACTCAACTTGGAATCAGAGTCAGAGTCGAACTCAACTTGGTATCAGAGTCAGAGTCGAACTCAACTTCATGAATATGTATAAATAGAGGCTAGATTAGAGAAGAGAGGGAGAGCGACAATCATCTACTCTTAGATCGATCACTTGATTCACACTCTTTGTAATCGCTTCTTACACATTCAATACACGAATACTCTCTCTCTCCCCGTGGACGTAGATCTTATTCATAGATCGAACCACGTAAATCCTTGGTGTTCTTACGCATTTATTTCCTTACGAAATTAAGATCGATCATCGGCGCCGTCTGGGAAACAAAATTTTGTGTTTTCGATCAACCTTTGTTTACTGGGGAATCAATCACGACGATGAACACCGAAGTCATACATCCAGTCGCCACGGCAACAACAAAGAACAACGGCGGCAGTGCGCCGAGCTCGGCTTGGGAAGAGCCCGTCGAGAACTTCCTCTCGCGGCCCAATACAACATGATCAATCAGCGCCTCGGCACAATCCACATGTGCAAACTCTTCCCGGAGTTACTGATCAACAACGCCCGTCGGTGGTTCGACAGTCTACCTCCCGGCAGCATTGGATCTTACAGAGACCTAATGGAAGCCTTCCATCGAAGGTTCTTCCAAAAAGCTGAGTCCAAAACCACCTCGGCGCAGCTCCTCACCGTGAGGCAAGGCCGAGGTGAATCCATCGGCGACTTCATGACTAGGTTCAATAAGGAGAGCCTAAAAGTCGAGTATGTAGCGACCTCCTCATTATCTCGGCTTTCGAGCGGCATCTTGTCGGGGCCCTATCTGAGGAGATCGTCAATCGAGCCCGCATCTTGCGTCGAGCTGTGGCGCATAGCGGATCGGTTCGCCAAGCGCGCAAGCGGACGACAAAAAGCGTGAAGTCGATGATCGAGGGAACCGAGGCGGTAATCCCGTAGAAACCAAGAGAAGAGAGACATCGCCTACATTAGAGAGCTCGACGAGAGCAACAAGTAGCTCGGTATTATAACCGGCATGTTAAATCCCGACAATTCCAAGTAGACGACCTCATCTTTTGATTTATTTGCTTCGTGTGCTTGCATATTTCATTTGTCATTTATGCATGCTACCTCTTCCCATCATACTATACCTCTTGGAGGACGAACTATACCCTCTTCGGAGGAAGAACTATACCTCTTCGAGGATCTAACTATACCTCTTCGGAGGATCTAACTATACCCTCTACGGAGGACGAATTCCCTCGACGGAGGTCGATTACCTTCGTTTCATACGAAGATGAATTTAAGCAGCATGCCTACATACGAGATCGATTTCCTTCGTTTATGTCGAAGACGGTACTCTCTATGTAGATGATAAGGGACCACCCTCCCGATGACCTCGGCAAAAACAGAACCATTCCTACATACGAGATCGATTTCTTCGTTTATGTCGAAGACGGTACTCTCTGTAGATGATAAGGGACCACCCTCCCGATGACCTCGGCAAAACAGAACCATTCCTACATACGAGATCGATTACCTTCGTTTATTTCAAGACGGTACTCTCTATGTAGGCGAAATAAGGGACCACCCTCCCGATGACCTCGGCAAAACAGGAACCATTCCTACATACGAGATCGATTTCGCCGTTTATGTCAAGACGGTACTCTATGTAGATGATAAGGGACCACCCTCCCGATGACCTCGGCAAAAACAGAACCCATACCTTCAGCGAGCGGATACCTTCGTTTATATCGAAGACGGATACTCTCTACGAGGACGAACTACCTTCGTACGAGAACGGATACCTTCGTTTAGTTCGAAGACGGATACTCTCTACGAGGACGAACTACCTTCGTACGAGAACGGATACCTTCGTTTAGTTCGAAGACGGATACTCTCTACGAGGATGAATTACCTTCGTTTAATACGAGGACGAGCTACCTTCGCCTCGGCCGCCCGTCTTCTCGGCCTCGATACATGACCATCTTCGCCTCGACCTCCACAGGCCGACCTCGGCCCGCCTCACCGGCCCTCCGCAGCCGACCTTCGCCTCACGCTGTTGGTTTGTATCTTGAAGCGGTTTGGTTGAGCTTGTATACAATGTTTCGTTACCACTATTACAATCTCCTATCCGATTTGAATACTTGATTGCATATATCGTGTCCCCTTATCTCATATATAAGTTAGATCATACGGTGTGTAGAAGATCACGTAAGTCGTATGATTGGTCGAAGCTTAATGAGATATAAAAGGTTCACAAATGAGACGACTTAAGGACGAGTTGTCGGTTTGAGGCTGCAGATAGATAAGAAGTGACTTGACTTAGTTGCTTGTCTGTCTTTGTACGTCTCGACGTATTGAAGGATCACGATGAGATGAGTTCTTCTTTCGACCGTTGTGAAGAACCAAGATCTCGGTGACTTACGATGATCTAAACCTCGATAAGGTATTAGGTGAGTATGAGTTCTTGACCATCACTTTGACTTGTTATGGGTGAGGTTATATGTTCTAACCCAAGATTCTCCGCATCTTGGGTGGTGGCGATCTTGTATGTCACGCTAGTTATCATGTCAGTCACCGTATCCGTTTAGGATGATGACGTCCCTTAAGGAGCTCAAAGGTTTATTGTACTAAACCCCGCAGTTGAGTTAGCTCAAGTACAATAATAAGGTTGAGTGGTACTACTTAAGAAATGAAGTTATTAATCGTTTTAAGCGATCGATTGCTATAAATGATTAATGGACGTTCGATATCTTAAATACGGGATTCGTAATGTCTAAGTGCAAGCCCGACTCAACTTCGGTAATAAAGGGTAAGTCGACATTCTTTCTCTAGTGGCATGATCGAATGTTTATAAATTAATTTATGTTCGGGTGAACATAAGATAATTAATTTATTTGAGGCCCATCTTTATTCCTTGCATTTGATCCACAGGTGGCCCATCCAGTCCCGTAGTGAGGAAAATCGGCGCCCCAATGTTGCTCTCTATGGCAAGATTTTATTCTCTTTATCCCACAAGGATATAATTATATTTATGGTATATGCATAGATCCTTTCCATATAAGATTATGGTAATAATCACGAGTATGGAAATAATCCTGAGAGTATGGAAATAATCCTAAGATTATGGTAATATTCCATATAGGATTATGGTAATATTCCATATAGGATTAAGGTAGTGCATTATAAATATAAGGTATGAGATAAAGTCTAGGTTAATGCTCATTAATCCAATCCTAATTTTCGTGCATCTCATAGTAAGCTTGAGAGGATTCTCGAAAATTTAGAAGAGAGAGATTGGGTGATTTTCCGAAGCATTCTCCATAGATCGTCCTCACTCGGCGTTGGAGTTTGGGCAACCGGATACTGATCCGGAAGGTCAAAGCACGAGTCCGATCCGTTCGATCCGTTCATCTCGTTCCATCGACCTCTTCAGATCCAAAGGTAAACACGTGTAAACCCCAACGTGTTGCGATTTAATTATATAGACGCATGCTAGGTTTATAATCAATGTATGGTGAATTAAACACCCAAGATGGATCCTCGGGGTGAGGGTTAACATACGTTTTCCCTTCACCGCCTCGGTCCTCCAACGGCTGACCACGGCCGTCGCCGTCTCCGCCTCCGCCTGGGCCTTCCGCAGGTCGACCTTGGCCTTAACCGACCTTGGCCTTCGGCCGCCGTCAGAGCCCCGGCCTCCTTCTTCGCCGCATCCCGAGCCTTCACCTCGGCCTCGACCTCGACACGAAGTTACATATTCGACTTCGGCAAGGCGAAGGCAAGAGACATACAACTTCGTCAGACCACGAATTTCAACGAGACAATGTCAGAACACTGTCCGTCCCCCTCCATCACGACCTCACTTCTACGTCTTTTGGGGATATGATGGGATCTGCCCAACCACTAGGCCCAAGCATCATGCCCGATATAAATGGGCCCCGAAATTAAGCTCGGCCCATATGAGTTCGGCCCAAGAAGACTCCCCGACCAACTACAACTCTAATCGCAATTGGAGACGTAGAAGATTCGGATGCATATCTAAAAGAATCCTTATGAGAGAAGACTCAGAATCAGAGTCGAACTCAACTTGGAATCAGAGTCAGAGTCGAACTCAACTTGGTATCAGAGTCAGAGTCGAACTCAACTTCATGAATATGTATAAATAGAGGCTAGATTAGAGAAGAGAGGGAGAGCGACAATCATCTACTCTTAGATCGATCACTTGATTCACACTCTTTGTAATCGCTTCTTACACATTCAATACACGAATACTCTCTCTCTCCCCGTGGACGTAGATCTTATTCATGATCGAACCACGTAAATCCTTCTGTGTTCTTGCGCGTTTATTTCCCTTACGAAATTAAGATCGATCAGTAAGTGTATGATGGGTTTTGTAAACCAGAAAGTGATGGATGAATGAAGGCGGTAGACAGTAGGATTCAAAAATACAAAATCTAAGAGGACCAGAGCTTAAATAAGTGGACTGCATTCATTTTCACTATACATCAAACCGAAAGGGAATTCCGATTTCAACACCTCCAAGAAAGGTCAAAATCGTGATTCCCCTTTTTTTTATATTAGAAATTATTGATATAGACAGAGTGTTATTTGGGGTATGTCGGAAATGATATATAATAAATCACATTCAGAGCCAAGACAGGAGTTATTGAGGAACTACTTGATATTTCATTCCATTGGCTCCTTAGCTAAAATTTGTAAGTGCAAAGTACGTCTCTACGACTAATTTAAATTCTTCAAGACAAGGAGATGCCCATACGGGAGAAGTTACTCGCAGGAGACTGTGTTTTCACTCCATGATATTGAACGACCAACTTCTCTTTGTTAGTGTTTTGTCTTTTCTTCTATTTGGTGTGCAGGTTACGAAATGTTTCGCGGGATGCGATTGTAACACACCGAAGAACACGGAAACAGATCATTAGAGATCAGGTGGACTATGTCAGTTCAGTTACTATTTTCCAGGAGCAAGTTATGCAACCATCTACAAAGACTTAGTCACTTCCTTAGTGGGCCAGATCGTGGTCCAAGACATGCAGCTGAAGTCCTCTCAACGTCTATAAAAGGAGAGGCAAAGCGACTGCAAAAGAGCGCAATTCCTGAAGAATCATCTGAAGATCTGTTTATGTTGTTGAGTCTGTTTTAGTAATATTTCCGATATCACACGAGTGTTTTAACTTCTAATAGTGTTAGAAGGTTGTTCTTTTAGTCTGCGGTGGTGTGAGGAAATCTTTATATTCATATATCTTGATAGATAAGCTTCTTAGCTTTTTCATAGATCTTGATAGATAGTTTTAGTACTCAACTTTCCGACTTTATCTTGTGGTAAAGTAGTGAGTTTTTGTAACGTTCACTGTAAAAACTTATAGTGAATAATTTCGTCATATTTGCATCTACGGATTATAATTTAATCTGTAGAAAAGTTTTACTTCGGTGTTATTCAAGTTTTTTAATTCCGTTGTTTTACTCTGTGGGTGGATAACAGTCTACATAACAGTTTTGTGTTTAGGCGAAGCAACACTTTCAGTATCTGTGTGTATAACCTTTTTATGTAAAGACGAATTATGCCTACAAGTTTTAACACATTAATAAACACTATTCATTTTCTGGCTAAATATCAAATTAGAATTTAATGGTGCGTGACGCTCAGAATTTGAGTGCAGTCATATACTGGTTCAATTTGAACTAATATATACATATTTAATCGCTGTTTGTGGTAGTGAGTTATATATATGTTTGGTTAAAGAGAGAACTACTTCTTAGATAAGAACTAAGAATCAATAATCATCGTTAGATTGAATAAGATCGAATGATTCATAATTATTTAATGATAACAATAGTCAAATCCCTAAATTTTCGTTATTTGAATATTTCATATTATATTCTTCGTGTAATTCGTATCGTTGTTTATGTAATCATAGTTCTTATGCATGCCATCACATTCCAATTAATTGTTATGTTCATGGGATTTATGTTGTTGTGCATGCAATCATAGTGATTGTGTATGTAACAGTTACCTTAAATGAAAATGTAGAATCCCTTAATTATAAGATTATTT
Organism: Salvia rosmarinus; assembly: GCA_036937905.1. Taxonomy (NCBI): domain Eukaryota; kingdom Viridiplantae; phylum Streptophyta; class Magnoliopsida; order Lamiales; family Lamiaceae; genus Salvia; species Salvia rosmarinus. Next base: position 58,640,884 of record CM072818.1, on the reverse strand, counting down.
TATAATTAATTTTGACCATTAGATTATAAAAAATGAATGAACCATATTAGTTCTTAATTCTAAAAAAATTTGGAGTTCCCATTTGATCAACTCTATGTATATATACATGAGGGAGTTAATGTGAGAATCATTTTTAAAGTGTAAACGTAAAAATTAAAAAAAAGATGAATTTCATGTGAAAGTTAATAAATTCGTATTGAATCCAAAAAATAGAATTTTCACCCCTCGTGAGATTCGAACCCAGACAAAAATTAGGAATGTATTGGATTAAGTAATTTTCTTGATAGATTCATCAACTTTTACAGTGAATTCATGCGGTTCTCACATTCACACTTTAAAATGGTTCTTATGAATACTACTTTATATATATATATATTTACATAATAGGGATATTTTGGTCAATTTACAGTATAGCCGAGAATTAAGTAATTTATCCATTTTAATTGAATTTGTATTTTACATCATTAGCCTTCCGAAAATTAAGGAATATATATGTTTAAATCACACAATTTTCGGATATAATATTTCCATAATAATATAAGATTTTATTTTCAAATCACAAAATAAATAAAAGGTTGTTCTCAAAAGGATTCGAACTCAAGATCTACCTTTAAAAATTTTAATCTTTTACCAACTCGTCCAACAACATCAAGTACATTGGGAAATTGGAAAAACTTAATTTTATACTCTCATGCGTATTTGTCTCTTATATATCTTGTTCATAATTGAATATTCAATTAATCAATGACAAAAATCGATTAATCATCAAAATTAATTGTAAATACAATGATATTATTAAGTAACCACATAATTGAAATCAGTACAATATATCTTAAATTAAAATAATTTGTTTTTTAGTTGATATATTTGAATATGAAGATTAGTATTATTGTTATTGAGTGACATATTTCCATAATTATAGAGATGGAGATATAATTTGTTAGAGTGACATAGTATTTTTTTTCGAAGTTTTTAATTTCAATCTATAATTTTATTTTATTTTAAATCTCTAATATCTTGTAATTTTTTATACTATATTATAGAATTATGTACTAATTGGTCAATTGAATTGAATAATTTTATTTTGTTAATTCCTTCAAATATTTTAAATGAATAATATTTTTTAGTTTAAACTAGTGCTCAAGCCTGTTCAAATCGATCTTAGATAAAATAATCAAATAATGTGATCAACGTGTGATATTATTCGCATAATTATATTTGTTTCATTCAATTTTCTAATATTAAGATCAATTTCACTAATGTCTTATGATTTTTATACTACAATATACTTTTATGAGATAATCGAATAATATGATCAACATGTGACACTATTGTCACAATTATAGTTGTTTCTTTCAAATTTTTAATTTTTTAGCATCAATTCACTAATATCATATACTAATTTTGTACTACAATATACTTTTATAAAATGATCGAATCATGTGGTCAATGTATGACGCTATTCTCACAATTATAGTTGCTTCTAATCAATTTTCTATTTTTTAGCATCTATTTTACTAATATTCTATAATTTTTATACCATAAAAAACTATTAGGAAATAAGCGAATAATGTTGTCACCGTGTGACACCATTCACACTATTACAGTGATACATAACACAATTCTTAGTATTAATTAATTGTCAATAATTTATAATTTTATAGTTGAGTGTTGTACATTGGACACCTGATGTTGGCAATCGTACGTTGTACGCCCCTTGCCAGGTGCACAGTGGCACACATCCCTTGTCGGGTGTCATGCACCGACAAATATTATTTGCAATATTTCAAAATTAATTTATAAATTGAAAGAGAAGTATCACTCGAACAAGAACATTTAAATTTCAAAAAATAAAATAAAAAATATTTTAAAATTTTACTTTTAAATCAATCTCACACTTTAAACGATCATGACTTTATATTTTTAAACTCGTTTTTAACAAATCGTTTATCAAATTAAAAATCTTATCACAATATTTAATATAAGATGCATATTGCATATTTTATTGTAAACCATATCTCAAGAAAGAGAAGAAATAATAAATAAAACACGATTAATGAAAAATGTTTTTTTTTCACTATTTCTTTTGTTGGAACTATTATCAATAAGCAAAGAATTAGCGCGCCCAATATGTGAATCCATATTATGTTCCATCCTTAAAAATAAGGAACGAAATCTTTGAATATGAAACTGAAAAAATAAAAGAAATGAGACACGAATTAGTGAAATCCGTGAAACCAATTATTTAAGTTCAATGATTGAAATTATGTTCAATCCTTAAAAAATGAGACAATTAACGCTGAAAGAATAAAAATAAAATCTGTGAATCAATCTTTGAAATTAGACACTGTAAAGGAATAGTGACTATTATTAAGGAATGAAATCACTGATTTATTTTACTTACTAATATATAGGAGGGACAAATTAGTCATATGATTAAAATATTAATAATCGAACCAGTTAAAAAAACCGATCCGGTCCGATTTATATTTTAAGGGTACTATGTAGATACATAGTATGTAAGAAAATCATTATATATATATATATATATATATATATATATATATATAAATTTGAATATAATTTGTCTTTGAAATTAGACACTGAAAAGGAATAGTGACTATTATTAAGGAATGAAATCACTGATTTATTTTACTTACTAATATATAGGAGGGACAAATTAGTCATATGATTAAAATATTAATAATCGAACCGGTTAAAAAACCCGATCCGGTCCGATTTATATTTTAAGGGTACTATGTAGATACATAGTATGTAAGAAAATCATTATTCGATATATATATATATATATATATATATATATATATATTTGAATATAATTTGTCTTTGGAATAGCAAAATATATATATCAATTTGATTCAATTGTTACAATTATGGGAAGTAGGTATTCCACTTGAGTTGAGTATAGTTTATTCGGGAAAAATTGGTTTAGGATTTGAATCAACATGTAAATAATTTACAGAAGGAAGTTGTGAGCTGGTATAAATTTGAGTTAATTAAGGTACTTGGCGAAGGATTTTGATAAACTCAAAACCAATAAATTTATTATAATTATAATAAATTTATGACCATCTGATATGTGGATCATTAGATATAACTCCAAATGGACAGCTCCCATTGTCAAGTTTGCTCCAACATAGTCAATATTAGTTGTATTTTTTATTTTATTTCTTCATTAACTACGAAATTAAAAGACCTTGTCATGGTGAATTCAAATCTAAGATATTTGACTTCAAACATTGACTATTCTACCACTAGATCAACACACGTACAAACTATTAGTTATATTTTTGCACAGTTGTATTGTTATGAGTAATTGAGCTAACTTTTGTCACTAGCCAAACAAAAATTTGTTGCTTGCGTAATGTAATTAGTGGGTAAAATATGGTTTTTGGGTGAAGTTAAGATGGGTTAGAATTTTACATGTTAAAATGTGAGAAAATATTTGGTTGGTATTGCATGTGTGAACTAGGGGTGTCTAAACGGTTTTCGGTTAGAACCGAAACCGATAAATTCGGTTAGAACCGAAACCGATAAATTCGGTTATCGGTTTGGTTTCGGTTCCAGAGTTGAAAAAAATTTCGGTTATTGATTAACCGATAACCGAACGGTTCGGAACCGAAAAATCATTTTTTATTTTTAATTATTAATTAATTAATTAATTAAAAATTCTGAAAATTATTTTTTAATTATTACTTTATTAATTATTTTAATTATTTATTAAATATTTTATTTATTTATAATAAGTTTCAGTTTTTTAATTATTATTTTATTTATTTTAATTTTAATTTTATTTATTTTTATTATTAATTAATTTTAATTCGATTTTTCGGTTAACCGAAAACCGAACCGTTCTAACCGATCAGTTTTCGGTTAATCGAAAATTTAAAACTGTTCGATTTTGATTCCACTTTTTTGGAGAAATTCGGTTCGGTTAACCAAAACCGAACCGCTTAACGACCCTAGTGTGAACTACTAAAATGCCGGTAATAGATTTGGATGAAAAGTTGGCTGTGACTTCAAACAAGCAAAAGAAATGACTAGGCTCTAACTTTGTGGAAAAGACTCATTTTAATGAATATTTTTATTCATGTATTGGCATATAATTTTGATTTAGTTGCACTACTTTACATACAACGAAAACATTTAATCTGCCCCTGGATGATAAATGATTAAGGTGGGTTCGCGTGGTCGAGAGGTCAGGGTTGAACCCACCAAACGCCTCTATGGGTTTGAAATGTCACATCCTGGTTTTCCAAGTGTGATTTACATGTCTGCGTGTGGTTTGCGGCTATTGCACGGGACCGTGGAGTTACCCAAATCTTGTGGCACTAAGATAGCGGTGCGGGTTCCATGATATCAAAAAAAAAAAAAAATTAATTTGTACTAAGGTCCACATTGCAGATTTTGAGGAAATAACTTTTCAAATCCTAATTTCTCATCGGCTATATATTATTCGAATTTTCTTAGTCTAACTTATATATTCTTCCATTCTCTAAAATGCTACTCGAATTCCAATTAAATAAAATTCGAATCACGAGCTTGTGAATAGCTATCAATCTATGAAGCATTTCATTTGTAAAACTTATTTATGATATTTTATCATTGTTTCTGCTTTACTGTTTCGATCAAATCAATTTCCATACATCGTAATTGAATGAATTTATGTCAACTCGGACAACTGCCAAACATTCGATTTTAAAAATACATGCAATTTTGATTGTCCACACATATATATACTCTGGTTGTTGCTCATCATTTTACGATTTTTTTATTACCATAAAAGTTTAAAAAGAGCTTTGTCCACATTAGGGAATCTTTCGAAAGAATCAAATTTAACAATTAAATAATTAATTGAAGTTATTGGGGGAACTGGCAGCCTGTATAATTTTGTTCCAAAATAATTTTTCATGTTTCTTTTATATTTTGCAAAATACAATTCTACATATTACGTAAAAAAGAAAAGAAAAAAACAACATATATTTGGGTTAGTGATTCTTTATTTATACGATAATATTAAGTTCAAAACATCAATATTTTATAGGTTGATCGAGCCTATGAAATCATATTTTTTAATTCAATTTGTTTCTCTTTTTTTTTTGTATCATGGGTAACCATGCACCACTACTTTGTGGTGCAAGACTGGGTAACTCCACGCGTTCGCAATAACAGCAAACCACACAGACATGTAAACCACACTGAAAACCAAGTGTGTCAGCGCCAAACCCATGTAGACGTTTGGTGGGGTTGAACCTCATGACCTCTCTACATGCGAACCCACCTTAACCATTGTAGGTGGGCTATTTTTAAAACGAGATTCATGAAAATATAATATTGAAATGGAATAAAGATGATAAGGCAACATAACTACTAGCAATAGCATAAATGAGTTGTAATAAAATAAAAAAAACAATATATTTTTTGAGAATAAAATAATGAAATAAAGTGGCAGAACAAAATATATTCACAATCGACAAAAATGGCGGCTAGCCCACATTAGAACTTTATCCTTAAAAATCTATCCCAACTTTTTGGTATTTCATTGCCTCATTGTGCACTCATAATTTGACTCAGAGCAACTGCAAATGATCATAATATATAAATTCCATTGCAGCACTGAGCAAATTCCTTTTTCTGCCTAGCTAGAAACAATTTCCATAATGTATCGCCAAACCTAAGCCGAGTAAGTTTGGAGCTGAAACTTGGACGGAGTTACCACCGTGGCAGAAACTAAAAATCAAAGTTCTTTAACAAGAGGATTGCTCCAAAAACCTCAACATCACAGAAGATCACTAGCTACAACAACTGGGAAATTGTGTAGGAACATGTTAAGTGCTTCACTTTGAATTATCTCAGACACTATTTTGAGAGACTTTTGTTGTATTAATAATGTAGGAACGCAGAAGCTCTGCCCTTTCACTCTAAACGCAGAAGCTCTTACAAAATTCCTTTGGAAAATGCAAAATTTTGATCCAAATAATGTTGGAACGATGATACACATGACATTAATTGATAATTGGTAGACGAACGAACCTCTAAAGAAGAAGGAAGCTGCTCGAAGGTGCTCACGTGTTATGGAGAAGGATGCACAGGCATATGTACACTGCATGTGCATGCAGTTTTACTTTCGGTTATGAAGTTTGTTAGTCTGTTAGTTTTAGTTTGTTAGGTTGTTAATAAAGTGGTTTACCCGCTTAAGTTGAGTTAGATTAGTTGTTCTATTCTGTGGCATCTATAAATAGATGCAATGTATTAGAGACAACTGATTTTCCCAATTCAATAATATCTCTTTTATCAAACCTACCTCTGCATTATATCACCATTTTACATGGTATCAGAGCCTATACAATTCGATCCTTAATTTTTCGAAAATGGTGAAGAATCGAAGAGTGGGATGGAGCGAGCTTGTTGATGAAGAAGAAGGATTCAATGATGAAGAAGGAGATATGAATGGAAACAAAGACACCAGAAAGCAACAAGGAAACACAGATCCACAGATGGATCGCAACAAGCAAATTGAAGAAATTCTACAACTACATAGCGCAGACCATCCTGGAATGCAGCTTGTGCATGCGCAGCTGAACGGCAGCAACTTTCTAAATTGGAGCAGATCAATCAAGAGAGCTCTAGGGCGAAGAGTAAGATTGAGATACTGGATGGAAGTCTGCCCAAACCAAATGCAGAATCAGTGTACTACAAACCTTGGATCAAGGCGGACTACATGATTTCATCATGGATAATCAATTCTATATCAAAAGAATTAGTGGATGCGTTCGTTCACATCGACTCTACCAAGAAACTATGGGAAGCTTTAAATCAAAGATTTGGAAGGAGCAATGGACCGAAAATTGCTAGATTGCAGAGGGAAATAACAGGCTTTTCTCAAGGTAATCAAAGTGTTCTCATCTACTTTAATAAACTTGCGGCAATGTGGAGCGAGCTAGACATGATTTTGCCACCATTGGTTTGCACATGTGATGCTCGAAATTCAGCAGTAGAGAGGGAGGAAAACTAGAGGCTTATGCAGTTTCTAAATGGATTAAATGATGGTTATGAACAATCTAGAAACCAAATATTGTTTTTAGATCCCTTGCGAATGTTGATAAGACTTATTCTCCGATATTGCAAGTCGAGGATCAAAAGCTATCGAGTGATATATTCCACGAAGTCGATGAATGATGTGGCTATGAGCATAGGACAGCAACATAATGATAGAGGAAGAAGTCATGGGAAGCAATACAGCTTTAAACCGAGAAGAAGTAGAGAAGAGAAGATGAATGCATAATGTAATCACTGCAAGAGATCGGGGCATGAAGAAATGGAATGCTTCAAAATACATGGAATTCCAGATTGGTTCAAAAAGCTAAAGGAAGCAAGAGGAAAACTACGGGCTAATTTTGCAGAAAACTCAGTTAATGACAGCAAGCATGAGAAGGAGGTAATGTCACTGGAAAGCAACGCTGAAATTGGGAGATTGGTTCAAGATGAGTTGACAAAGTGTATGGGACAATGGATGAAGAAAGGAAATGCGAACCCGATACAACAAAATCTCAACGCAAATATGGTGCAAAATAAAGAAAGCAATCAGGAGGATTACCATGGGCATTATGCTTTCAGTATTTTGAGTGGTATGGAAAGAGAACACTGGATATTGGATTCGGGAGCGAGCACACATATATGCTGCAACCCAATCCTGATGAAGTCGAAGATCAGAATGGAAGTACCACAAGACATACACCTACCGGACGGAAGCATCAAAAGGGTAACCTACAAAGGAAGTGTTGAGATCAATAAGGAAATGGTTCTCAAAAACGTGCTTCTAGCTCCATCATTTACACACAATTTGATCTCAGTAGCTCAACTGGTGAAAGATAGTGAAGCTCGATGTTTGTTCTTAAAAACACACTGCACAATTCAAAGTTCAAAAACTGATCATGTTCTGGGAATAGCAGAAATGATTGGTAATCTTTACGTTATTGGAAGGCAGAACAAGTGTAACTATGTGAATGCAGATCAGGTGAAAATTGAAGAGTGGCATGTGAAGCTTGGGCACCCATCAATCTCAACCATGAATCAAATATCGTTCCTCAAAGGCAAAACCGCGAATGCAGATATGGAAAAATTGAAGGCTTGCGAGGTGTGTGCGATGTCAAAGCAAACTCGATTACCTTTTCCTATATTGCATAGACGTACTACTTCATTATTTGAATTAGTACATATGGATGTGTGGGGACCATATAATGCCGAATGCTTAGACAACGTTAGATTCATGGTTACGATTGTAGAAGACTATAGTCGTGTAACTTGGACGTATTTGATTAGTTCGAAGGAGCGAGTATTTTCTGTGATAAAACAGTTTATTAAGATGACTAAAACTCAATTTGGAAGAGTCATCAAATCTTTGCGCACTGATAATGGGTCTGAATTTGTTAACAAGAACGTGAGCAGTTTGTTAATTGAGCATGGGATTATACATCAACGGTCTTGTGTATATACTCCTCAACAAAATTGTAGAAAGAAGACATAGGAGCTTGCTACAAATTGCTAGGGCTTTGATGTTTGAAAGTAATGCCCCCCCTAAACTGTGGACTTATTCACTGTTAGCTGCAACTTGGCTTTTAAATAGGCTGCCTAGCCAAGTATTAAGTTGGCAATCTCCATATTCTTTGCTGTTTGGAAAAGAATTCCCACTGGAAGAGGTGTATCCATTTGGTTGTCTTGCCTATGCTGCAAATACACTTCCACATAAATCAAAGTTTGAGAGCAGATGTATGAAAAGTGTGTTTCTAGGATACACTGCTGCACATAAAGGTTATTTGCTCTATGATATGGATAATTCTCAAATATTTGTGAGTCGAGATGTGAAATTCTTCCCTCGTATATATCCGTTTAAGTCAATATCAGATTTGCATACACATGATCTCACTGAAAATTCTGCCATTCCAGTAAGAAATGAGCTATCTGAATGCAACTTTCCAGTTGATAATGAGATATCTATTTCTTCACAGCCCTCAGATATTTTGATAACAGAGGGATGTACATTGGGTGATAATGAATCAGTTCCACCTGCCGTGAGAAGAAGTACAAGAAAGAAGCAAGCTCCTACATGGATAAATGATTTTGTAACTGAAACTGACATCCCAGGGTCAAAGGTTCAAGTACATTTATCTGCTTTATCCAAGTCTGTCACACCACCTACGTTTCCTTACCAAGTATCTACTTGTTTCACCTCACAGTATACTGCATTCCTTGCTCGAATTAATGATCTGCATGAGCCACAATCCTATAGAGAGCGAACATGTCTGCAGAATGGAGAGAGGCCATGGACAAAGAAATAGCTGCTCTTGAGAGCAACAATACATGGCAGATTACTGCCTTACCAGCAGGAAAGAAGGCGATTGGTTGTAAATGGGTGTACAAAATTAAAACGCACGCCGATGGCACAGTAGAAAGGTGTAAGGCAAGGCTTGTAGCTAAAGAATACAATCAAGCATATGGTGTTGACTATACTGAAGTTTTTTCCCCGGTGGCAAAGTTGGTCAGTGTAAGATTTCTTATAGCTGTTGCTACAATGTCCAACTGGTCGATTCATCAAGTAGACGTGAATAATGCTTTCCTTCATGGTTTCTTGCATGATGATATATATATGACTCCTCCACAGGGATATACTTGTACACAGCCAGGTCAGGTTTGTAAGTTGATTCGAAGTTTATACTGGTTAAAGCAAGCTTCCAGAGAATGGAATTCTGAGTTCTGCGTTCAACTCCTCAAATTTGGTTTTATTCAATCTTCGAATGATCATTGCCTCTTTACCAAGGGTAAAGGATCTACTTTCGTGTGTTTACTTGTATATGTCGATGACATACTTATTACGGGAAGTGATGAGGCAGGTATATTGGCAGTCAAGGAATATCTTAATACTGTATTCACCATTAAAGATCTTGGTGCAGCTCGCTATTTTCTGGGGATGGAAATCGTGCGAGGATCTTTGGGAACTTCTCTCAACCAGAGGAAGTACATACTTGATCTCCTTGACTCCATGGGATTGCTTGGTTGTCGTTCCGTCAGTACTCCATTTCCCTTGGGAGTCAGCCTTTCTCTTCTTCGGTTACGAGTTATTAGCAATCGACATCTCTGAGAAGACTTGTTGGTAGCTTCTATATTTGAATTTGACTCGGCCTGATATCAGTTATGCGGCTCAACAACTCAGCCAATTTGTATCTAATCCATGCAAGCATCATTGGGATGCTGCAATACATGTCTTGAAATATCTCAAAGGATGTCCTTCTCTTGGATTTTTCTTTTCAGTTCAAGGATCTTTTCAGCTCAAAGGTTATTATGATGCAGATTGGGCTTCATGTTCGGATTCCCGACGATCCTTGATCGGGTACTGTGTGTATCTCGGGGACTGCCTTGTTTCTTGGAAATGTAAAAAGCAGACCACAGTATCCGTATCTTCCGCTGAAGCTGAATACCGAGCTTTAAGCTCTACAACTCGTGAACTTCTTTGGCTTTCTTATATGTGCACAGATTTTGAGTTACAGATTCCTCGCCCTATTCCTCTATTGTGTGATAACCAAGCGGCGATACACATCACCAAGAATCAGGTATTTCATGAAAGGACGAAACACCTTGACATCGATTGCCACTTTGTCCGTGATCAATATAAGGTTGGATTTTTGAATCCCTTGTATGTTTCCACTCATCACCAACTTGCTGATCTCTTTACTAAAGCTGTTTCTGGTCCTCAATTTCGTAGTCTTCTATCCAAGCTTGGCTTGGTTGATATTCACCTTGCCAAGCTTGCGGGGGGATAAAGAAGAAGGAAGCTGCTCGAAGGTGCTCACGTGTTATGGAGAAGGATGCGCAGGCATATATACACTGCATGTGCATGCAGTTTTACTTTCGGTTATGAAGTTTGTTAGTCTGTTAGTTTTAGTTTGTTAGGTTGTTAATAAAGTGGTTTACCCGCTTAAGTTGAGTTAGATTAGTTGTTCTATTCTGTGGCATCTATAAATAGATGCAATGTATTAGAGACAACTGATTTTCCCAATTCAATAATATCTCTCTTTTATCAAACCTACCTCTGCATTATATCACCATTTTACAACCTCCCGTATAAGAAACTTTGATAATACCTTGTATGGAATGAGGAATGCACTTACAGGCAATACAACAGCACCAGATGGAACTCTTTAACTGTTTGGAAAAAATCATGCACTAACTATCCCACCCAGACGGCCTTCGTCTTTCTCTTTCTTTAACTCTTATAGCAGCACAAAATAGGAAATAAGTCAATTAGGCAACAGATGCAGAACGACTAGGTGCAGGAGTTGATTCAGCCTTTGACTCGGGATTGTACCCGATACCCAAACCAAAGTCCATACCACGAACTCCTCTGCCGCCGTCGCCACCACCTCCCCTTCCTTTAGCTCTTCTACCACCTGCAGCTGCATACGTAGGATGCATTCTCAGAACACCAATACCGTTCATTTGTAAACTGCTACCGGTTCGTATATGCTCTTTTTCATTAGACGAAATATGTAACATGATATGACACACAATAAGACAGGATATTCGATGATGGAAATGGATTCCTACATCGAATTAATAATGTTAATTGCCTCTTCCACTCCAAACGCAGAAGCTCTGCCCTTTCTCCGTTGTCACCTGTGAGTTCTTAAATCAGGGTGCTTTATTTTATAACTTTCTCAAATTCTAGTTTTAGACATAAACAAATGGCAGTTTATCCATTTTCTTCACTTATTCAGCTCTTTACATAGAGGGTGTTTGGTTGAGCTTATAAGCTATGAAGAAATATTTGATAAAATAAGTTCTTAAATATTTTATAAGTGGTGAAATAAGCTCCATAAGATTATAATCTCTCTACAAATAAATTCTTCAACAGATTATAAGCTCTTCAAGAAATAAGTTCTTCAACCCCAATTTATTTTTTATAAATTTATGAACAATAATGTATTTACAAATAACATTATTATGGTTTGTTACTTTCTTTATATACCCTATCAAACCTCTTTTTTATTTTCAATCTCTAACTATGATTTTTCTCTACATCACGAATCTTTCGATAGTTTTTAAACTCAATTATCCAAACACTTTGACAACTTATAAATATTTTATAAATACTTGAGACCTTATGTCTTATGAACTCTTGAAATATATTATAGCTCTCTAAAATAAGCTTAACCAACACCCTCTATATCTTCTTCTTTTCTAGATTTACAATGTTGAGTCTATGAGGGTGTTTTGCTAAGCTTATTTTTAGAGAGCTTATAAGATCTAGCAGCTTATAAGATGTTTTAAAAGCTTATAAGATGAATGTCATAAGAGTTTATAAGTTGTTAAAGTGTTTGGATATTTTAGCTTATAAACTAGAGAAACAATTGTGAGTTACAGAAAAAAAAATTAACGAAATGTGAAGTTGATAGTGTATATATAGGAAATAATGATCATAACAAGGTTCATGTAGTAAATTAGTTGTTTCTTATAAGCTTATGAAAAAAATTAGTTAGAGTTGGGAAACTTATTTGTAGGGGATCTTACAAACTACTATTTAAGAGCTTATTTTGTCACACACTTCCTAGAAGTTTATAAGCTCGGCCAAACACCCTTCGATTTTCTGAAGTCCTTGAAGATTTTAACTCCTTGCCCAGGGATGGATATAATGAACTCATGGTGATCGTACAATGACGTCGTTCCCTACTCGTTGTCTCCCACACTGATTATCTACTATTCGATTATTTCTATTTCTGGGAGCAGAAATATTATCATATTTAAGTATTACTAGGATTGTTATTCAGACGTTTTCGTTATCTTTGAACTGATGTTGGGGTCTTTGTCGAAAAATATTATTTTTGTTGTCTTTCAGTTAATTCTTTTGTTTTAGTTTTGGTGTTTCATTCTTCTGTGTTTTTGTTTCATCTGGGAAATGTTTCATTCTATTGATATATTTTACAACAAGAAAAACATACGAAACTATTCCAACATTTAACACTTTTTTCAAAAATTTCTCAACATTTAAATCGTAAAATTTTGATACCTAACTTTTGAAAAATATAACAATCGTCCCCAGTTGAATATTTCAGACTTTTTTTTGGTCAATTAATACAGAAATTTTAAAGGCTGCGTCACGGTGGACTCGAACCCGAGACATTTGGCCTCGGGCATTAACCACTCTACCACTAGGCCAACACACACACACGAATATTTCAGACTTTAAAAGTCGATGTGTCATGCCGAAGAGTGCTGAAATTCTAATGCGAAATTCACAAAGCACATATTAAGAATAGGGATGGCAATGGGCGGATGCGGACCGATCACTGGGTCGGATCCGGATCCGATTTTTTTTGCTTTGGTCCGGATCCGGTCCAGATCCATTGGGTCCAAAAAAATTAGATCCAGATCCAGATCCATAAGATCCACAGGGTCCAGGGTCTAGACCCGGATCCATATGTTTTCTCTTCTAAAATAAATTCTAATCAACTATAATTCACAGTAACACCATAATAATCTAAATGCATAATAATACTATAATAATTATTTAGAATTTATACAATTATCACTATTTTGGAAGACGTTAGTTACAAATTTACTATAAAGTAGGAAGCAACAAACAACTCGATCGTCGATGGTGTAAGTGACGACCACCACGTGAATCCGATAGATACATAATTGAGAGTATTTGAAATGAAATTTGGAATATATTTGTTTTGGAATAATTTGAAAAAGAAAATTGAAGAGTTGTAAGTTGTGGTTATGTATTTAATTATAATAAAATAATATATATATATATATATATATATTATTTTGGAATGAAAATTAGGAATGATGGCGAGACGCAGAATAAAAATTATTTAGGTTAACTAATTTAATTATAATAAAATTATATATATATATATATATATATATATATATAATTGGTGGTCCACGGGCGGATCTGGCCGGATCCGGTCTTAAAATCTAAACTCCGGATCCGGATCCGAAATATTGATATATGTTCGGATCCGGTCCGGATCCATCGGTCCAGATTTTGAGGATCCGGATCCTTAAAATGGATCGGATCCACGGATCTGGACCGGGTCCTGGATCCGTTGTCATCCCTAATTAAGAATGCTCTTAGACTAAGCTTGTGTAAGGTATTACGATTTAAACATTAGAAGAAGTGTTTTATTTATTTAAATTTCTAAGAGTTATACCTCAAAAAATTAAAAATTTTAAGAGTTATAATGATTAAAGTATTAATTTATTAGAATATTAAATTGGAGCCTATAGGGATAAAAAATTATTGATTAATATTTTTATTATTATTTTAAATAAATAGTTATAATGAGTAAAATTGAAACTATATGTTCACGAACTAAATTTCGTTCTAATTGGCCCACGAAGTGATTAAGGCTCAGAAATGTACAGGAGATATTGTCCCAATGACTGAATATGATGTTTTGGATCCATATTGCTACGAGCCCACTTGCAAGTTTAGTCTTATCAGTGGACCTATGTTGTGGTTATTATTACTAAAATAAATGTTTGAAGGTTACGGAGATAAGATAGTAAATTTATTACTTTTATTATAACTTTTTTTAATGAGGCACTATAGTGCAAAATTGGACTATACACGGAATCACCCTTTTCATAACTAGGAGTTAGAAGTTAGAACTGCGCATATTGAAATTCGGCTGGACTTTTCCTACATATTACATTATCACACACTATTTTATATTTGTGGTCGTCAAGTGTGCACTTTTCTTTTTTCCATTATATATACCTAGTTTGTATGGATAATATATACATAGAGGTAGAGATGAAGTCACATGGAGACCTAGACATCCAACGTTTAAAAAAATATGTAGATATATATATATATATATATATATATATATATATTACATTTAATAATCATTATCTTTCATAAGAATAACTTGTTATTTAATGGAGGGAGAGGTGAGTCACATAACCAAATAATAAATTTTATAAAACAATTCTTAACTTAAAAGAATCTCCTTATCATAATTGTTAAACTTAGAAATGATAGATTTCAAATATATTGTAGGTTCTTAGTTTATATATATATATATATATATATATATATATATATATCATTGAATTTAGATTCAAGATCATTGTGGAATTGTATTGTGTACGTAGAAAAAATTAAGATTTGAGTTTTATAAGTTAATATAATTTACGGTGACACTTATAGTTTACTTATTATGTTGTATAAGTATAAGTTTAGCTACTATTGAATATTTGTTTAATCATTTATTCGTAAATATATGATATTAAGGTATATCAGACAAAGAAATATAGTTATACAAACAATTACATTTTTTCATGAACAAACAATAACTTTCATTTATAAAAAGTTCTTAGAGTATCATGAGAGTTTTCTGTCTTTTTGAATAAAGGATTTTTTAGAGTTGATTGCAAAATATTCAAAGTTTTTGTACAATTACTGGTTTGAACTAGATATTGTTTATTATTTAATTTTGCTTCATTGTTTATCTTATATAAGAAAACATCTTAAGATGTTGATGTGTCATCAGTTATGAGGTGATCCTATTTTTAATATTTTCGAATATTATCGTGTAATGCAAATGATATATGTTATTATTTAAATTATTATTAGTTTTCAATTTTATTTTTAAAATTATATATGTTTATTAATTTTAAAAATATATTTAGTTGCCCCCTAAGGAAAATTCTTGGCTCCGTTACTGCGCAAAGGATAATGATTTGAACTTGCTAATGTATTTGAAGAACATCGATGACATATTACTATTTAAAATTTCATGGTCTTGTGCCACTTCATTAGAATATGACAATTTCAGTTTTAATCTCTAAATCCAGCTACTATAGTGTTGATATAGATATTAAAGTGCGAAGGAAAACACCAAACTCCCAAAAAAAATTACTAGTGGTAGCACCTCAAAAAAACACTAATTAAGAAACACGATTTTGAAAAAAAAAAAGACTTCTGAGATTCAGAGAGGATGTTTGGTCGAGTCAATAACCTCCTCAAAACAGTTTATAAGTTGTTTAAAAACTTATAAATTCCTACGAAGTGTTTGATAAAATAAGTTATTAAACAGCTTATAAGCTGTGAAATAAGTTCCAACAACTTATAAGCTCTTCTAAAAATAAGTTCCCCAATCTCAACTTATTTTTTCATAAGCTTATAACTAACTGTGAATGCGAAATATAGTGGGCGATAATGTAATATATACGATACAAAATCTAACTGAATTTCAATATGCGCGGTTCTAATTCCTCATCATAAAAATTAATCACTAATTGGGACTAAACTAGTATGTATATATGCCGTGGAAATCACTGTTTCATCCGCTTCCGCCATTAATTAAGGTTGTTTATGTAGTAGGATTTGATTAGATGGGTTTACTTTGGATTTTTGAGTCTGAAATTGATTATATCGGTGGTACCAATCATCGATTTCTCTCGTTCTCACTGGATGTTTATAAGCTCCAAGAATTTTATAGAATGTTCTAAGAGTTTATAATATGAATGTCCCAAGAGCTTATAAGTTATCAAAGTATTTGGATAATTGAGTTTATAAGCTAGAGAAAAAACCGTTAGTTAGAGAGAGAAAATTGACGAAAAAGTAAAGTTGATAGTGTATATATAGGATATAACGAATCATATTAAGATTATTTTGATAAATTCACAGTTAGTAGAGCTTATAAGCAAGACTAGTACCAAATAGTGGATTGACTAATTTTTCAATCAATGGACGTAAGAACTGATTTCTCCGAATCACATAAAAACTAAGTATGTTCTTTACTTTCAGTATCTTACTTTACATGTTATTGAATTGCACATCACTCAATACAACATACTCTTGAAACCTCCCATTAGTAGTACTTGTTACTGAAGAGAATATTAATACTGACTAAGTCAAGATTTGACTAATTAATTTTTCAATATCAATTTATAGTAAAGGAAAAACTTAACCACCACTTTCTGCACGTATTTAGTTATCAGTTCAATTGATCAGTTGTTAAAGCAATAAGTAGGATTACTAACTGATCACTCAGTACAAGATTTCTCTTAACTGAACTGATGTAAGAAAATCTTATTTTACCCTCTTTCGATGATCTATCTTGGATGTTTAATTCATCATACATTGATTATATACTTAGAATGCACATATATAATTAAGAGTGATGTTATTCGGCCATAATGTGGTCGGCCATAACAAGTTTTATTGAATGAAAAAACAATTTATTTAATATTTGATCTATAAAAAAATTAGTTTTACATTAAAAAATAGGCGAAAAATGATATTTATGTAAAAATAATTAACACATTAATTTAATATTATTATTTTATTAATTAATTATATTGATAATTACTAAAATGTTCTAGTGTGGCCAGCCATAATATGGCCGCATAGCTTTATTGTATAATTAATTGCAACATGTTGGTGTTTACTCGTGTTTATCTTCGAATATCTCGGATAAAGATGTAGTAGCCCGAAAATTTTATAGTAATTATTAAAGCTTAATTAAGTATTATTAAAGGCTTAAAAGCTATTTAAGCCTTTAGAATTCGTAAAATTCAATATAGTGAAATATTAATCGGTATGAATCGATTAATTTAAGATTTAATTATATGGAATCGAAAAATGTAGAAAATTACTAGAATTGAGAGTAAATGTGCTAAAATGCGAATTATGTGTTTATTAAAGTATGTTTGTATGAAAAATGCTATTTATCCGAAAATAAGTTATAAAATACTTTAATTATTTTTATATGGATATTTTATTATAAAATGAAAGAAATTATTATCCAAGGTATTAAATTATGTGAATAAATTTATTTTAGCAATAATTAGTGATTAATGAATTTATTTATGCTATTTTCGAAAAATTGAAGAAGCTTAATTGGAATGAATTGATTTTATTAAATAAAGGGATTTAAATTATGCTATATGAATCTAAATTCAATTATGAATATAAATTGCATTAGATTTTATAATTTAATTGAGATATAATTTTAATAATTAAAATATACTAAGGTGTAACCTTAGTAAAAGTTGAAGTGTATTTATAAATTTGTGGAAATTAGTGTATAATGTTGATGAAATTTGTGCTAAATATACATGAAATTATATTTATATACCTCTAGAACTTTAATACATAAAACATATCATCTCCAACCTTAAACTCCCTCCATTTTCGGTTACACACACACTCACACACACAAAAATTTTATTTTCAATTTTAATCCATAACTAAGTGGGAATTTAGTGGAATACTACTCCAAACAAGGTAAATACTTGATTTAACCTAGGTTTTTATGATTTAAATTGATATATATGAAGTTCTATAATCTTGTAATTTTCGAAAATTATGAAGTGTGAATTATGGGTGATTTGTTTAAATTTTGTTATGTTTATTGATTTAAGTATGCTATTTATGCATAATTAACATGTTCTATGGTTTTAATTCTTTTATTTTACAAAGTTGATGAATTAAAGTTTAGAACAAGAACCCTAATTTTTAGTATGTGAATTATATGTTATAATTTAATTGAATTGAGCTTAGATATATGTTTAGAATTAGATATAAACATCATGTGATTAAAGAAATTAAAAGTTAAATTATGTTTATTGAAAACCCTAAAATTTCGAAAATCTCATGTGATATGAACTTAATGATTTTGATTTTTCTTGATCAATTTAACTTGATATCCATGCTTAGGGATATGAATAATGTGTAAAATGAATTTATAGGAATTTAATTCAAACATATACTAATTATTCAAAAATTTCAAAAATGAAGGGCAAGCATAGATCTATGATTTCTTGATTTTATTTGATGGATTTGAATTGATATTTGAGATCTATGATAAAAATAAGGCCTAAGTAGAATTTATGGAAATTTTTAAACATAAGTATCAAAAGTTAGAAAAATTAAAGTTTACACTAAAGTTATACTTATATGTGATATACTTGATCTATGATGGAATGAATCATGAAATTATGATTATTAAAGTTAATTGAGTATAAAAATATGATATGTGATGTTAAATGGGTTGTAGATATTAAGAATGTTGAAATATATATATATGTTGAGTTAAATCGCCTTAGGCGATTAATGTTGAAATAAGATGATACTAGTCTTGTATAAGCCTCTTAAATGTATAACTGATGATGTGATGATGATATTGGGGAGTTTGGGATGACATTGGAGTAGTGTGTTATGTTTGGGATGTCCATATTACAGATGTTACGCTGCCGAAATTTCGGTAGAATTTGATATGCATAAGATATTTTAAATATTACTTAATTACTAAAGGTATAAATAAGTAAGAAAGATTACTAAAGTCAATAATAATTCTTATGTTTTAAGGATCGAGCAAGAGAAACCGAGAAGTGAAGAACGAAGAAACAAACTTGGTAGATTGAACGTCGTCACGAGGTGGGTAATGCATTACGAACTTTATTTTGAAGCTAAACATATGATATGTTATGAGTTTGATTTCTTGTGAAAACATTTGATCACCACATGATAATCATGCTAAATGTTTTACCACATTGTGGGTATGACGGCAATTACCTATCTGCGGTAGAAAATGTGAATTCGCGCACGTGTAGATGGTGTGAGCTTGCTCATGTAGGCCGCCATGGTATCGGGGGAGGCCTACTTCCTTTACCGAATGACGTAGATAGGGTATGACCGTGGTTGTGATCCTTCGGGACCAACTCGGGTATGTTATGCCGGTATGTTTAAAACGAATTGTGGTGATATGTTATGAAGATAAATGTTTCTTATGAACAAATAAACTGTGGATTTCTAAAATCATTTGAAAGAAAAGTTTATTTGAACAAAGTTATAAGTTATGAATATTATGATAGCATTTACCCACTGAGTACTTCTAGTACTCACACCCGATAAGTGTTTTATGCTGCAGGTTGAGCATGGAAGAGGTGTGGCTTGAAACTGAGCAGAATAGCTATTTTGTTTTTCGTACTGTGAACTATTGTGGTTGAGTGTCATGTCTTCACACATGACATTCATTAGTCTTCCGCTGTTAACCTTGAAACGTGAAACCATACTTTTGATAACTTGTAAATATTTTTGAAAACTCTCATGTATGTATTTCGAGGTTGTGTTCTGGTTTGTATGGTTGTTGGATATTTTACGAGTGCGGTTGGCTTACTCTATTTACAAACATTATATTGTCCGTTTGTTTCCAAAACCTATCTTCTAAATCACTCTTTTATTGAAAGATTATCGTTAATTAAACCAAATACGGCTTGATTATTTAGTTAATTAAGTAATTAAATAGTCGGTCGTGACAAAAGAATAATAAAAACTCATGCTTTGATCTTCTGGACTGTATCCCGTTTGTCAAAACTACAATGCTGAGTGAGAGCAATCTATGGAGAATACTGCAAAAATTCGTCTCATTCTTTCTCTCTTGAAAATTTCGAAAATCTTCAAGTTTGGAATAAAGGATTACTTCGATTTTCTCTCACCTTATATTTATAATGCATCCGTAGAATCCTTTTAGGATGTGATCTCTGTATATCTAATAAATATAATCATATCTTTGCAGATAAACCATATCTAGAATAATATCTTTTGATATCTAATGATATCAAATAAAATCTATCTAGATATAGGAGAATCAGAACAAAGTCCCAGTGGGACTATGCTATAGGGGGCAAAAGTTTCCAACAGCAAAATGTCTTGATGGACCAGTCCAGTGATCAAATGCAATGAATAAAGATAGGTTTAAAATGAATTAATTATCTTATACTCAGCCCAGAACATAAAATTAGTTCATAAATATTTATTCATGTCACTACAGAATAAATGCTGACTTGCCCCTTTATTACCGAAGTTGAGTCGGGCTTGCACTTAGACTTACGAATTCTCATATTTAAGATATCGCATGTCCATTAATTATTTATAGCATTTTGACTGCTTAAAATAATTAATATCTTTAATTCCTTAAGTAATATCACTCAACCTTATTATTGTACTTGAGTTAACTCAACCTTCAGGGTTTAGTACAATAAACATTTTGAGCTCCTTAAGGGATGTCATCATCCTAAACGGATATGGTGACTGACTGGGTAACTAGCATGACATACAAGACTTGTCACCACCCAAGATGCGGAGAATCTTGGGTTATCTCATGTAACCTCACCAATAACAAGTCAAAGTGATGTTCAGTAACTCATACTCACCTAAAACCATATCGAGGTTTAGATCAACGTAAAGTCACCAAGATCTAGATTCTTCACGACGGTCAGTTAGAAGAACGCATCTCACTGTGATCCATCAATACGTCAAGATGTATCAGCATATACAAGCAACCAAGTCAAGTCACTTCTTATCTATAATGCAACCTATACCAACAATTAGTCCTCAAGTTGTCTCGGATGTGATCCTTTTAATCTCATTAAGCTTAACCAATCATACGGACTTCATGATCTTTTACACACCGTATGATCTAACTTATGTACGAGATAAAATATCCCACCGACTAGTTAGGTCGGGACAGAGGGATATCACGGGTTATGAGTGGAATAAGAAAATGACAAGGGAAATGAAGGAAGATAGTCACACATATAATATTATATTTATGTTGAAGTAATATAACATATATGTGTTTGAACATCAAACTTATGACGAGCTCCTAGCGAACAACCTACTTAAAAGGGAATTAAATTCGAATAAATAGTGAAATAGTCAAAATCTTGACACAAGAACAGGATAGTGCAAATGTCATCTCAGATATAGGGGCCTATGCGTTTTTGATTAAGCAACTCGAAAGCGGAAAGCAAACATTTGACACTGTCACTATCCAGGTTTATATCTTCAGGTAGATATTGGAAACTAGACTACCAAGAGTTTTAGATTGCTTGACCAGTCAATACCCATGTGCCATAGTCGTCTCGCTCGGCCATGCTAGCTCCTCAACCTGAAAACATTTGAAAAGAGTTTTGGGCTGAGTACTAGCGTACTCAGTGGGATCGAGTACCCCATTTTAATAAAGAACAGTTCATAAGCAATTGAGAAAAATGCATGCTAAACCACATATCATAGGGAGGTTTTAAAAGTAAAATAATTTATCCCCATATATGCAAAACATAGTTTTCTCCGAGCAGAGCTCGTATCGCGATATATTTCCTTGCTCATCACATCTGCGCTACCTACTGGACCATAGGGGGAAACAACGTTCCACTAATGGCCGCCTTCGCCAAGACTGGGGAACTTAGCCAAGTTCACCCAGCCCGGACTTCCGTGTACACTACCTCAGTCAGTACTTAGCTCGAGGCACGATCGTTAACTACTCCCGGCCAAAGCCGTGGCGGTTTAACCGCCCAAGGTCGACACCAAGCAATGAGCATAAAAGCGACATGCAATTCTCAATTTCAATAAACATCTTGGGGCTTAATAACCCGAAATACATTGCAGAAAATAGATCCCACATGTCACCGAAGTGGTACCAATAGCTCATCTTACTCGTACATATCCACTGGTTGTCCTTGGATGAACCTTAACCAGTCCTACAAGACAAGTCTAGTTCTTAAATACGTTTACTAATAAAGTTTCTCGAAATTCAAGTCATAGGCTCTAAGCTGTCTATTCCGGTCTTGATTTTGGAGTTCAAATATCCATGGATGTTAGAGCTTATATATCTAATTTAGTGCATGTCATGGTATGATATGCGATCGATTGATCGTGTAATAGCGAAGTCATATATTTTCCGTTAAGGTGCATGCTTTTGTAAAAATATCCCGTTGTGTTGTTTTATCATAATTCGTGCATCTTGTTGATGGTCTAACATACCTACGGCATAACATAAATGAAGGCATCAATGCATAGCATGCTAGTCACATAAGGTATATTTCACATAGGGGAGTTCCAACACTTAGTCAAATTTAAAGTGTTTATTTTTCAGCAAAACAGCTCAAGTGACATACTTTGACGATTCATAACTCTTGACTCAAGATATGTATAGCCACTCAAAGACACATTCTGGAAACCTCTAAACAAGTAATACATGTTCTAAGAACGAATCAGATCCAAACAAGTTGTGGTTGTGGAGATATAGGGTCTCAAAGTGGGCAACTCTAACTGACTTCTATACTTAGAATATTTTTCAGTATTTCCAGATTTGGCTTAACGACGAGCGATTTTGCGAGGCTTGTAATTTTTGACTCACAATGCCAAAATGGGAGAGAGACCCCATTCTATAACCCTTGTAACAAGGACTACATGTTGTATTAAGAAATACTCAAAATATACCCTATGCATCAAGAGATACAGGAGCTCAAAGTTGACTGATTGAAAACAAACAGTTTCAGGTAAGTGATTTTGGGTGAACGAAAAGCATACCAAAAGGACTTGTATTGAGATCAAACTTTCCAGATCCTATCTAAGCATGGGAAGGAACATATTTTATGAAGAAACCAAAGTGAAATTCAAACTACAAACGGCTCATACCTCTCTCGCAAAAGTTGGACTTGAATAGTTCATTAAAATAGAATTTTGACTAAGGTAGTTTGCCAAGAAGATTTACTGGAATACATTTAACTTTGAAAATCTACAGAGAGCCTATTATAAATAATCTAAGAATGAAACCTATCAATTTGGAAAGACATTTGAGTCTAATTTAATTCAGAGAAAACCTCACTCCACGATCCAAACAGATTGGAAGATAAAAATATTTTACTACAAGTTATCGTTATAGAGGCAGTGTCGTGCTGTTCGTTCGTAAATTCTGGAATAAATAGTAAAAAAATTAGAAATTTATGAAAATTTACAGAAAACTTCTAGACATCATAAATTATGTTTATACAAAATTTCATAGTTTTAAATTTAGCCAAACTCAAAACGAAAGCCACAAACCGTGTGTGATGAACAGGGTAATTTAACAGTTTTGTGCAGTGTTTTTGAAAAATAAAATTAAAATAGTAAAACACATTGGATTGACCTGAAATTTGGTAGATACGAACTAGACACATATAAGTTGGACATAGTTAAATTTTACATCCATCGAACCACAATAGATTTGTCAAATAAATTTATCAAGTTACTGTTTTTGCAACAAACTCCCAGTTTTCAGTGATCATGCTTGAAGTATATTCTAGCCTATCAATTCACACAAGCAATTGAAGAAATACTTCATATGCACATATCAATACACGAAATCTTGGTGAATTGATCACCCCAAACCATAGCTAAGTTCGTCATCCCAACATGCCATTCATCTCGATTAACATACAATGACTAAAGATCATAAATCCACTCATTAAATCAACATGCAATCACATTTACATGCAAGCCCAACAATTTCAAGCATAAGGGGGTACATATGTATGTATGCTGTTCGATCACTATGGGTTCGAGGGTGTAGATTCTTCACCTTGAACATGATTTATCAAGGTAGCGATGAAAAGTGGAGTGGAGCTTATGGCTTGGATCGAGTTTGGTGGCTCATGTGCAAGCTGGAAGCTCGATTTCTTATCACAGAAGGTTTGTGTATGGTGCTCCTACATAGACATAGATGGTGTATGTAAGAATTATAGATGATCAAGGAGTAAGGAAAAGATGAAGACTCCCTACCTTGGTGCTCTAATGGCCTTTGGCCGTCGTGAAGTCGAGGGAGAGAGATAAGCTAGAGAGAGCAAGTCCCGTAGAGGGGGGGTCGTCGAGGTGGTGCTTTTTGGGGATGATGATCGAGAGTTCTCAACGATGGTGGCCATCGGCCACCTTGACTTGGCCGTGAGTTTAGCAGCGAGCAAGCTCGGCGAGAGAGAGGATCTTGAGCTTGAGAAAGAAAGCAGTGTGGAGAAAGTATAGAGGATGGAGGTTGTTTGCTGTAGAGAATGAGAATAGATGGGAAAATTGAGGTGTTAGAGAAATGAGTGAGAGAAACAACGAGTTGGAAATGTGTCTCTGAAAATGGGTTAGGTAGAATGATGACATACCTCTTTAAGGGGACACTTGTCATCCCCTGCACATGCATTCCAACACATACGCTGCACATACTATACACGACACAAACACATCACACACAAGACACCATGCACACACTTTCTACCCTTAATCCCTATAGCACATCCCACGTATACACACAACATATTACACATAATGCACATAACATAATATAATATAATACTTATATATATATATATATATATATATATATATATCCTTATGGTGATTATTTAATTAAGCTAAATGATTTAATTTAACATCTTGGTTTGGTCCAGAAGCACATATACATATATTGTATTATTTAGACAATTTATTGTCAAGTAGCCAATGTTTCTCATGCACATAAAATACAACACGTTAGTGGTTTAAATAATAAGAATTTGATTTGTATAGGCACTGGGTGTTCAATTACAAAATCTTGTCTTTCGAATTAATAAGTAATAGCTTCTTGCAGCTATAAATACTTTCATATATAATTAAGTAATAACTTCATATGGTTATATATGTTTTATTATGATTATTATATAAATGCATGTAATCAAATTAATCAGGTAGAGAGATTAATAATTCAAAATTTATTCACGTATCATGATAATGCATGCTAATGAGAAACTATTCGAGCTCCTAATTTTTTTAAACAAAAAAGATTTCCATAAAAAAAATATTATTATTATTAACATCTCTTATTAATGCATGTTTTCAAGCAGACAGCTCTCTGGGATATTACAAACTACCCCCGTTAGAAAAATTTCGTCCTCGAAATTTCGTGGTGTCTAGCGGCATAAGTCTAGTAAGGCTTCATAGAGCTCAGTCTTTATTCTCTTGTTATCCTTCCTGGTTCTTAAAGTCTTTAGAGAAATCACTAATTGTACATCCTTACTTCTAAATAGTTAAATGGAACACTTAGTGGACCCGATTGAGCCCTTCGTGCATCGTCGCGTCACTCTGATCAGACCTCGTGATCATGGAAAATACCACGTTGCGACTCTCTATCTCATACTAGGGAAAAATCTTCACCTTTGAAGTAATAAGTTCATCGGTCGCCTCATCGAGAAAGAAGAAAGCAAAATCATCAGACTAACAGGAGATGCGACAAAGAGCTAGAGATAACTAAGATTGAGAAGACTTGGAAAACTTTCACCTTTGAATATGGTAGTCAACCAGTTAATTTGGGCATTATGATTGATGGCATCGAGTTGCGAGAGCGGGAAGCGAAAGAGATTCCTTTTTGTCATTAGTGAGAGCGAAAACTCGGAAGTTATGGATACCACCATGCATTTGGATAGTACGATGGGTCAAGCAGCATTAGGGTAGAGGACATGAAGTCTTCGTTCGAGGAGGGAAGATGTTGATGGCGGACGTGATCGGAGGGCTGCATTGAGAATTTGGGATCTTGATCTTATCATTTGCATTGTACGAGGTTATCTGGCGAGCATCGTGTTCCGCAGCGATAGGATGATAAGTATGGTTATGACAGGAGGATAATCGGTCCTAAAAGGACGTCGAGGTCGTGATGCGGTATAATCTACCTTTTGGCTTGGGAAGTAGATTACGCTCGTCGTTGCACTTACCGGTATGCACTATGGGTAAGACTCATCAATGTTTACGTATCAAGCATATGGGTGAGATGCATGTGCATTGAGATAAGTTCTGAGTATGACCTTGGTAAGGAGGGATAAATCTGGTGCTAAGTACGTCTTTACCTATGTATGATCTCAGCTTCCGCTTGTTCGCAAAAGTACTCCAAGCTCTTAAAGAATTTTACAATTGGCTCCATATAGGAGGTATTGTCGAATATTTAGCAAGTCTTTGTCTGCAGCAATTTCAAATCGGGGTTGGGTAGTTCACTTCGCGGGGTCATCAATGTCATTTGCGTATGCTGCGATTCTCCGTACGTGCATCCACATATCTTAGTACTAGCTTCAAAGTATCGATGTAGGTGGCGTATCATTTGTTTCCTTGCGGTATCTCTTGTGTTGGTGTCAAAGCTAATTTTTCTCTCGAGTTCTTGTACTCGACCCTGTATCCCAGATGTACTTATGAACCATTTTATCTTTAGAGCAAAAATCATCATCGGTCTACCTATTTATTGCGTCTTCCATCGTTTTCCTAGTACTTCCTCGCGGTGTGTTTTCTTCCTTAAGTAAGCGGTCATTCAGGTTTGCTTAAGTTGTGATACTCCCTATAGCATTGTTGACAAACCTGGTCGTATGCTAATGAACTTAGTATTTTGATTCTATCGGGGAATCAAGAGATATGGTCAAAGATCAAGACATACAATATATGTCTAAGTATGAGCTTAAGTATGAGCTTCTAAGCGTATTTAGAAATTACTTGGCATAATAGGGGTATCGCAAATAATCTGCCCAACGGGGCTTAATCGAATGTGGTTTGTCTCACTCGAGGACTTCCAAAACTGGAGTTCATCCCAAGTGAGAATTTGAAAGGCTTAGTAAAAGTTTTCCTCTTATGAGAGAGGTTTAAACAACGAAAGTTTGAACAATGATACTATTACATAGTCAAAGAGACATGAGAATCCTCACAAAAGATTTAACCAAGTTTCTCAATTGAGACGGATAAAGCAGTAGAAGTAGGGAACAATTTAGCTGGTTTAGAGATTTGTCACTTCAGAGACTTGTTGAGTTTGTAAGAACTGTCTCTAGGGTGGACTTTTTCAAAGAAGGCCCTACGATACCCTCTAATGAGGATTTCAGTACGATGACAAACAAGAATCATTAAGCATGAAAGCATCTTGAAAAAAAATACGACTAAATTGAAATGCTTCAGCTTTCAAAGATAACAGGAAAGACGGAGTATGAAGCTGATCGAAACAACATAGATTGATACGAGGTTTTTGTCTAAATGGATTAGTCAAAGGGTAATGCTTAGAGGACTAGTGGATATAGTCTCTTAATCCTAGTTCAAGTATCATTCTTAAATTTTATTGTTGGTGCCATCCTCCCTTAGCTTGTCTTTTATGTACTAGAATTGGTAGCTTGCCTCATATAGGTCCAAGGTCTACTTTCTACATGTCGATAATGCTTTTGAGCAAGAGCTTCTTCTTTGTGTGGTGGGTGGGTGAGGATACTCCACTAGTCTTAACTACTTATAGGCAAAGAAGATGGAGTATAGGCAGAAATTTGGAAGCCTTTCGTTTTTCTTAGTTTTTAGGTCGTCCTTCTTCTGGTGATCGATGGAATCCTGTAATAAGGGAACGAATGCTTTCAATAGTGGAACGTTCTTCGACTTGACAGGTACAATTGGTTGTGGATTTTTTTGTCAGTATAGTTACATTATCGTCGCTGTGGAGGCTCCGGGGTGTTGTCCATCTTCTTGAAGTCACAATAATACTTGCTCGAAGTCATGACGGTTATCCTGGTCGAGTAGAGATTACGAGTTGTTAGGTGTGAACTAGATCTGTCGATGTTTCTTCAGCCTTCGCTTCATGATTAGTCTAGTGGAAATCTGTCGATTGTCTTGGTCGTTACCACGTTGTTATATTCGATCGAGGCCGTCGGGTTAGGATACTTTGTGTGGTGACCACTTCTTTGTTTGCAGTTCATGTGAGTTAGCGATCGGGATGGAAGTTAGCGGATATGAGTATGATGTACTGAACGTGAAAAGTTTGCGATCTACATGAGCAGGATCGAAACAATTGGCTAGAAACTGCGGAGTGTAGGTCAGAGCTGTCAACAAATCTTGGTTTTCTAGGAACCGTGCCGAATCTGCAGGGTACCTACATCGTTCGGTTAGGAGTTTACAGTGTGTTTTGCATGGACTAGAACTGTAGTTGAGGTTATTCATAATGAGGTTTCTAGTTACTGGACTAATGGTAGTTGCGACAACTAGATAGTCGAGATAGTTCGAAAAATCTGGGAACTTTGACGTCAATAATTGACATGGTATATAAGAGTTTTGGGTGCTCAATCTCAGGTGATGCACTAATCCCGTGTTATAGAATGAGACTAATGGAAGCTAACTATTCCAATATAACTTAGGAATTGTTTGCTAGTGGCAGCCTAAATCATCTTATATTCTCATTCACCTCCGTTTAGCTGGTGACTCATGGATCATCCTCGTTGCAACTTTGTGCTTTGATAAACCGTCTTTCTCGGCTAATTCCCATCTAGTGACAAGACTCGTAGCATACGTCCCTATTAATTCTTTAGAACTCATAGCTTCTATGATAATAATGGTATCCTGCCACCCACAAGGTATAATTCTAGTCGAGCTCTTAGAGTGTAATCTTAGAAAGTTAGACTAGGTTGAAGAGAAAAACAACATAAGGGAACATAAAAAAAATCTAGATTCTCGTAACCTATGTATCTCGATGGTTCTCTTCTCAGTAGGATTCCTTAAATTCTAACAATTCATACTTATCGACTTGACCCTCCGTCTAAGATTACTTGTGAGATTTTATTTCTAAGTTCAAAGTACAAACTTAACTTGCTCACTTCGAGAGTAGAGTCAATAAGAAACTCTACTTGCTATGCAGGTTTCTTCGTTCTTTCTGTCGCCACTACACATATTACTAGTATCTCATTTGGGATCCACTCCGGTCTCATGGGTTCCTTCGTCCCATTTTGATCATTCCATGATATCATATCAACATGAAGATATTTTCTCAACCCACCATTAACAATTGAACCATTTTCCTATCTCAAACATTTTCAAAATTTTCACTCCAATTACATACATAACTTTTTCATGAAACATTCACTTCATTTCATTTGAGAATTAATTTGGAATCCATGAGTTCAAAAAAACATACCTTTCAGAGGGCAACATGGAAGAGAGAGACGACCAACGATTGACTGTCCTTCAATAATCAAAAGATTGTATCATAACTTTAATGATGAGTGGGTTTGATAACAATGGCCAAACCATGAATTAGGATTGAAGTTCTATCCATGAGAGCTATAAAAGTTTGAATTATTTTGAGGAGTAAATTTTGGTAGTCAAAACGAATCAATAGGAAAACGCTGCGGGTTAAACTAAATCGAAATAAAATGTTGGTAGTCAGAGCGAAGCCTGGGCTCTGATACCATTTGTAATATCCCACCGACCAGTTAGGTCGGGACAGAGGGATATCACGGGTTATGAGTGGAATAAGAAAATGACAAGGGAAATGAAGGAAGATAGTCACACATATAATATTATATTTATGTTGAAGTAATATAACATATATGTGTTAGAACATCAAACTTATGACGAGCTCCTAGCGAACAACCAACTTAAAAGGGAATTAAATTCGAATAAATAGTGAAATAGTCAAAATCTTGACACAAGAAAAGGATAGTGCAAATGTCATCTCGGATATATAGGGGCTATCGTTTTGATTAAGCAACTCAAAGGAAAGCAAACATTTGACGCATCACTACCGTGTTTATAACCGGTAGATATTGGAAACTAGACTACCAAGAGTTTTGGATTGCTTGACCACCAATACCAATGCCATAGTCGTCTCGCTCGCCATGCTAGCTCCTCAACACGAAAACATTTGAAAAGAGTTTTGGGCTAGTACTAGCGTACTCGATGGGATCGAGTACCCCATTTTAATAAAGAACAGTTCATAAGCAATTGAGAAAAATGCATGCTAAACCACATATCATAGGGAGGTTTTAAAAGTGAAATAATTTATCCCCATATATGCAAAACATAGTTTTCTCTGAGCAGAGCTCGTATCGCGATATACTTCCTTGCTCATCACATCTGTGCTACCTACTGGACCATAGGGGGAAACAACGTTCCACTAATGGCCGTATTCGCCAAGACTAGGGAACTTGGCCAAGTTCACCCAGCCCGGACTTCCTTGTACTCTACCTCAGCCAGTACTTAGCTCGAGGCACGATCGTTAACTACTCCCGGCTGAAGCCGTAGCGGTTTAACCGCTCCAAGGTCAGCACCAAGCAATGAGCATAAAAACAGCATGCAATTCTCAATTTCAATAAACATCTTGGGGCTTAATAACCCGAAATACATTGCAGAAAATAGATCCCACCTGTCACCAAAGTGGTACCAATAGCTCATCTTACTCGTACATATCCACTGGTTGTCCTTAGATGAACCTTAACCAGTCCTACAAGACAAGTCTAGTTCTTAAATACGTTTACTAATAAAGGATTTCTCGAAATTCAAGTCATAGGCTCTAAGCATGTCTATTCCCGGTCTTCAGATTTTGGAGTTCAAATATCCATGGATGTTAGAGCTTATGTATCTAATTTAGTGCATGTCATGGTATGATATGCAGTCAATTGATCGTGTAGTAGCACGAAGTCATATATTTTCCCGTTAAGGCAGGCTTTTGTAAAAATATCTCGTTGTGTTGTTTTATCATAATTCGTGCATCTTATTAATGGTCTAACATACCTACGGCATAACATAAATGAAGGCATCAATGAATAGCATGCTAGTCACATAAGGTATATTTCACATAGGGGAGTTCCAACATTTAGTCAAATTTCAAGTGTTTATTTTTCAGCAAAACAGCTTAAGTGACATACTTTGACGATTCATAACTCTTGACTCAAGATATGTATAGCCACTCAAAGATACATTCTGGAAACCTCTAAACAAGTAATACATGTTCTAAGAATGAATCAGATCCAAACAAGTTGTGGTTCTGGAGATATAGGGTCTCAAAGTGGGCAACTCTAACTGACTTCTATACTTAGAATATTTTTCAGTATTTCCAGATTTGGCTTAACGACGAGCGATTTTGCGAGGCTTGTAATTTTTGACTCACAATGCCAAAATGGGAGAGAGACCCCATTCTATAACCCTTGTAACAAGGACTACACGTTTTATTAAGAAATACTCAAAAGATACCCTATGCATCAAGAGATACAAGAGCTCAAAGTTGACTGATTGAAACGAACAGTTTCAGGTAAGTGATTTTGGGTGAACGAAAAGCATACCTAAAGGACTTGTATTGAGATCAAACTTTCCATATCCTATCTAAGCATGGGAAGGAACATATTTTATGAAGAAACCAAAGTGAAATTCAAACTACAAACGGCTCATACCTCTCTCGCAAAAGTTGGACTTGAATAGTTCATTAAAATAGAATTTTGACTAAGGTAGTTTGCCAAGAAGATTTACTAGAATACATTTAACTTTGAAAATCTATAGAGAGCCTATTAGAAATAATATAAGAATGAAACCTATCAATTTGGAAAGCCATTTGAGTCTAATTTAATTCAGAGAAAACCTCACTCCACGATTCAAAACAGATTGGAAGATAAAAATATTTTACTACAAGTTATCGTTACAGAGGCAGTGTCGTGCTGTTCGTTCGTAAATTCTGCAATAAATAGTAAACATTTTTAGAAAATTATGAAAATTTACAGAAATGTTCTAGACATCATAAATTATGTTTATACAAAATTTCATAGTTTTACATTTAGCCAAACTCAAAACGAAAGCCATAAACCGTGGGTGATGAACAGGGTAATTTAACAGTTTTGTGCAGTGTTTTTGAAAAATATAATTAAAATAGCAAAACACATTGGATTGACCTGAAATTTGGTAGATACGTACTAGACACATATAAGTTGGACATAGTTAAATTTTACATCCATCGAACCACAATAGATTAGTCAAATAAATTTATCAAGTTACTGTTTTTGCAACAAACTCCCAGTTTTCAGTGATCATGCTTGAAGTATATTCTAGCCTATCAATTCACACAAGCAATTGAACAAATACTTCATATACACATATCAATGCACGAAATCTTGGTGAATTGATCACCCCAAACCATAGCTAAGTTCATCATCCCAACATGCCATTCATCTCGATTAACATACAATGACTAAAGATCATAAATCCACTCATTAAATCAACATGCAATCACATTTACATGCAAGCCCAACAATTTCAAGCATAGGGGGGGTACATATGTATGTATGCTGTTCGATCACTATGGGTTCGAGGGTGTAGATTCTTCACCTTGAACATGATTTATCAAGGTAGCGATGCAAAGTGGAGTGGAGCTTATGGCTTGGATCGAGTTTGGTGGCTCATGTGCAAGCTGGAAGCTCTATTTCTTATCACGGAAGGTTTGTGTATGGTGGCTCCTACATAGACATAGATGGTGTATGTAAGAATTATAGATGATCAAGGAGTAAGGAAAAGATGAAGACTCCCTACCTCGGTGCTCTAATGGCCTTTGGCCGTTGTGAAGTCGAGGGAGAGAGATAAGCTAGAGAGAGCAAGTCCCGTAGTGGGGGTGTCGTCGAGGTGGTGCTTTTTGGGGATGATGATCGAGAGTTCTCAACGATGGTGGCCATCGGCCACCTTGACTTGGCCGTGAGTTTGGCAGCGAGCAAGCTCGGCGAGAGAGAGGATCTTGAGCTTAAGAAAGAAAGCAGTGTGGAGAAAGTATAGAGGATGGAGGTTGTTTGCTGTAGAGAATGAGAATAGATGGGAAAATTGAGGTGTTAGAAAATGAGTGAGAGAAACAACGAGTTGGGGGAAATGTGTCTACAGAAATGGGGTTAGGTAGAATGATGACATACCTCTTTGAGAGGACACTTGTCATCCCCTGCACATGCATTCCAACACATACGCTACACACACTATACACGACACAAACACATCACACACACAAGACACCATGAACACACTTTCTACCCTTAATCCCTATAGCACATCCCACGTATACACACAACATATTACACATAATGCACATAACATAATATAATATAATACTTATATATATATATATATATATATCCTTATGGTGATTATTTAATTAAGTTAAATGATTTAATTTAACATCTTGGTGCAGTCCGTAAGCACATATACATATATTGTATTATTTAGACAATTTATTATCGGTAGTGAATGTTTCTCATGCACATAAAATACAACACGTTAGTGGTTTAAATAATAAGAATTTGATTTGTATAGGCGCTAGGTGTTCAATGGTGTTCAATTACAAAATCTTGTCTTCAATTAATAAGTAATATGTTTTTTTTGCATTATATAAATACTTTCATATATAATTAAGTAATAACTTCATATGGTTATATATGTTTTATTATGATTATTATATAAATGCACGTAATCAAATTAATCGTGTCGGTTCGCAGATACATCCGAATGGTTCAATACACCGGAGCTCAAGAAGTATGAAAAGCAAATGCGGTGAACGTGGATCGAACACATGAGAAATGAGGTTACCATTGTCATTTTGATTTGTTTTGGAGGATACAATTATAATTTTGCACTTAATCTTGTTTTTAACTAGTCTACCAAACAAATAAAGATTGCTATCTATATTTTATATCTTATCTACCAAACTGCTTAAGACCGTATAATGCCTTTCGCACTTGTACACCTTCTCTTCTTCACCTTTCTTTACGAACCCGGAGGTCGCTCAAGATAAATTTCATCTTGAAGAATACCATTCGTAAAAGCGATTTACATCCATTTGAAACAATTTCCAACCATTTTGAGCAGAAGAGAAATCACCAATCGAACTGTATCAAGTCGAGAAACAGGGCAATACCTCATTGAAGTCTTCGCCTTCTTTTTGCTTGTACCCCTTTGTCACTAACCGAGCTTTGTATTTGTTGATGGAGCCATCAAGGTTGGTTTTAGTCTTGAACACCCAATTTACACCAATGGCAGATTTATGTGGAGGCAACAACGTAAGCTCCCACGCACTATTCTTTTCGATCGAATTGATCTATTCTTTCATTGCATCCACCCATTTTTCTTCTTTCGATGCTTCCTTAAGAGTTATAGGATCTTCTCCTGCAAAGAATCCAAAATAGACATGATCCCTGTGGCTACTTCTTCGGTTGTATCATAAATTTCCCTCAAAGTTCTCGCTCTTCTTGTGGCGCCGATGTTGGTGAATCTTGTTGAGTTGCAGCCTCATCATTTTCATCAGCAGTCTGCATTTGTTCAACGCCAACAAAGAAGATCTCGCTCAAGAGATTCTTCTTCTTCAAAATCAAGAGTTTGCCATCCGCAAGTTCAAGAATCAAAAATCATAGCACCGTTCTCATCAAAGCAAACATCCATACCGATAACAATTTTCTTTGTTCTTGGATTGTAAAGCTTGTAACCTTTGGTTCTTTGGCTATAACCAATGAAAATGCATTTCTGATTTATCATCAAGTTTAGATCTCATAGCATCGTGAATGTGAGAAAATGCAAGACAACCAAATGTTTTCAAGTGAAAACGTTTGGTTTTTACCATACCAAACCTCATTTGGAGTAGAATCATCCAAGTTCTTCACAGGTGACCGTTGATCAAATAAACGGCACATGACACCGCCTCACCAAAAACATGCAGCATGCTTTTCTTCTTCAACATGCATCCGACCATGTTCATTATTGTCCGATTCTTGCGCCCGCAACTCCGCTTTGTTGAGGTGAGTACCTAGTTGTTAGCTCATGACGAATTCCATGATTTCGACGTAAATCTTCAAATAAAGAAGACATGAATTCTCCGCCACGGTCACTTCTTAAGTTCTTTATTTGAAAACCGTAATATTTTTCAACTCAAGTTCGAACTCTTAAAACAAGAGAAAGCTCTCGATTTTTCTTTTACACAATAAACCCGATTTTCTTGTGTAATCATCAACAAATAGCAAGAAATACCTCTCGCCTCCAAGCGACGGTACTTGCATTGGTCCGCAAAGATCGCCAGGACAAGCTCCAAAGGCGATTTTGAGTGCCACTTTGATTTAGATGGGAATGACTCACGATGTTGCTTTCCCAATTGGCATTCCTCGCACACTTCGTTAATCACCTCAATTTTGGCAATCATTCGACAATACCTTTGGTGGACAACTCCTTCAAGCTTCGAAAATTTAGATGCCCGAACCTCGCTATGCCATAACTTGAAACTTCCTCATTACAAGCAAGAATAAAGCATGAATAGCTTGATAACATCAAGCTTGATAGGGAACAATTTGTTGGAAGCCATAAAAATCTTTGCCACCGCCGATTGTTCTTTTTCATGGTGCATACATCTCCAACAAATTGAAAATCAAATCCTTTTCGTAGTAGATGACCAATGCTTTGAGAAGGTTACTACACAAACCTCGTACGTAAAGTACCTCCGACATTTTCTCGACTTTGTCACCTTCGCTTTGAAAGTAATTTCACCAACGCCTTGAATTTTGTATGACTTAGCATCTCCAATGGTAACTCGACCATCGTTAGTTTCTCGAGCGATGAAAACATATTTTATTTCCGTCATATGCCTACTTGCTCCACTATCCAAATACCATATATTTTCAACACTTCCATCGTAAGCAAGCAACAAAGTTTCAGATTTTTCACCTTCATTATGCATGAAACCACTACCGGCTTCTTTTCGTGGTATTTTTCCCAACAATCTTTTTCTTTGTGTCCGTGCTTATGATGTAAATTACACTCAAGTAAGGTTTTGTACCTTTATATGTTACTCTTCCTTCGCTTTTGTGGAATGATGGTTTTTCCTCCTTCTTCGATTCTTCATGTTGTCCACCATTCCAACCGTGACCTTTGTCATTTCCACGAGACGAGCTCGACTTTTCGTGGATTTGTATCGATTTCAAAGCTTGATTGTGAGAAGAACTCGCTTGAGCGCTTCTCGAAAAATTCTCGCCATGAGCTTCCAATCTTCCTTGCAAGCCTTCAAGAGACATGGAAGAAAGATCATTTGATTCTTCAATAGCAACCACTATGTGGTCGAATTTAATCGGCAAGCTCCGCAAGATTTTTTCGACCGCTCTTTGAGTCTCCACGACTTCTCCATTGGATGCCATTTGATTTATAATGGAAGAGAGACGATTGAAATATTCGAGATCTTTTCATTTTCTTTCATCTCCGCTTTTCAATTCAGCCCGCAATGATTGTAAGCAAACCTTCTTCACTTGATCTTGCCTGAATACGCTGCTCCAATATTCTCCAAGCTTCCCGGCACTTATGACCTTTGAAATTCTCTCATAAACAGAATTTCTAGTGCTTGATAGATTTGGAAGAGAGCTTTCCTATCTTTCGCTTCTTGTTTTGAGAAGATCTCTTTGGGCAAGATTGAGTTGCGTTTCCCTCCGACGCCCCACGCCTTCTTCAACCACGCCCACAAGTCTTGAGATTCAAGACACAATTTCATTAGATTGCTCCAATGATCAAATCTTTCACCGCTGAATCGAGGAACAAGGGAAACAAGGTTGTTTGACATTTTTTTTATCTACCGCTCGATACCGCTTTGTAGAAATTGTGAGACAAGTATTTGAAGGCTTTGAGAAAAAAGGAGATTTGTATTGCTAGATGATGTAGTTGTTTGCCTTACATATTTATCAATCCAAGTTCACATATTTATACTACTTGGATGACATGAAAATTAAGAACATTAAATAACAATACTTAAAACAAGATGACTCTTGAACTAGAGATAGAACTTGAACAGACTTTATTCAAAACCTTTGGTTTACTCCAACACAAACAACAAGATACAATATCAATCTTACATCATCTACGATACACATCTAATCCTTATCTATCTTGATATATCTAAACATATCTATCAAACGAGCCCTAATAAAACACTTAAAATAGAAAGGAGGGAGTACATTCGAGATTTTCGTATGTACAATTATTTTTCTCATTATATATGCATGGCCTGCATAAAATAATATGAAAGCCGAATATAGAGTATGTATACTTTCGCAACAAAGGAACCACCGATACCGAGAATGGTGTAGTTAATTATTAGTAAGACTAATACAAGCATAAGAGACGTAGTAGTGTGGATATATGCTTCAAAAATAATATACCAAATTGATAGCATGTCTCCAATTCAATGAAGTTATATATTATCAAATTTAGGCTATTGGTTGGGCTCTAATTCCTAGTTGGATATCCAGTCTCCAACTGATACCGTATATATCTCCTATTCAATTAATTCCCACATTTGTCCCATGCATTTAGAGGATAATGTTTTCCACTTCGAAATGTGTTTCAAGACGTCAGAGTAGAACATGACATGGATTAATATTTAAAACTTGATAATCTAGTGCCACTTCACTAGAATATGAATATTTCAGTTTTAAACCTGTTTTAATCTCCAAATCCAGCTACTATTGTATGGATAAAAGAAATAAACAAAATTTGAAAACATGAATCCATATAGATATTTCAACATCCACATAAATAATAATAGTACAGATAACAATGATAATTATGGAAGTTGCAGTTGAATGTGTTGAGGAGTTTGCCCTGAAGCTATCAAAAAGTTAAAACTTCTACAAAAAAGAAAAGTGTCGTATACGTAGCCACATTTCTTGTGTAGTCTAACCTTGGGCCATTAGAGAGTCAAGTTGAGAGTTTTCAGCTACGAACTGAAGCAAAACATAGCAGAAGCTGTTGGAAAATGTATACAAACAGTACAGAATTTGCAGGATGTGTTACAACTCGAAATAGAAATGTAGAAGAAGATCAAACTAACATTGAACCACTAAAAGTGGAACCACTAAAAGTGGAACCAACAATCAACCCAAAGAGTCCAATGATTGACCCGTAGGCATCAAACCAAACATGACCGTAGCTATAGTGCCGTGGCAAGAAGCAGCAGCAGCAGCGGCCAATGAAGCGAGTCGGTGGCGAGAATAATGACATCTCCAAGCAAATGTTTAAGTTTCGAAAGTTTTAAGTTATTTAAAGTCTCAACTCCTTGTTGGCAAGTATATCTCGCTCTTGCGATTGTTGGAAAATGTGTACAAACCGCATGAACTTGTCGGACGTGTTACAACTCGAAAAGAAATGTAGAAGAAGATCAAACTAACAATGAACTTAAAATAAAAAAAAAGAGAAACCGAAAACCGTATTCTAATGCGAGTCGAGGAGGGCTCTTTCAGAAGACGTGATACGCCCGATAGTGCTCTCGGTTCGGAGTATCGTCTCCAAAGATAAAACGGCAGCGTCTCGTAGGCAGCACCGCAGACCAATGAGCTCCGACGAACCGAACGAGCCGAGGACAAAGCTTGGACTCGAGCTAAGTATGCAGAGTTTGGAATACCGGAATGCGATTGGCGTAGTGGCTAATCTTGCCGGGAGACATGTTCTATTTATAGGTGTCGCCCCTCATGGGATCCTAATGAGTCAACACCCGCATTGATGTCGGTTGTTACGGGTTATGTCCTCATTGAGTGCGTAGGGTTACGTGACGGTTTCTGGAGACAATGTGAGAGTTACACCCACGTTTCCCACAGAGCCATCATGTCGACGTTACCGATGCTACAATGAATCGAAACAATGCGTGCGCCTGTGTTCATTGGATGTATCCGCCCTCTTCAATGCACGTAGGCCCAACGGATTCGCCATACGAGTTGGGCCTCAGACCAACTCCATTTTGGGCTCGATCAAACATTGATCCAAAAAATACGAGCATTGAGCCACGGAACCAGGCCCATGAAACAAGCCCACGAATAGGCCCAAAGACCACTGACGGAGCCGGAGCCGAGCCGGGTCAAGGACGAGGCGGCGGCGGCGCGTGCGTGGGCTTTCCAGCCCATCACTTGTGCACATAATTATACTAAGTGTTCAATGAACCACTTATATAGACAATTAATGAAGATAAATTAATCAATGTGGGATAATGATTAATTAATTCATGCTTATCCCCTTAAGCACATAACTCCATATTTAAGTGACCAAATTTGATCCACTATTTCTCACTCATCGGAAATCAGATTTGAGAATGTGAATATACCACGATCATCTACTCGAAACATAGATTGATCATATGCCATTTAATTTCATAAAATTAAGCGTTACGCCACTCAAAATCTTGGTCAAAGTAGTTTCCTGGCAACTTGACCATATATATATATATAAGTGATTTCCAACAGAAGCAACATCTAGAGTAAGATTTCGAAATGTAAAATTCACCTCAGCAAGTTTTGGGGAACAACTTCCCAAATCTATCGTCAAACCTAAGCCGAATAAGATTTGGAGCTGAAACTTTCATAAATATTTAACTGGATGAGGCATCCAACTTATGCTATGGGATTCGAGATTGGGAGTGTGTTTCCACAAATGTAACCATCTGGAGGAAAGAATGCTAGTGGCTGCAGCTTCTCTCAATGATAGAAGAGAAGGTATGCATGTCAACAATAATCAGGGTCGGTCCTGACAAACAATGGACCATGGGCGAAACAACAAAAATAGGCCATTTTTCCACTATGGAGATACAATTGAATATATCTAAAAAGATGCACAATATATCATTTATAAATGAATTTTTTTTATACAAAATTTCGGACCCCAAAAGTTTATAACAAAATTTTGGGACATTGAATATTTTATTTTTTGAAGAAATATTTATATTAATATAAGATGATATATAAAATTTTGGACCCCCTAAAATGATAGGCCCTGGACGTCACCCATGCTCGCCCGCCCTCAAGGACGCCCCGACAATAATATTATCGGGCAACTCAATTATTCTATCAAGCAAAGGATCAAAAACACCAGAAATATAAATAAGTCTACAATCAAATCTTTAAAGAAACAACAAATAAAAAAGAATGTACCTGAGACGGGCCAAAACAATCATTACAAAGTAATTTACATGATTGTATATATGACCCACGATGAGATTATTCTAAATTTAAAATTTAATTGGAGCAATATAAACGCCGATTATATATATATATATACATATAATTGTTGGAATTACAAACATTGATCTATTTGATGGTGACTTAGCGTCAATTATGTACAACACACAACATGAAGATGCAAAAGAAACAAGTTGTCTCTAGCGATAGTCCAATGGTTAAGGTGGATATTTGTGGTTGAGATGTCACAAGTTCAACTACACCAAACGCCTCTATGAGTTTGAGCACACACCGATTTTTCAAGTGTGGTTCATCTATCATGTGTGGTTTTCATGTTGTTGCATAGAATTTTGCATATATAGTGTATACTATTGAGGGGAGTTTACTTTTAATAATTAATCTCAATAGATAAATATAATTACCATTATTATATCCTAATACTATAGAAATTAATATTTCTTAACCTAATTAACATAATAAGATTTTCTTAACAGTTATAAAACAATCTTATCTTTTATTTATAGAACACCAAGATCTCACAGTTGCTAGTGATGGCTTCTTTAGTTGACGAACAATACCTAGGCTTCCATTCTTCTTCAATAAGAAAATATACAACTTTGAATACCAAACTCCCAAAGAAGTTTGAATAGTAGTAGCTTTCTGTAACACAAATTTTCATATTTAATTCAATAGATACGAAATTGTATACAAAATCAACATTTTGAATCAAAGCATAGTTGTATGAGTTCAATCACTATTTTATCATCTGATTCTACTATTCGATTTGAGTTTCTGAACAATCTTTGGATGTTCTTTGAGATTTCATACAAAATGTCGCTTTTCAACTTAAAGTTTGGATTTGATGACGTTGATGTGAAGGATATTGATCTTGTTTTCGGATCAACCATCGGATTTGATTTGATGTGTTGAAGTGAAGTTGGGATTTGATTACGACAATTTGAAAGACTTCAAATTGCTTTCGATCGAACATATTTGATTTGATGTGTTAAAAATGCTTTGAATATCTCTAACTTTTAACGATAATGCGAAGGATTTTCATCTTATATCTAGTTTTAAGGTCAACTTTGGGATAAATTGGGGATGATTTTGGTCAAGAATGTGATGATTTATATAAAGAACGTCTTAGATACTAAAGAAGATTTTGTAGAGAATTATTCCAATACTTTTGAGTTCTTCAAACTTTCTCCTTTCTGTTTAGTAGGTATTTAGTGTTTATATGACACAATTTGAGTGATCCTTCATTTTTAAGGTGTTAGTGACCTATCATTTTACTGATGATCAATAAAATTCACATATTAAATATTAATAATAAATAAATAAATATAATTAATTATTTAATTCATGATTTACATATATTACAATGTTATTTGCTAGCAATTTCAATTGTATACACACCTCCAAAACTCTAAGACACGGTTTTAGAACGAGCAACCTCATGCTCAGAGTCAGTGAGAGAGATCGATGATCAGTAACAGCGATATCATCAATTTCAGGCCCTAATAATAAATAAATAAATAAAACATCTAATCAAATCCTAAACAACGATGCACACGTGCGGCCTAATCGCGGAGGCGGATGAAACAGTTGTTCCCCAAGCTGGGGCCCAGCATCCCCTCACCGCTCGTCGACGCGAAGGTAATCGGCAAATCCTCGCACAAAACCCTCAGCCTCTGCGGCCGGTAAACCACATCCGGCGCCGTGAAATTCGCGTCCACCGCCAGCCTCAGGCTGACCACCACCACGCCGGAGCTCCGATCCGCCGCCAGCGTGGGCGGGATCCAGCTCTGATCCTGCAGCGAAGGCACCGTCAGATTCACCCCCAACAGCTGCGATTTCCGCACCTCGAACGGCGCCATCGGCGCCACCCCGAGCATCGAGTCCTTGTAAATGACGGTGGAGACGCCGCGGTCGAATCGGACGTCGAGCTCCATGTTCACGTTTGAAACCGACATTTCAACGCTCCACGTTCCTGAAAA
Source organism: Salvia rosmarinus (assembly GCA_036937905.1). Classification (NCBI taxonomy): domain Eukaryota; kingdom Viridiplantae; phylum Streptophyta; class Magnoliopsida; order Lamiales; family Lamiaceae; genus Salvia; species Salvia rosmarinus. The sequence goes on along the minus strand of CM072818.1, from coordinate 58,598,303 downwards.
CGACGTCATCGTGGCGCTGAAATTGGAGACTTTAATTGAGGCGACGGTGAATTCGGGGACGGAGGCGCCGAAGAGGAACCACATGATGAGAGTCATGACGAGGATGGTGGAGACGAGGAGGAGCATGAGAATGAGGAGGACGCGGGCGAAGTTGGCGCTGCTCTCGGATTCCTGGCGGCAGTATTGCTGGTAGTAGTAGTCATTGTAGAGGGGCTGCTGGGGATAGTGGGGCCGTATGGGGGCGGGTATGGCTGGTATGGGGAGGGGTAGGGGGGTGCAGCATATGGATTTGAGTATTGTTGATATGATGTTGATTCTGAGCCCTTTGCGGGTTGAGAGGAGGGGGCCGGAGGAGGGTTGGGGTACCCCATGGCGACGGCGTCGTCCTTTTTCGGATTTTCCGGTGGAGAATCCGGGGAGGTTCCCATGTTGGGCTCTACTCTCTCTCTCTCTCTCTCTCTCTCTCCCTTGTGGTTTTGGGAGCAGGGAGAGGAACAGAAGGTGGATGGTAATGGCGAATGGTTTGGGAATTTAGGGAGGAAGGGATGAGAGAGAGAAACCTGTTGCCTGTTGGTTAGAATATGGGAGATGAAACGAGGCGTTGAACGTGTAATCCGTGGTCGCGGGGAAGGGAAAGTCAACCGTTAGTCAAATGAATAGGCCCAATTTTAGGACAAAACTAGGGACGGAATATTGCTGAATCCAATGGAATTGGGTTTATTATAATATACTTCATCCTTCCCCCAAATCAATTACTAAAAAATTTTGAACACGAATTTTAATAAAATTTATTGAATATATAAAGAATGAAGTAAGAATTCCACATTAGTTTAATATTAAATTAGTTAGTAGTGAACCATAAATGGTAAAAGGGGTAAATAAATGTGTTGTTAAGAGTAAAAAAAGAAATAATAGTAAATCATGGGTGGTAAAAGATGTCAATAAATGATATTATTAAAAATAAAAAGTTGATAAAATAGTTATCATAAATAGATAAGAAGGAAATTAGGGAACATCCCAAAAAGAAAAATTAAGAAGGAAATTTGATGACATGGGGAGTATTTAATAAAGAGTTGGTCTTGGGGTGCGGCCAGTTGCACAGTGCGGCCGGCCTAGCTCTTTTATTTATTTATTTGATTAATTATTTAAATAATTTTAATTATATCCTAATTATGATTAACAAACTTTAATTTGAAATTGAGATTGATGAATCCTAAATGAAAATCAGTGAATCTTAATTGGAGACTAATAAACCCTAATTGAGATTGATAAACTATAATTGAGATGGATGTACTATACATCCGGATGTATACAAGTTTTTATCTTTAATAAAACATGGAGACATAATCGATAACCTCGCCTTCATTGTGTGATTGCATTTCATGATTATTATTAGTATGTATAGTGTTGGAGGTAGAATTGTTTTTCAAGAACATCAATATATAATGGGATTAGTGGAACTTAGTGCAACCTCATTCTCATATCTTATGTGACACCATTAAATTATTCCATTCTTATTTATCTAAATTTCTATTTAATGTATTTTAAATTCTAATTTTAATCATACTAAAATATCTTATCTCACATTGACTTATAATCATACTCCACCAATTGAACAACTATATATATATATATATATATATATAGAATCAATGTATATTTTTTCATCCTACAATTATTTTACACTACTAATTTAATTTGACTAATTAATTATTTTGATGGTCAAATAAATAGTTAATTTTTAAATTTTAAACTATCTATTTAATGCCACCTTATGGATGATGCTATAATTATTTTAGAATATTTTCATTGATACACATAACAAAACTATCATGAAATTAAATTTGTTCTTTTGTCTAATATTATAAGTTATAAGAATATTTTAAAAGGGTACTTTTGATTGCATTTCTCTATTTTGTTTATAAATAGAGATTGAACATGTTGCTACGAGATAATTAATATTTGATATTAGTGTTACAAGATATAACATTTAATACTTTTTAAATTTTAATAATAAAATTACTCATCACATATCGCTTACTAATCATAGCCACCTATTGGACATTAATCTGTATAGAAATTTAAAATCAATATATATTTTTCCATCCCATAATTATTTTACACCGTAATTTAATCTGACCAATTAATTAATTAATTGGCCAAAAATATATTTATATTTTTTTTAAAAAAAAATGAGTTTGAAAGTTTAATTTGCTTAAGATTACTTTAGTCAATAATATTTAAGTTTGTTAAATAATGTGAGTCCATATAAGTTAGAGCAATGAATTAGCAAATTGTCTTTTCTAATCAGATTCAAACTTATATAAATAGTTATGTGTATTTTTCCATCACACATTTCACAATTATTTTGCACTGTCAATTTAATTTGGTGAATTAATTAATTAATTAATTGACCAAATAAATATTTATATATATTAATTGAGAAATTTTATTTAATTTTCTTATATTATTTTTATTTTTTTTTCATGATACTTTACCAATTTTAAAACAGAAATAAAATTATATATTTAAAAAAAAAACTTCGAATCTAGCATCAATTTCTCATAAACTTCACAAATTGAGAAACTAAAATAAATGGATATATTTTGTACAAATTTTTTAAATAAATTTTGATATTCATATTGATTTTTCATGAGAATTCACAAATTGATTTTTATTTTTTTTTGAAATAAATATTAATTATCAAATTTTCATTGATAGGATAACCAACTATTATAATATATATTTTGTAAATTTAAACGAATTCCGTAATCTGTGGATATTACATATTAGTATACGCGAATGAGGCGAGAACAAATAGTAAAATAATTTTTATTCATGACAATTGCATGTATAATAAGTTATAAACATGTTCGTACATTGATTGATATATTTACGTAGAAATTTCTCAATTTTAATCTATTTGAGCAATACATATTTTATTAGTTATATATTTTGTACATTTTAAAGAATTCGGATAATTAGAGGATATTACTATACGAGAATATGGCTTTCTCTTTTTGTAGGTCTTTTGTTATTTATATTATTAGTGATACAAAAATATACATTATAGATAGGTAAATACATTTCTCTATTTAGTTTATAAATAGAGATTGAACATGTTGTTACGAGATAATTAATATTTGATACTCCCTCTGTCCCATTTAAAATATCCAACTTTCCTTTTTGGGTTGTCCCATTACAAATGTCTCATTCCATTTTAGAAAATAATTATCCCTTCAAAAAATGTGGGTTCTACCCACTTTTTAACATTATAACTACTTTATACATTTCTCTTAAATATCCGTGCCCAAAAGAAATGGGACACTTTAGGTGGGACGGAGAGAGTATTATTTATATAAGATATAACATTTAATACTTTTTAAATTTTAGTTTTAATAACAAAATCACTCATCACATATCGCTTACTAACCATACTCAACCTATTGGACATTAATCTACATAAAAATTAAAATCAATGTATATTTTTCATCCCATAATTATTTTACACACTAATTTAATTTGACTAATTAATTAATTAATTGACAAAAAATATACTTATATTTTATTGAAAATTTTATTTTGAAAGTTTAATTTGCTAATGTTAATTTAGTCAATAATATTTAAGTTTATCAAATAATGCAAGTCCATATAGGTTAGAGCAATGAATTAACAAATTACCCTTTCTAATCAAACTCAAACATATATAAATAGTTGTGTGTATTTTTCATCCCACAATTAAAATTATTTTGCACTATTAATTTAATTTGGTCAATTAATTAATTAGTTGGCAAATAAATAGTTATATACTTTAATTGAGAAAATTTATTTAATTTTTCTAATATTGTTATTAAATTTTTCATGGGACTTTACAAATTCAAGATAGAAATAAAATATTATTTTTTATAATTTTTTAAAACAAATTTCGAATCTAGCATCAATTTCTCATAAACTTCACAAATTGAAAATCTAAAATAAATGGATATATTTTGTACAATTTTTAAATAAATTTTGATACTCATATTGATTTTCATGGGATTTCACAAATTGATAATTTTTTCTTTTTAAAATAAATAGTAATGATCAAATATTTATTCATAGGATAACCAATTATTATAATATATATTTTATAAATTTAAACGAATTTAGGTAATAAATGGATATTAGTATAATCATATTAGTATACGAGAATGAGACAAGAATAACTAGTAAAAATAGTTTTTTATTCATGACAATTGCATGTATAAAAGTTCTAAATATATCCATATATTGATTGATATATTTACGTAAAAATTTCTCAATTTTTTTATCGATTGGAGCAATATATATTTTATTTAATTATATATTTTATAAATTTTAACGAATTCGGGTAATTAGCGGATATCACTATACAAGAATGAGACGAGAACATGATTTTCTCTATTTGTAGGTCTTTTGTTATTCATATTATTTTAATACAGAAATATACATTATAGACATGTAAATACATTAATCGACATATTTACATAATTTTTTAATTAACCATGTAGTGTTCAACTTTTATTGAGACGAATGATTAATTATTGTAACAACTTATATTAATAAAATTAAATAGGTTCGGATAATTAATCAAATGTGGGACGGGTGTTGTTATGTGTATGCTATACATGTTCTTTATTTTTAAACTTTTTTGTTATTTATATTAATTAATGTTTTATTCTGTAATGTTCGAATCATTACTGAGACAGATAAACAATTGTCGTAACAATTTATATTTATAAATTTAAATATATTTCGGTAATTAGCACGTATTTTTGGGACAAGAAAGAGTAAATAAAATCATTTTTCAATCAAATTTTGGTTATGTACTTGCATATAAATTTCAATCACTGTAACAATTTGTATTTATAAATTTACGAGTTTGGATAACTAATCGGGTTTAAGATTTAGTATATATATATATATATATATATATATATATATATATATATATATATATATATTGTATACTGGTACAAATATTTTATCAAGATGCTTATGAATGTTTAAAGTGATTGCAACCATTAATCTTCAAGCCTAATTTTAATTTTCATCATATTTTAAATATTTAGTTATTTTCTCCATTTTTAATATTTTCACAATTAGTGGTGCTTGATTTTTTAATACTATATACTATTAATGTTTACTTTATAATATTTGAATATTATTATACGTTTTTTGACAATTAATTAACATGTATTTTATATGTAAATATTTTATTTCTTATAACCACAAATACAAAGCAATGTAATTTTGATAAAATTTCGACGGATTACACACTAGTTTAATGAATAATATAAGAAAGTATAAGTAGAATTTTGAAGTAAATGAAGAAGTTCATATACAATGATTTTAATGTAACCATAATTTTTTTAATCACCTCACAATAATAAAAAATATCAATGGATGATTTTGAAGCATTTACAATATTAGACATTTTTATAAAAAACAATCTATCAAAGGTAAATGGTACAATATGAATAGCGAACAAGATAACATAAATTTAAGCTAGTAAAATTTTATGAAAACTATCAATAATTTACAATTAATTATCCATATAACTAATAATCAATTATTTATGACTCAATTTGGTTCCCAAATATTCCTTAATATTTGCATCTTGAAGAATCAAATGCTCTTTAAAAGTTGATCCGATTGCAATATATTGAAGCATAAATTCAACAAAATAAAATTATAATTCAATAACTTATCATGATTTTGATGTTATGAGTAACTAATTAATAAAATATATTATTTGTTAAATTAAATTATTAACAATAATATTCAAAGTGTAGGATTTTTTAATTTCAAAATATTAAATTCATAATTACTGCTATACAGGTAACATATATATTCCACCAATATGTACAATTATACAAGTATCTCTCTCACTATCGTATTCAATTAATTTGTACATGTTGTATTAACATCAACAAATCATCTCCAACACTTAACACCAAACTTTAACTTTATTTTATAATAATTATCTCATTAAATAATAATTTCTCTGATCTATAAATTTAAATTCGAACTCAAAATAATATTTTAATATATTCATACCCAATTAATAGATTAATTTGAAATTTTCAATTAAAAAGATACGTTTATAAACAATACAAACTCTTTATACATTTAAAAGGAAAAAGAAAAGTCATAAATACTAAAATAAATATTCATTTGCAGTTATATCATGATCATTTTTTATTATATTTTGAATTTACAATTAGATATGGGAGATGACCATAAAAGATTTGGAAGCAACATACGATTTGCATCTATACGAAAATAAGCGGAATTAATGGGAAATATGACACTATCATTATTCGACACTAATTCAAAACGATGAATACATTTAAGAAGGAAGGGCCACGAATATGCATCCAATTAGCTGTGTACAAAGGATGAAAAAGAAGCAGACTCTCATTTATTAGAAACCCGTAATTTGGAAGTCGATCAAATTTCACTTTCTTACCCAAAAAAGAGAGAGCTCCTTTTTAGCCAAAATAGATGAAAGAAAGGTAAGACGAATACTATATGTTATGCAATATAATTATCAAAGGAAAGTAACCCTGCATATTGTGGGGCTACTTATTACAAATTTCCACAAAGGATAAAGCAACTTAGAATTTCGAACTTTCGAGTAATTCACTTAATCTGGCTTAGCATGAATACATGGGCTTCAATCAATTTTGTTAATTTATTTTTACAAATTTAAATAGTTCTGAAAATAGTTGGATCCAGCCAAAAAATGGGGCAAAATTAAAAAAAGAAAAGAAAAAGACTTCAACAGCAATTTCTAGGGCAATGTACAGAATCCATCCACCACCTATTTTCTTTCTCTGTTTTCTAATTTCTACAAACGAAAACAAAACAAATAAATCAAGAAAGCACGATCCTACAGACAATTCTTGAATGGAGGTCACGACTGGGCCCAGGTTCAACAACTATAAACCACTCCTCTTACGCCAATTAATTCACAAAATACTTGAACCCATTCGAACAGATCACCCAATCCTTCTCTGATCTTAAAAGAGAAAAACTATATGGTGTATTAGAGAACCGCCATAACCTCTCACGGATGCGGATTATTCGGCCGACTAATCGGCCCCAACGGCGTGGTGAACCAGGTTACTACGGCATCGTTCGCACAGGGTGGAATGACGCTATTTTCCTTTCTTCTCACGTTCACACACTCCTCACAAAATACTTTTCTAGTGTCAGTTTTCGTCATCATCATTGCTGAACGATCAAAAGCATACCAATCATCATAATTAAGGCCGAGATCCATACCCGTACCCGGGGAGAATTCCGATCCGAACTGTGGAAATAAGAAGCGCTCAAGTTCCCCTCGCCATTGCCATCTGATAATTCTCTCTGAGCTCCCAGCCCTGCAACCGATCATTAAATCCAGCAATCTCCGATTGCACAATCTGGTCATGAAACGGAACCTGCTGATTTCTCCGGAGCAACACCAGATTATCCGGCACCGAGTGCATCGCCGGCAGGTGAAACTCGCTGAATGAACTGGCAAAATCGAGCCCGGTCACCGTCTTATCCCTCCGGTTCCTCGTCTTCCGAGACCTCTTCAACACGACGAGGAAGCAGCACCTTCTGGCGGCAGATTAGGCCAAAGTTGACTTTTCCGGTGATAGGATCCGCCGCCGGTCCTCCGAGAACGGCGATTTAGGATTCTTCCTCCGGTCCACCAGGTAGATGGAGATTTGGTTGGGGGAAATCCCGATCTTCTGGCTTAGCATGTGCTGGAACGGCTTGTACTCGAGCGTGGGATTTACTCTGACCTCTCCGATGTTCATCTCCCTTTCGCCGTCGAAGAACACCACCGGAAACGCCGGCCCTCCGCCGCCTTCCACCATATCGTCGGCCTAGACCAAAAACACTAAAAAAAATCAAAAAGAAGAGAGAAAGAATTTTGAAGAAGAACGGCGGTGTGGAGCTTATATATAAAGAGAGGTGGGGTTTATGGGGGCAGGGATGTGAGGGGTATTAAATAATGGCGGTGGGGGTATTTTGGGAATAAAGAAAGATGAAACGCAGACTAGGCATTGTGGGAGTAGCTTCGAGAGAGAGTTTTGGTAATTACTTGGGCTCCAATCAATTAGAACGTGGCCGTCTGTCAGCTTCACCGTGTTACCCCTTGTGTATTAAATTTTTTTATTTTACTAGTTATGTAATTTTGTTATATGCTCTTTTTTATCGACTCTGTTATAATTGTTGAGGGACTATTCTGCCCCTGGCCTTCTGGATTGACTACAAGTCCATCTTCTTTAATATGGAAGTGGATTGGTTACCGCTTAACATGTCTCATAAAGTTCAGACGTTGGTAGTCCATATTTCCTAATCCCACTTCAACTTTTTATTTATCTTAAAAATCAAATTTTAATTTGTTTTGTTATATTTTTACTAAAAATATTTGTTTCTCCACACTAAGTTTTGCACCATGATACCTAACGATAAAACATATATATCTCCATTATTTAATTATAGGAGAATAGACGGTGTCTTTCACACCAGGAACCAATATGCAAACAACTTTTCTTTAATTATAGGAGAATAGACGGTATCTTTCTTCTTTGTTTTTTTTGAAGACGTGTGTAATTAAACAAACGATTGCTTTACTATTATTTCAAAAGTTAAAATATTTCCCTCGCAGAAAAACAGAAAGTGAAAATATTGGGAACCAAAATAAAAAGTGAAAAAATTGCAATGGGGAAAAAGCCCCTTTTCCTTTTGTTTTCAAATAATGCAAATGGACTGAACCACATCCAGAGATCAATTTTAGACATATTCCGCGTAGAATTAAATACTGTGAGTGTTGCTGTCAAATTTCCCCTTTTCACCATATGCTTCTGATTGAGAGAGGTACATTTAGGTAAAGTCTTGGAATAAGAAGAAATTGCATCGGGAAAAAAAGCTGAATTTCATCTTAGCTTCATGTCGTAAGAGGAGAATCAACCCAATAGTCAACGTCACTCGTTTATAAAGCATATCTTATCTTTTAATGCGGAATTTTTAAATAAAAGGAGTCTCAGGAGATTAAAAATAAATAAAAAGAGAAGAAATTAGATACTCACATATTTACTCCCTCTTCCAATAGACAATCGTGAGCACTATGCATATTAGGCACATAATCTGGAATCAGTAAGGATAGATTTGAATTGCAAATATCCAAATAAATATGAATCTTGACCCATTTTTTACCAACTCACATGAGTTTTTTTTTATTATAATATAGGTAGCAAAAATGCAGAAAATTTTACGAGTATATCTCGAAATGAAAGTAAAACTCGGCGTATCAAACGCTGGAATTTTGATTTTGAGATACAATAAGTATGGCTCATCAATTTCTTTGTATTTTACTTTTAAGTACAATAAACAGGATATTAGCACAGAATCTTTGTTGACTGCATTAACATCTAAATACGTTCAATTTGGGTATAAATCAGTTAAAGAATTACAAGGGATCAAGACAAGCTATAGTAACAAGTCATAGGTCCAAGGAAGATATTACCTCATTTCTTATAAAATTATAAAGTCAATATCTGACCAAACACGACATACTATTTCAAACAGATTTTCCTAACTATCACAATGTTGAAATCAAGAAACACAACATTCAATGGATCTATCTACCTTGTTCAGTTAAAACTGAATATTAGGACCATATCACAAAAATTTGCAAGCATAACTTAAAAAGGAAAGTAGCAACTGGATTTAGAAGAAGCATTTGAATGGATCTTAACGTAAAAAGAAATTGGCAAAATACATTATTGGGTCCCTTTAAATTTTATTTTTATTTCAATAGATTCTTGTACAAATTTTCAAGTATAGTATAATAGGTCCTTCCGGTTCAATAAACAATACAATCAAGTTCTTATTTAACAGTGTTCACATTTGTATTAATTTTTCCATTAAATTTGCATAAAGTCAGCCCAGCATTTAAATGAAATAAATTACATGGCAAATTCCACATGGAAACTAAGAAAATATATAAATTTTCACCCAAGACCGCAAAAGACTGTCGTCTTCTTCACTCAGTTCTACATGTTTTCTAATCTTCTCGCTTTTCCACGTTTCTTTTTTGTTCTCTTATATGGTTTATCTCTATCGTTGTTTCTCACTTTCTTCTAGTGAAATGAGCAATGGATTTTGTGAAATTCCAACGTAACTTTCTTAGTTTCATGAATTGAAGAATGATTTTGTCTCGGATAATGCAAGTATTTTTGAGAATTTTGAATGGCAAAAACCGATTGGATTTGATATGTAAATTTACATATCAAAATTGGAAGAAAAAAATTAAAACTTCACACCTTCACTAATACGACAAATAGGATCATAAACCCTCTCGAAAAAAGAAAAAAGAAAAAAAGTTAAGATCATAATCCAAATTTTCACATAACGATTAACCACCATCAAAATCACCCATATACGTATCAAGACATATGTAAAGCAGACGATTTCTTTTACCTTATTAATACATCTTTGCCCCCAAATCAGAACATAGATTCATGAATGATGGGAAACCATATAGATTTAGATGAAGATGCAAAACAAGTAGAAGAGACAATCAGGAAGATGAAAAGAACAATTTTGAAACATTTTGTACTAGTAAAAAACAGCAAGAAGGAAACTCCCGTGATTATTAATTTCAGAAATAAAAAGAAAATATATTTCGGTAACGGAAAGTTTAGAAATGTGTCAATTCCATTAAATATGGACTGGATGGTATTAAATATAAAAGTTGAAGGATCTTTTAAACTACAAAAATTGTATAGGGACTTATCGAAACAAAACATGCAAGTAAGAGGGCCAACGGATGTGTTTTGCCAAGAAAATTTGAATGACCTTTAGTCCATATTAGATGTTGTGTAGACCAAGAAATAACTTGTTTTTATGTAGCTGGACATCAAAGTTCTCCCAAGTGTGGTTGGTTGAGAAAATGCTAAATCTGTATGGTTGAGAATCATGCCTGTGCAAAAACTCTTCCTGTAACAAAAGAAAATTTCAACATATCAACTTATGGTTCTTCAAGCGAATAAGTAAACAGTGTTAACCTTATATGTGAGAAGTTATTTCTAAAACGTTAAAATTAGATGGCAAGTTGCTAATAGTGTGCATGCCACTTCAGGAAATTTGATCAACATCTTGAACAGTTGATCATTTCAAGCAGCTTTGTTGAGGTTTAGAAGCAAACATCCACCTTCCGTTCAATTATATAACTTGTTTTCTTCTGTAGAAACTTAAGATAATGATATTTCTTTTCAGTAATTCAATGAATAGGTACCAAATGAGAAGAATCAATTGCATGAGAACTGAATGAATAAACAAATTCACCTTGCCGCATCAAGCAGATTTCTAGCTATATTCTTCCGCCTGTTAGAAGGAGAGACCCAAATGGCTCTAATGCCACAAAAGCTAGTACAGCCTCGTTCTCGCACAAAATTGCTCCATCATGGGTTCCTTCTTCTGGATGTTTGACATGTTCCATTTTATGACTTCCTTTGGAGACTTACACCACCAAAATGAAGAGTAGAAGAGGTCCTCTTTATCCTTTGCAGGAAGATTACTCTTTTCAGCCAATGAGCTTGAGAGTAACTTGTAGGCCTTTCTTATTGGCTCGGAAACTAGACATCCAGCTACTCTTTGTGATGAAATAAATAGATATACCTGCTATCATGAAAGATGCATATATTTTCATGCTACTTGCAAACTAGAAGCCATGAAGTTAATTCACAATCTTATATGATGCTTGAGATTCTAATTTTCAAGTAGTAAGTTACTAAGTTTGCAAGGAGAAGAAAATTGAAGAGTCTGATCTTTGTGGCAAAGGAAATTATCAATAATAAAATAGCCATTACTATTCTTGATGCTTGCATAACCAACTTTGAAATTTATGAATAACTACAGCATAATAAGTATTTGATGTTTGAGATTTTCTGGAAGGGGAAGATGTTTGAGCATCTTGGCTACCTTACTCCGCTTATTAAGTATCCACCCCTCTCCAAGCTCCGTTTCCATCATCTGCACAACATCTTCAACCTGCATATACAAAATCAACCATTAGATCTCCCCAAATTGTATAGTAAACTCTAGTTCTTCATCAAATATAAAGCTCTCTAACCATCCAGTACCTTTTTCAACTGAGCAGGAGGATCACCATCTTGCACCAAGATTATGCGCCCCTTTTCAAGTTCATCTATAATTTTTTCATAGCGCCAGCCCTGAGTAAAATAAATATTTCGTTTATAAACCACAAACATGGAAGACTAGAATATAATATTGATTTAACTAACAAGCAGCATGTGAAAAGAAAACACAAAATTACTACCTTAAAAGGTAATCCATGGGTGTAATTCTTGTGAATTGTTTTGTGGACTCTTTCATCATCTTCATCACCAGGAGCATACTGGAAACTACACACTTTACATGTATGAAATAAAAAATTTGACTGTCCAACATCCAAGAATAGCTGTGCATACTTTCTCTTCTTATTCAGAACTTTGCTATTCTTGCATTCCTCCAATTTGGTTGGCTTGTCCTCAAGATCATGTCTGTTTGATGATTCTCTATTCAATACACTATCAATTGAATAAAGCAATCTCTACTTCAACATCGACATAGTCAAGAAGTTACTGACAGCATGAAACATGTTAAGTCTAAGCAAATAGAACAATACATTGATCTGCATTTTTTTTAATCTCAAAGCTAACATCTTCTGTTTAAAATTTCAAAGAAAATTACCTACATCAAAGAACCTAAAACAGAGATTAAATATACTAAAACTGCAATAGAGCAAAAGCAGCTCGGACTCGAACTAAAGTTTTTGTGTAGTCTGAAATTTCAACTAAATTTAGTACGTCTAGTTCAAGCATTCACACACTCATCAGCCGCGACGAGCTGCACCCAATCCCCCCAATAGATAACCAGTAATAAGGTAACAAACATATATCCTGAAAATTGAAGCAATCTCACAAGCACTTCCACAAACAACATATTAATCGGAATATGTATTTAGACGGTATTGATTCAAGATATAGACAAACAAACTTCGAGAGTTACCCTTCTGGATCAGAACCCGCACGGTTACAGGATACGCCGATTTCTGGCTCTTCTGTCGATTCTCCGGCAACACCGGAAAATGGAGGCGCTTCCGGAGATTCAGGTCGCTGACTAGGCGATGGCTTGAAGAAGGCATTGATCTTGGACTGCATCTCCGCCGATTTAACCTCCCTTCTGGAATTCGTTTTGATGACTGATGAGCGGTTTGGCGCTGGTGAGTGGGTGACACTAGTAACAGTGAACAAAGCTGCAAAATGTTTTGGTTTCCCGCCAAATTTCATTTGGAAATAAATAGAGTTTTTCCGCATTTTTTTTTTCATTTTTCATTACTATTGTTTATTGTTAAAAAATAGAAAGGCTTTGCTGGCGGCCTTAGTTGTAATGCCCTGGGCTTATCCTAATCTGATTCATAAAAATAATAATATAACCTTGATTTGGAACAAGGTTATATTATTATTAGAAAAAAAAAATATTTAAGAAACATTTACTTTTGACAATTAATCCAAATAGAGTAATATATATTAATCTATTATTTGTTTAATTTTGAAATATTTTAAAGTTCTTGATAATTTATATATCTCAATTAATTTAATTTGATTTAAATCTCATTAAAATATAATATGTTTAATTCATATTTTATTGAAAATGTAAGATTAGAAGTAAATGATTGTGTATTATATTAAATGCCACGTGTACAAATTTCTGTTGACTAAGAATAGTCTTTCTTTTTAAAATGCTCAGGAGGCTTCTCCACATGTATCGAAGCAAAAGTAATCGGTTGATGCCGAGTAATGCACGCCAAAACTCCAATATCAAATTAATTCTCGATTATCTCACCATAAAAGAACAATATACTCAGTTTACTATTTTCTAACACCTTCCAATTTCGATTTGGTCCATAGATCGTACTGTCTGCCCCTAAACTTGGTAATCGACGTATAGAATATGTTGATAAATGACAAAACTATAACTATCACCCCTACAGAATCCGGCCATTTTTCTAAGCTCAAACTACTAACTTAAAAGGAAGCAGTCCTTGTTACACTATGACACAAAAACTAGTGTGAGTTCAGAAAAACATGAATTATAAGGTAATGGCTCGAATCTAAATCAAAATATGCACATATGCTGCTCCCAATACATACGACTACTAGAGGGGAAGGTCATCTGCAAATCGATGAAAAATATCGGAGGTGCCAACTGCCAAGTATCCGATTTGGATTCAACGACGCCTCAGTCTTTGATGATTGAACATGTAGTAGAGCAGCGTGCAGGCTGAGGATCAATCTGCTAACATCGAGCATGTCTTCTCCTTCTTGATCGAAAAATCTGGGAGATATAACTACGATCTGTCACGAGAAGGAAATTTTTACCAACAGAAATGCAGAGAGACAATGTTTAAATATCAAATGGTTGGGTTAGAAATAGAGACATTTAAGGCCCATCATGATGACGAATTTCATAAACTATAGACTCGGGCACGTAACACGAACACACCTTAACCGGCCTTGGAGAATTTAGTCGAAAGATAGGAAAGACGTACATTATCAGTTCTCCCAACTCACGCCTATACCACCACTTCACTATTGCTGATTGCTCTCACTTGATCGTATGACCTCTCAATGTCATGCCTTTCCTCCAAAGTCATGTTTGGCCCTTCACAATTCTGTTAAAAAGTACAAAAAAGGCACAATTATGGTGTTATAAATATAGGATTTATCATATTTACCTGCATTACAAAATACAAAGAGTTGCTACTCCTTTCCTTTTCAGTATCATTAAAAAGGAAGTCACTTATAAATGTGTGCCATTAAAGTGATTTAACTGATTATGGGAATTTCTTAAACTTAGTTTAAAGAAGAAAGTAAAAATAATAATTAAACAGTAACTAAACCTTCTTGAGGTATCTCCTTTAATAGTTAGAGATGTAAATTAAAGTGACATCCTTACCAGTAAGTTGAGCATATTCTGTAACACAGCCTCCATCTCAATCTTGCATGCCGGTAGAATCTGACAGACCTTGATATCTTTATACATGAGGCGGAGCACCGAGGCAATGCGACATATTGTAGTTGAACGATCAACCGAGGAACTAGCCTCAGATACCCAAGATCCCATCACATTTAACACAAGACTCAACAACCTTTTGCTCCCATATATCAGATAAAAGGAAGGTAGTAAGTAATATTGACTCCTTTTTACACTGATGACAGACTTCGAATCTTGATCATCCTCCCAAACATTCTGCATCAAAAAGACGGATTACAACTTATATATTGATTCTGACACTAGCTGGAAAAATATACCAACTTAAAACAAAAATAAAGTACTCACAGATAACACGTTGGTCATGTATTGCGGAAGAACATGGCTCATGCTAACAATACTCTGATCCAGAAGTCTTGAAGGCTTTGAGTCAAGAGTGAGAAGCAATCTGATAAAGGCGCACTTATTGTCCATAGGTATATCCGAACACTGATAAATATTAATGAAATATAAAAAAGTTACTTTCGCTTATTAGTTCCAGAGATGTGCAGGGATATTAGAAACAAATAAGCCGATACGATTTTATGCGGGAAACTCGAAGAACATAATCAAGAAGGGAAATAACCAAAGAGGATTAACATACAATCTGATTGACAATTATCTTCTCCAGCATTTGCAAGACAAGATTATGATCACCAATCTGTGACAAGGATGAACAGACACTTCTAGTAACATTCTTAAATGTCTTCCAGTTTGATTTCCCATCACACACTGCAGCTAGATCTGCAAAGTAATGAAAAATAAGAAACATATACAACAATTTCAGGCAAAGAAAGATAATATATACTAACTCCAGGCTCCAGCAATATACATCACAATTCAAGAAAACAATTTCACGTTACAAATGCTACTCCCAGAAATATTAGTTACCTGAATAAACTCGAAACCGTGAGAGTAAAGTGACATGGAAACTTGCATAATCTGCTACCAGGATATGCCCAGCTCTAAAGGAAGATTGCAGAACTTCAAAGATACGGAAAATGAATACCGCTCAAGATCATCACCTGTGGTATGACAAAGAGAATCCACAGATTACTTGCAGACAATAAACAATATTAAATGAAGTCTTAAGATACTTACATAAGCAACATGAAACAAGTGACTGCAGGATCAGGGAGTCCATAAAAGAGAAATAATAAAGGCAACAAACGGCAAGCTCCTTAATATCTGCTGAAAGCCTTATGAAGGGACCAATGCATATGTCTACAAAGCAGAGCAATACATTCAGCCCATGGAAAATAAAAAAGGGAGTATGAAGAACTACAGAAGCATGTACCATTCTCAACTAGTTTGCAGAAGAAAGCTCTAAAACTAAACTGCAAAGTGTCAAACTCTCGAAAGAATGGAGAGTCAACTGGAGCAAATTGCCCTACATAAAGTAGAAGTCGTAACACAGCCTGCATAAAGGATAATTAATGATAAAGGATTCTGGTACTGAAAATACAGCTCGTCAGTAGAAGCATTCAGCAGGAAAGTATTAAAACATTACATGCCAGGAAACTACCTTGGAACATAAGGGGTTTCTGTCATCTAAAGAAATCAGCAATGAAGGAAGATCCTGTATCCAACTGATCTGATAGTTTAAAAAAGTAGGTTCACTCTCATCAAAGTAAAGTGAGCTCCTTTCCTGTTGCAAGAACAAATTAAGGCCCATACTTTTTAGATATATAACCTCTTTGTTGAGGGAATAATTAATTTCTAAAGCACTGGGTCCACCATAAACTACTACAGTACTGCTCATAGCATTACAAATTACTAATAGGATAAACCATTTTGAGAATTGAAAGTTACCTAGGTTTGACAGAACAACCTGATCCGAACATTTTATAGAGATAAAGTAATAGAGATACTAGATTCAGAGCAAATGTAATAAGCAGATGCTTGGACTAAAGATTTTAAATCCATCAGCAGTCAAACAAAACAGAAACACCCAGATTCCATGATATGCAAGAAGCAGAAAAAAGTAAATGCTTCATCACAAAGTATATAATAACAAAATAGTAATAAAATCAGTAAGCACAAATTCTACCATAATATACCATTTTGACACACATGATACTGGATGGTAACTGACTGCATAGCAGTATAACATCAGATCTTAAAATTAGGTAGTTTAGCTCTGGTTGCAGTGTTATATAGATCTCCTTACATTGCTTTAGGTCCAGGAGTGTTGATCATCATTGTTGTCATACTTGCATGGGTATCAGAACTTAGAAGCATAGAATAAATGATTAACATGGAGATGTTTCCGGACAGATATTGTGCTTGAAAAAATAGTGAATCGGATTAAGAATCTTAATTACATACAAGCAAAATATTGTAAATTAACATACAAACAAACAAACAAATAAAATCAATGTAGAGGGATATAACCCAAAAAAAGGACACAGAATTAACATCTTACAGGAGAGAGCATTTCTTCAATTGCAAAAATGCAGGCTAATTTCATTGAAGACTCTGGACTGGAGTTCTTGAAAACCTCAGTAAAAGCCTGCAAGAATAAATGAGGGTAAAAACTTGAGAATGACTATGATAAATAGGTAAGAATAAATTTTAAAAGAATAGAACTTTTGTTTTAATGAAAAGTAGCATACATTAATATTTGACTGTAACAGACCTGAAGGATACGAGACCTCCAGCTACCAGAGATTTGCATTACTAATTTTGGAATGTATGGTATGAGTTGAAGCAAGTCTTTCTCATGGACCAGTTTACCCGATTGCATCTGCACATATATTTCCAATTATCGGCTAGAACATAAAGCTACAAACCCATTAAATAAATCAAGCACATACAATAGTTTAGAAGGGCCAATTTGCAAGTTGTCAGAAACAAGCAGCAGTACTTGGTTTTTGAGAATACCAAGGAGAACAACTTCTAATAGTACTTGGTTTTTGAGAATACCAAGGAGAAAGATTAATTTATATGTGTAAGAGCAAATAACAGGAGTCAAAGCAGACCTTTGCAGCCAGTGAGCTTTCTATGAATTCCAAAAACTTGTCCAACAAAACAGAGGGAGCATTATCACAGTTTTTAAGCTGCAAAAATATTTTAGTAATTTTTGTATTCAGCATGGATATTCGCCGATAATCCTGCAAGGCACCAGAGAAACATAATGAGAGACTTATCTCGTGTGAGAGACAGCATTCATTGGTAATTCTAAGTACTAATAAAAATCAAGTAGGTAATCAATATCAATTCAATTACCAAATAGATGCATAAATAAAGAATACAACTGTGATGCAAAAGATATACAATAAAGAGTACAGATTTAGCAGACAATTGGTATTGAGTTGCCACACCAATTTGCGCCAACATGTTGAATTAGTGAGAGTCAGTCTAAAACATTTTGCATGAACAAATTATATCCTGCAGAAAACCACATCTTGGGACTCAGGGGAAATCTGAAACCACTATTGTAGTACAAGGAATAAGATCACTATACCTTTTGTGTAAGATGAACTAGATTGAGAGGAAAGACGTCCCACAACTTCTTTAATATCATAGGCGGTAGTAACTTATTGTATGAGATCAAACTGGGCTTCCCAAAATGGAACATTCTTTAGATCTGATTCACTTCCAGAAATCCCGCCAGACAAAACTTTGACTATGATTTCTATACTCTGAAGTAAAAACTGCATACAATCACATGATTGCAGATCTAGTTGGGAGGTGTTATGCATCAGTGGTATGAAATCATGGAAACAACCAACTAAAATGGGCAAAAGATCCTTTAATTGCCTGGTAAAATCCACAAGCCCTGCCAAATATGGAATCAAATTAAGTGTCGAGTAGCTTTTTCTCCAAACTAATAATTGAAAAGGAAGTCTTTTTCAGAATGGACAGAGCAAAGCATAATTTGTAATGTATAAACCCAATATGAGATATCTAAAGACTAAATTTAGGTAAATATCACAGGAAAACACTAAAAACCGACATTCCCCACTAAGAGCACATGATACTCATAGTTTATCCATCATTTAGAGCAAACATCTCTATTTCTTTTAGCAGATGCGTCCAACAACAAACAATGGAAGATAAAAAGAGCACCTGCTGGAAGTAAAATGTTCTGAAACTCACCAATAGGTTCTCTTGCAATCTCAGGCTCAAAAGCATGAAGAGTTTCAGGAGCTGGAATATCCTGCAAGGATCAGTCAAGACTAACTATATAAAAAACATGTGAGAAAGAGAGGGGAGGGGGGGAACCACACCACAATAGCAAGCAGATAAAACTAATGAAACATAGTTCCAAATATAGCCAAAAATGCATTAAGGTGTCAGACTTTATAAATAGAAGCTCCTCCCTTCACATACTCTCTCTCTCTCTCTCTCTCTCTCTCACACACACACACACACACACACACATATATATATATATATATATATTCTCAGAGAAACAACATGCTAGTATGTAAAGACACCCAGAAAAGAAGCACAAAACACAATGCATCGGAAGGGCTCTAAAGATGATGCTTGTGACTTTTCACAGACACACATACCATTCATGTGAGGTCACAAAAATTAGATCCCCCTCTTACAAAATGAGCACAGTTTAAGATGTAGCAGAAGGAAATAAAGACATTCTATAACATCAGAATCTGAATTTGAGTAACTTGATCTAACAGGGAAAATTGGCACAATATTACTAGAGATGCCACATAAAAGTTGATTTTTATTTTTAATGGCTAATGGTATAGGGATTAAATGAAAGCCCTCCTCACATAGGATTAGAATAAGGCAATGGGACCGTGATAGAACTTTCCTTCAAAATACTAGTACAATTTAGAAATTTGTAAATTTAAAATTTGCTAGTGACATTGATTCACCAGAAAATACATTTTAGCTGGCGAGTGGTCTCTGTCTTCACATGGCAATAGTGATAAGCAACGAATCATTCCAGCTAGAATGGTCTTTAATTTGCTCTTGTCCTCTAAAACTGGTTCTTCCGTAGGAAATTTTCATAGTTTTGGAGAACCTGCAGAGATGATCCAATATTTTATTTTAGATAATCGTGGAAAATATTAAACAAATCAATGATCACAATGAAAATAAAAATAAATAAATAAATGGCAGTTGGCCTGAAATTACATCATAGTTTAGTTTCCATGGTAATACTAGTGGAGCATACAGAAACAGTTAGATAGGTAACAGAATGACTCACCAATATTTACTCTAGCACTAGAGATGAGATAAGATTTAGTATGTAAATAATTAAGAAACACTTAGATGGGTATTAGTACATGTTTTAGAAAGTACATAATTAGAATGTACAAAACTCTCTTAGAAGATGCAAATACATAACGGATTAAAGAAACAAGCATCCAATTGGCAATGAAAACAATCAGCTTACCTTCTCAGCATAAAAGGAAAAGGAAGAGGGGTAGAACTGGACAACAAGGTCGGAAAATTTGAAAGCCATCAGACGAACATCCTGGGCTAAATGGGCCATAGCATTAAAAACGTATGCCATCATCATGGAGACGAATGGTCCTTGGTTGTCCTGTAAGAGCCAAAGCACAGAATCAAATAAAGCAATTCAGCTGGCAATTTAAAAATATATTATGTCACATCTGGAAATACCTGTGTACCACCAGGGAAAATTACTGACTTAAAAAGCTGATAAAGAGTTT
Source organism: Salvia rosmarinus (assembly GCA_036937905.1). Taxonomy (NCBI): domain Eukaryota; kingdom Viridiplantae; phylum Streptophyta; class Magnoliopsida; order Lamiales; family Lamiaceae; genus Salvia; species Salvia rosmarinus. The sequence continues at coordinate 58,577,532 of CM072818.1, read as the reverse complement.
CACGGACCAACTCATCGTCATCTCCAATACGTTCACGAAGTTTTTCCACGACGGCAAGTTTATGTAACTTCAGCTCATCAGGGTTATTAAGGAGTATATCTTTGATACCATGTAATGCATCTGTGAAAAGGAAAACCACGTTAATTAATAAAGCACAACAAAACAAGGACATCAAACAGGAACGGATAATATACTAACCACAGAACACAATGTAGTAGATGTTGCTTGGTAATCTTACTCATTTAAGTTCAATAGGCTTGAGATGTTAGAAAACAATGTGTAAGAGGAAAAATAACTACAGGAAGCATTCAGTTACAAATTGTCCTTACCCAGGATCTTCACATTCTTTTAGTTATCAATATTCCAACAGACTCAACATGTGCAAGCCAACTGGTAAGTTAGAACCAATCTACTTAGATTAAGTTAGAAACTTAGAAATAATTAATAACCTACTTGGATTAAGTTAGAAATATAACAGGCAATCGAAACAGTGATGTATTTTTTTCTAGCTTGTCTCAAACTAACATCCATGAGATTTTTAATAAGCTCTACAAACTCCAGCCTACGAGTCATGTCATCATATCAAGACATTGTCATTGAAATGAATCTTCATATAGATGGAATCATCAGCAGAATTCATGCATTTATCAATCAAATATCAAGTGTGGTTCACAAGTACCTCATTAAAGGTAATATAATGAATTGAGAGGGAAATGGCCGACCTTTACGGGATTTAGCATTATGATGGCTCGTCTGCTGAAGAAGCTCCTTAAGTGTCAACCCCTTTGCTGGTTGCTAAACCTGCCCTTTCAGACGCTATACTTTGCTCCGGAAGAACTATCGCTTTAGATTTTATTTCGGTGTTGGTAGCATTCTTCGGAGGCGGCAATTTCCGGCCGATTTTCCGCTTATATTTCTGCCGGAAACAAATTTAAAAACTTGAGAATTTATAATCACAACAGCTCAGAATCTATCCTTTTCTTTTACCAATAATTATAACTTGCAGAGTAAAGGATTTCGGTTCATTACTTTGAAATCCACCCCGCCTCTTTTGGACTTCTTCGATTGGGATTTCGGTTTCACCATGGTCAACCTTCTTCGGGATGATTTCTAACTAAGCTTAAAAGCGAGTGAAAAGTTGTCTGATTCAACTGTCGAAGAATTACCAACAGAAATCCCAAATTCGTGGGGGCAGAAATCCCAAATTCGTGAATTAGGGTTTATGGTGCAAAGCTATAGGGTTGGGAGGGAAGGTACAAAGTGGCGGTTATTTTTTAACGGCGAGAACTGGAAACCGGTGTTTAGAAGCTGGGCCTTTGTAGCCCGTTAAGATGGGCCAAAAAATATACTCCACTGAGTAATTTTTGTAATGATGTTCGATAAAATATTAATCGAGTCCACTAGAAGAAAAATATAATGGCCCGTACCAAAAGGATTTAAGCAGTTGTTTGCGTAAGTGATTATCCACTGAACAATTAATCTAAATCTACCTTCCAAAAAAATAATCTAAATCTATATTTTTACATATTCTATTACATATGTATAGGATATGGTTCAAATAAGAACCATTATTAAACTATAAATTATGAACTATTTTTTATTCTTATATTGTGAAGATCTACGATGATATATTTGTGTAGATTTAAGGGTTATGAACTCATCATTTTTAACGACAAACATTATTTTTAAGCATGTTATCTAATCAAAATACCCTCTCAACCTTGTGGTCGTGGGTTTGAGCCCCACGATGGGCATCATTCAACTAATAAGAATTTATCAAATTTTCACAACGAATTCACATTACTATAATAGCTCGTATTTTATAATTTAAGGAGGGGTTGTAATATAAATGAACCTTATACAAATATTCATTCTCATATATTCCCTCCGGCCCGTCGAGTATGCTCATTCATTTTAAACAATATTATTTAGGAGAAGTGTATAAAATGGTTAGATGAATAAAAAGTAGGTAGAGTCTACATTTTTTGAAGAGATAATTATATCTTTAAAAAGAAATTAGCCAAATTGGGTAGGACAATCTCTAATTTTTTTTATTTTTGAATAACAAGTATCAAAAGTATCAAATATTATTTACATCCAAGAAAAGTATCAAAAGTATCTAAATTTTGAATAACAAGTATCAAAAGTATCAGAGGCCCTAAAATTTTGCTAAAAAAGAAGTCATTGCTACATTTGAACACAGTTCTCCAAAAGTAACAAAATTTGATATTTTCTTCAGTGTAAATGATATTTGATATTTTTCTTTTAATATAAATGATACTTGAGCAAATGATATTTTTCTTTAATGTTAATGATACTTTTTTATAACAAATGATACTTTGTTCGTCCGCACGGTACGAATAGATGTACAAGAGTTTTTGTGTGGAAAAAATTATCCAGTATACACGCCCAAATTGTTGGAAAAACTAATCCAACATACATATATAAAAAAAATATTATAATTATCAACAACAATTTAACTTTTCATTTCAAGCAAAGACATTATTTTTAACAATTTTTTGGGGGCCTAAAATTATGAAAAAAAAATATACATTTAGGCATTTTTCTTATACTCATTATATTAGAAAGTTAAGTAATGGTGATGTCACGACCTGACTATTTAATTACTTAATTAACCAAATAATCAGGTCATGACTGGTTTAATAATCGATAATCTCTTATTAACAATAAATGTTAGGGAATAGATTTTGAAAAACAAACGAACAAAGATAACATTTGAAAATGAAATAAGCCAACCCGCACTCGAAAAATATCCAACTACGGCAATTATCAAAATGAGGACACAAATTTCACCATTTATATAAAAGGTTTCAAAATATTTACATGGTTTATCAAAAGTACGGTTTCAAAGTTTCAAGGTTCTAGCATAGAAGATTAATGAATATCATGTATGAAGACATGATATTCGAGACATAACCAATCAAAATAAAAGATCAAATGATATCTCACCGGTTTCCCACCACACCTCCTTCATACTCAACCCGCATAATAAAAACAGTTTGGGGGCATGAGTACAGAAAGTACTCAAGTGGATAATGCCAATCTATCTTTCAAAATTAAACATTTTGTTCAAGAAAAGCCTTTCTTTCAAATAGCGCTTCATAAGACGATCAATTAGTGATTCATAAGAAAATTTCACATAATATCATGTCACCACACTTTATTTTGAAACATACCGGCATAACATACCCGAGTTGGTCCCGGGATCACAACCACGGTCATACCCTATCTACGCTATTCGGTAAAGGAAGTAGGCCTCCTCCCAATACCATGGCCGCCTACATTTGCAAGCTCACGACCATCTACCCGCATGAATTAACATCTTCCTACCGCAGATAGGTAATTGCGTCATACCCACAATGTGGTAAAACATTTAGCATAATTATCATGTGGTGATCAAATGCTTTCACAAGAAATCAAGCTCATAACATATCATGGGTTTAACTTCAAAATAAAGTTCAGAATGACATTACCCACCTCGTGATGTTCAATCCAACAAGTTTGGTTCTTCGTTCTTTACTTCTCGGTTTCCTTGTCGGATCCTTAAACATAAAGATTATGATAAAGCTTTAGTAATCTTCCTTTATAAATTAGATATATGTTAACAATTATCAATTAACATATAACTTGTTTTACTAACGTCTATTTCTACCGAAATTTCGGCAGAGTAACATCTGTAATATGTATAGCCCAAATACACCAAACTACACCAATCTTATCCCAAACTCCTCAATATCATCATCATATCATCAAACATACATTTAGGAACCTTATACATGAGTAATATCATCTAATTCAACGTTAATCGCCTAAGGCGATTTAACTCGATATATATATACATTTCGACATTTTGAACATCTACAATCTATTAATTATCAAATATCACATAATTATGTTAAATTAACATCATTGATCATTAATTCATGATCCATTCAATTATAGATCCATTATATCACATATGAACATAACTTTAACCTAAACTTTAATTTTGTAACTTTTGATACCTATGTTCAAAATTCCCATAAATTCTACTTAAGCCTTATTTTTATCATAGATCTCAAATATCAATTCAAATCTATCAAATAAAATCAAGAAATCATAGTTCAACATATACCCTTCATTTTCGAAAATTTAGGAATATTAGTATATGGTTAAATTAAATTCTATAAATTCATTTTATACATTATTCATATCCCTAAGCATAAATATCATATCAAATTCATCAATAAAAATCAAAATCATCAAGTTCCCATCACATGAGATTTTCGAAAATTTCAAGAATTGTACAAACATAATTTAACTTCTAATTTCTTCATTTATATGATGTTTATAAGCATTCCTAAACATATATCTAAGCTTAATTCAATCATATCATAACATAGAAATCATATTCAAAATTAGGGTTTAAGTACCATTCTTTAATTTTTCAATTTCATGCATTTTAACAAATTAAATCCATAACACATGTTATTCTAACTCTATAAACATAATTAAATCAATACATATAATAAAATGAAACAAATCATCTATCCTCAACATTTCTAAATTTTCAAAATTATACAACATTTAAACATAATATTTATCAATTTAATTAATGAAAACTTTGCATAAATGAGGTAATTACCTTGCTAGGAGTATTTAGCCCTTAATTCCAACCTTGATTATGGTTTAAAATTGAAAATACAAATTTTGTGTGTGTTGGTATGGAGGGTGCCGAAAATGGTGGGGAAATGGGGAGGTTGGGGATGATTTATTATATGTATAAAAATTCTAGAAGGTTAATTTAAATTTAATGTACATTTGTTTAAAATTTCCAAGCAATTAAACACTAATTTCAATAAATATTATATTTACACTCCAAATTTTCTAATTCCAAATTTTAGTATAATTTAATTAATAAGATTATATCTCAATTAAATTATAAAATTAAATGTAACTTATATTCATAATTGAATTTAGATTCATATAGCATAATTTAAATCCATTCATATGTTAAAATTCAATTAACCAAAATATTGCTTCTCAATTTCGAAAATTATGCAAAATAATTCTTTATCATTAATTATTAATAAAACAAATTTATTCAAGACATTTAATATTCTAAATAATATTTTATCTCATTTTATAAGAAAAATAACATACACAAATATTTAATGCATTTAGTAGCATAATTTCTAATTAATAGCATTTTTCATGCAAACATGCATTAATAAACACACATTTCACATTTAATCACAAATAAACTCATTTCTAATAAATCTCTACATTTTCCAATCTCATATATTCAAATCTTAAATTAATTGAATTCATGTCAATTAATATTTCACTATATTGAATTTTACAATTCTTAAGGCTTATATAGCTTTTAAACCTTTAATAATGCTTAATTAAACTTTATTAATTACTATAAAATTTTCTGCTACTACATTCCTCCCTTGAAGAAATTTCGTCCAAAATTTTGTACCTTATTAAATAAGTCGGGTACTTTTCCTTTATCTCGTTCTTCTAGTTCCCACGCCACCTCTTCCGGACCGTGATGTTTCCACGAATTTTTACTAAAGGAATAATCTTATTCCTTAACTTTGCTCCTTCCGGTCCGTGATGCATTCGGTCTTTCTTCATAGCTCAAATCAAGATCGGAACTATCTCATCATAATGAAGGATATGTGTTGGGTCATACACGTATTTTCCGAGTTGGGAGACATGGAAAACATCATGTACGTTAGCGAAGTTAGCGCAACGCTAACCTATATGCTCTGAGCCCGATCCGTTCCAATATCTCATAAGGTCCAAGAAATCTTGGTTTGAGTTTCCTTTTATTCCAAAACGGTGAACTCCTTTAGTTGGGGAAACTTTAAGAAAACTTTATCCCATGTTTCAAACTTCAATTGCATTTACGATTATCGAGATAGGACTTTTGTCGGTCTTGAGCTTCTTTCATTCTTTGTTTTATTTGTCGCATAATTTGAACCATTTCTTCAATTGCTTCGGGCAAGAATCTTCCGCTCTCCTACCTCGTCCCAATACAGAGGTGATCTGCACTTTTTACCATAAAGTGCTTCATAAGGTGCCATACCGATCGTAGCTTGATAACTGTTGTTGTAAGCAAATTCGATCAATGGTAAGACTTGTTCCCATTGATCTCCTCGATCAAGCACCACAGTTCTGAGCATATCTTCGAGGGTTTGAATTGTTCTCTCAGTCTGACCGTCTGTCTGGGGATGAAAAGCGGTGCTAAAATTTAACCGAGTGCCCAATTCTTTTTGAAAAGTAGTCCAGAACCGAGAGGTGAATTTGGCATCACGATCTGAGATGATTGAGATCGGCACTCCATGTAGCCGAACAATTTCCCGAACATAAATCTGTGCCAACTTATCTGCTCCATACGTTATCGGAATTGGAATGAAATGAGCGCTCTTGGTTAATCGATCAATGATTACCCATATGGCCGTATTTCCTCGTCTAGACTTGGGTAAACCAATTACAAAATCCATAGCGATGTGATCCCATTTCCATTCGTGCACTTCAAGAGTCAGTAACTTTCCGTATGGTTTTGATGCAAAGCTTTTACTTGTTGACACGCTAAACACCGTTCGACATAGGAGGCAATGTCTTGTTTCATCCCCGTCCACACAAACTTTTGTTTAAGATCCTGGTACATCTTCGTACTTCCAGGATGTGCCGCATACGGAACCTTATGAGCTTCATTCAAAATTTCATTTTCAATTACGTATCGTTAGGTACGTATATGCGATTACCAAACATAATCGCATTATCCCCAGCTTCATGATATTCCGGAAAATTTCCCATTCGAATCTTTGCTCGTAGAGTTTCGAGTTGTTTATCTCTTCTTTGCGCTTCGATAATACGAGTTCTCAAATCCGGAAGTACCATCAATGACGCTACAATTCCTTGAATATTTCGGGGAGGTAACACGGTTTCCAGCTTCATTCTCTCGAACTCTTTTAATAATTCTCCTTGATCCGTTAAAAGAGTTCCTAATTTCTCCTGACTTTTCCTACTCAGAGCGTCTGCTACGACATTAGCTTTTCCGGGATGATACTTGATCTCACAATCGTAGTCTTTGACCAGCTCGAGCCATCTTCGTTGTCGCATATTCAAATCTTTTTGTTCAAAGAAATACTTCAAACTTTTGTGGTCCGTGAAAATCTCACATCTCGATCCGTACAGATAATGTCTCCATATTTTCAATGCGTGGACTCACTGCTGCGAGCTCCAGATCGTGAGTAGGATAATTGTGTTCATGAATCTTCAACTGTCGTGAAGCGTATGCGATAACCTTTCCTTCTTGCATTAAAACGCATCATATTCCATTTCTCGACGCATCCATGTATATGGTATAATCTTTTCTCGGATCGGTATAGTTAGGATAGGGCGTTGGTCAATCTTTCTTTGAGTTCTTGAAAACCGTCTTCGCGTTCGAGTCCATTGAAATTTTATCCCTTTCTTCAAAGAGATTCGTCATTGGTTTAGCAATTTTGGAAAATCCTCAATAAATCTTCTATAGTACCCGCTAAACCCGTAAAACTACGAATCTCATTTGGAGTCGTGGGTGATTTCCACTCTGAACTGCTTGGACTTTGGCGGTCCACTTTAATTCCTTCGCGAGACTATATGCCCTAAGAAATTTACTTCTTTCAGCCAAAAATCACACTTGTTGAACTTGGCATATAATCTCTGTGTCCTTAATTTTTCCAATACAATTCTCAAATGCTCTTCGTGTTCTTGTTCGCTCTTTGAATAGATTAAAATATCATCGATAAACACTAATACGAATTTATCGAGATATTCATGGAATACGCGGTTCATGAGGTCCATGAACACAGCTGGAGCATTTGTTAGTCCAAACGGCATCACTAAAATTTGTAGTGTCCGTATCGGGTCCTAAAAGCGGTTTCGGTATATCCTTGGGTTTTATCTTCACTTGATGGTAACCCGATCTTAGATCGATTTTAAAATACCTTTGCTCCTTTCAATTGGTCGAACAAGTCGTCAATTCGAGGCGGATATTTATTCTTCAATGTCACCTTATTCAATTCTCGATAGTCGATACACATTCTTAAGGTGCCGTCCTTCTTTTGACGAATAACACCGGTGCTCCCGGTGGTGACGCGCTTGGTCGGATAAATCCTAAGTCCGAAGTTCACGTAATTGGACTTTCAATTCTTGCAATTCTTTAGGAGCCATCCGATACGGTGCTTTAGAAATTGGCGCGATCCCGGCTCAAGATCGATCGCGAAATCCAATTGTCGATCCGGTATCTGGGTAATTTTTCCGAAATACGTCCGGATATTCTCGAACAACCAGACATCCTCAATCTTCCTATCCTTCTTGTCTTCCTTGTTTAGGCATACAAGATAGGCACGATTTTCGTTACATCTTATCAACCTTTACTGCAAGGTGATATCACAGTATCCTTCTTCTTCTCGTCAATCCCATAAAAGCACGTGGGTTCTTTTCCCGGTGGTTGAAATGCGATTTCTCGTTGTTCACAACGAATCGTTGCGAAATTTTCCGTTAACCAATCCATACCCAAGATAATATCTACGTCCCACATGCATAAGAGGCGTAATGATTCAGCTTTTAACTGAAGTGATCCTAACTCGAATTCTAAGTTAGGACATACTTTATCAACTACTGTCGCCCCACCTATTGGAGTAAGTACTTTGAACCCTACTTCAGATGATTCTACGGGAAGTTCAAGATTATCTACGCATGCGGTAGAAATGAAAGAATGCGATGCTCCCGTATCAAACAAAACTATAACAGGTACACCTTTTAACTGGGCCATACCTGTTAGATTTCCCGTACTCTTTTCCGATTGCTTTTGGTTCAAAGCATACGCATGCTGATGTTGAGGTTGAACTTGTAAAGATTGAGATGACGTCTGCTGAGCTGAAGCTTCTGGGATTGCAGTCATTTGCGGTGGAGGTAGTTGATAGCGAGGAGGTTGTGAATATCCTGTCATTGCTTTCACAGTTTGAACAGGTCGAGAAGATTTCCCTCGTTCTCCTCTCCCGACCACATTCTGTCTGTATGGACAGGCAGAAGCAAAGTGACCGTACTGCCCACACGAATAGCAAGTGTTACTCCCACTCCGACATAAACCGAAATGTGTACGGTTGCATTGAGGGCACATGGGTGGTCTTATCTGATTCTGAGAAAAGAGTGGTTGTCCAGTGGTCGGCGGTCGGAATGATCTCGACGCCGTGGAGCTCTGCCTTTGAAACGGTCTTTTGCTTGAATTTCCTCGCATCTCCCATTTTCTTTTTCCTTTATATTTTTGTTCCATTTGGGAGGATTTTGTTGATATAATTCCTTGTGGTACGCCAACATTAGTCTCAGCAGCATGCTTTTCTGTCATATCCCGTCTTTCTTAATAAGATTAGAAGGACTTTCGAACTTAGAATTATAAGATGATTCGTGCCCGATGAAAGAATTTTTTTTTAAATTCCAACAAAAGAATTTATTTCACTAAATATTAAAGTGATTTCGAGAATTATTATATATAATATAATAATTGAATACGATTTATATATATATTTATATATAAATCATTATATCAATAATATCACGTCAATGTCTAATTATTAATTCATAGTCTTAGAATCGAACTTGAAGCCCGTAAGAATAAATCGTATAATGGCTTTGGTTTAACGAGGCCCAAAATGAAAGCCCATGGAAGCCCAAAAACCCTACACTATATAAACTTATTCTTCTCCCATTTTGGAAACCCTAGCCTCCCAATTTCACAACTCACACTCTCATACCTCCAAGCATCAACAAGAAAGGATCTACAATGGTTTAACTCTTAATCCTCTATTATTTTTAATATGTTTATGCATATGTGTATATGTTGTATGTATATATGTGTGTGTTAAGTTTGTGGTTTGGGTGTGTGCTGTGTATATTGTGAGTGCCGAGAGGAGAGAAGGAGAGGGGGGGGAGAGAGACAGACGAGGTGGGATACGGCGGCGCGGCGAGGCCGAGGCTGCAGTCGCCGTGCGTGTGTGTGTCTCCGTCGCTTGTGTGTGCGTTCGTGTGTGTGTGTGTGCGTTCGTGTAGGCGTGTGTGTAGGTATAGTGAGCGGGGAAGGGCACGACGGAGACGGAGGCGGTGACGACGCACGTCGCCGGATCTGTGGCGGCGGTGCCGGCGGTGGCTGCGGCTGCCGGCGTGTGTGTCTCCGTCGAGTTGCCGTGTGTGCGCGTGGTTTTCAGGGTGAGGAGGCGGCGGCGGTGGCGTGGTGGTTACACCACTCGGCGTCGGCCGAGGAAGGGGAGGCTGTGGCCGGCCGACCAAGCGCGGCGGTGGCGGTGGTCGTCGGTTGTGAGCCTAGAGAGAGAGTGAGAGATATGAGGTGGGAGAGAGAGGCGTGAGAAGATGAGAGAGAGAGAGAAAGAAAAAAATGAAAATTAGGTCGCCGGAATTTTGGCCGGCGACGGCGACGGCGGCTCGCGGAAAGCGGCGCCGGAAAAAGGTGGGGGAAGAATTAGGTTTAGGGTTGTGAAGTGTAAATGGGCTGGACTTTATTTAAATGCTATGTGTTTCATTTTTTTTTTAAATTTGAAAGAGTTGGGCCTTTCTATTTAATTGTTTGGGCCAAATGTGAGGTGGGCTGAAAAATGGGTTAATTAAATGGGCTGGCTCCATTTATTTTAATGTTATGGGCTGACTTCAATTAAAATGTTGGGCCTTGTTCTATTTTAATTCATGAATTGAGTTGGGTTATTTCAATGTGTTGGGCCCTATTCTGTTGGGTTGTGAATAATAATAGAAATATGGGTGACCTTATTTAAATATTTGGGTTGAAACAGGTGAATTAAATGAAATGTGGGCTTAGATTAAAATAATAATTGGACTTTGATTTAATTAATGTTTGGGTTTTAATTTAATTAGTAATTGGACTTGCTTTAATTAATTAAATCCTTAGACTTTAATTAATTAAATAAATATGGTTTAACTTTAAGACTTAATTAATTAAATTATATTATGTCTTATTAATTAAATAATTAACTTAAACTTAATTATAAGTTTAAATTATTTAATTATGGTAAGTTAATTAATTAATTAATTAATTATTATTAAGTTTAATTAATTGATTGATTAAGTTAAGGTTAAGTCAAGTTTAAATTATCTTAATTTATGATTGAGACCTCTTTAATTAATATAATTAATTTCTTTTAATGAAATTAATTAAGTTAGAATAATTAAATAAATTAAATTATGCTAGTCAAGTGCATAATTCGATAATTATATTATGTGTTATATTAGAGAGTCCTTAATATATATATATATATATATATATATATATATATATATATATATATATATATATATATATGATTTTAGTATGCAATTTAATTGCATTATACTTTTAAAAGTATTTAACAAAAGAAGATTATGAAATTAAATTGTTTTTAAGCGAAAAGTCGAGCAAGGTATTGTTGGTGCCTTAGCCGATATAAATTAGTTTTCAAATTTAATTTATAAAACTCGAACTTAACGAATCATAAGCTAGTATCTCCTTTACTTGAATTTAAGGCTAGCTTTTGAGACCTATTAAGATTAGTGCTTCTTGTAGGTTTTATCGATCAATGGGATTAGCGCCGCTTTCACGAGACGCATATTATTGTGATTTCTTGAGCTTTGTCCTATCGAGGTGGGCTTACTTTACAAAAGTATAATTGAGTTATATGCTCGATATTTCATGAAATCAAACTTGTTTATCGATAAAATGTTTTTGTGCGCTCTACTACTTTAAGGCTCGTAAATGTATCGATCGAGATTCTCTTTAAACCTAACACGTTAATTGAGAATTGTGTACACCGTTAGTTGTTTCGGTGGGTTGATCTCCATCGGGCACTAACCAAGTAATGAGGCGTTATAAGGGTGCTTGTCGGATGTGTTCCGAGTACGTCATGTTATTATGGTGCTTGTGCGGATACGTTCGGCACATCATGGATTGTCCCAAGTTCGTCCCGATGACAATAATGGGAGAATGTGATCCGACGGTGGCTAGAGGTCCGGGATCAAAGCGAGTAATGTAAGAGTCGTGACAATGGGCCCAAACGAATGAAATATTTTGCATGCTTAGAAGTGGTTTCTCTTTTAAAACCTTCTAAGTTATGTTATCATGATTGGATAAACCGATTTTACAATTTATGAAATGTTTATGAAAATGCATGCCCACCGAGTACATTAGTACTTAGCCCAAATATTTTCCAAATGTTTTCGGGTTGATCGATGGTACGACGGGCGAGTGAGATTTGAGTTCACTCCGTATTTTGACGGATTATTTCTTCATTTAGACTTCCGCTGATGAATTAACTCTAATTACATTTTCCTTCTTGTCTATGACTTGAATTATATCTTTTGATTGAGCTTAGACTCTAAATCATTGATGTTAGTATTTTTGATGTGTACTGGCTATCAGAAGCACGAAACTAAACTTGTGATCCTGAGGATAAATATTGTTTTGATTGGATTACATCCTTCGATGTCTTCCATTTTCATTTAGGAAGCTATTCCCAAATTCTAAGGGTTTATTGCCTCGATCATTCGAGTTAACTCATTTACTTTATATTTTCCATTATTTTTATTCGTCGCGCCTCGATTTACGAGCTTCCGTCATTTCTAGAAATCGGGGCGTGACAGAGTGGTATCGAGCGAACCTCTCCCATGCGGTGTGGTTCGGGACGAACCAGCGGAAGTTGGTGGGCATGTGGCCCCGGGAAATGCGGAGTGATCGCGGTGCGAGGCATGGACGAGGCGGCTCGATTAAGGCTTCAAAGCGAAGGGTACATGAATGAACCGAAACGCACCGGAATGAGAGGATTTGAGAATATGCGGTATGGGACCGCATATTCGAGGAGAAACAAAGGATTTGATATGTGCTACTCATACCATCAAGATGCATCTTCTTTTCGAGTCCATCTCATAAAACTCTAAAGTTAAGCGTGCTTGACTTGGAGCAATTATGGGATGGGTGACCCTGGAAGTTTTCTCGGGGTGTGTGAGTGAGGACAAAGCACACCGAAAAGACTCGTGTTGATGCAGTGGGGTCACCGTCAATCCAAAGCCGGTCGTTACATTTTCACGAATCTCCATTTCCATGTCCAACGACGGTTAAGAGTTTCGCGTAAGACATGGGTGGTTGATGACTAAAATAATTCGGATTTCGGTCGTAATCGAGCGAAACATCTCACCATCTTCTTATCTGTTTCTACTTTATAAGGCGATATCTGGATAATGTCTGAAATACCGGTCGTACTCATACGCTCCTATTACCTTGTTTCAAATTCATAAATTCAATTTCCTTCTGCCTCCTATAGCTTCGAGGAATGAACTTAGCATACAGTTCTTCCTTGAACTGTTCCCATGTAAAGTTCGCCAATTGCTCCGGGGTGAGGGTTTTCTGCCTGGCCTCCCACCAGAAATCCGCAGGTCCTTTCATCAGAAAATTTATGCACAGCAAACATTCTTGATCGTTGCATTCCAAGAACTTAAAGATTCTCTCAATAGTTCTTACCCACTCTTCAGCTTCGGCAGGACTACCAGCTCCTGTGAAGTTAGGTGGGTTTTGACGAAGAAAGAGTTCTGAAATTTTTCGATTTGGTGGAGAGGGTTCACGATTTGGAAAGTTCTGAGGTGTTGCTTCACTATCTCTTTCTTCCAAACTTGTATTTCTTCTTCTTGGAGGCATACGATACCAAAGAAGAATATTATTGTCAAAGATTGATAAGATATCACAACAAGGAAATAAGGTTTCAAATTATAGTAAAGCGCAATCATCACGAGTTTAAGGACCCAACAACATGAGAAACAACGAGATATACAACATATTATAATTTACAAAACAACAACAAAATAAGCGACATGTTATAGGTTACAAAATTGCCTCGGTGAGGACTTTTACAAAATAAGTTAGTTTCAACGATACTAGCTGGTAGTTCTGCCTTGCCATTCTAACTATCCTACCTAGCTTTAAACATATTCCTCTTATCTATCTATGTCTTCATCGTGGTCTTCCTCGGGGTCCTCTTGATTCCTCTTCGGCTCTTCTTCTTTTATCTTGTGAGTATGAGCATGATCAGTGACTGAGTGAGCGGCCTCTCCTGGCAAAAGAAGGGAAGGATCGGATAAAGAGGGCATTTCACCAACAGCTATAGGTCTCAAATAAGAAGTGCCAACAGATATTGGTTGTTCAAATTCCTGGGCTACCTCAGTGGAAGACATAATTAAAGGTATTTCAGGAAGAGGAGATAAAGGTGGTGAAGGAGTTTTTAGTGCAAATGGCTGTTCAAATAGATCTAAGTCATCTAGGGTCCACTGAGGTCCAAGAGGAAAAAGACTATCGCTATCAGAACAGGATTCAGAAGGAGGACTAGAAATGACAACCTCACGAAACATAGGTTTAATTTCTCCCAATTTTGGATGAAGAAAATCATCTAGAATCTGATGAACTGCTGGAATAAATTGATCAAAAGGACGATATGGTAACTCAGGGGGATCTCCTATTTTTCGATAATGCCTTTTTATAAGGTCTACGAATCGGTCGAGATTACCGATGATCGCACTCCATATCAATATGTACATAATTGAGTGTTTCGGATGCCCATCCCGCCAAGAAGAGGTAAAGCATTAACCAATGCGAGAAGTCCATCTAACTCGATCATCGCATTCTTTAAACCGATCTCCACAAGATCATAAACTGTTTGAGAGCAAGCGGCGAGATCTTTCTCTCTCGATTCTAAAGGAAAAGAAACTATCGATTGCCTAATCCAAATGGCCTATTATCAACATTCTTTCGAGCAACACCTTCCTCCGTACCATCCTATATTCAAATATAACTTTTATACTAATTAGAAACAGCATAATCACATATCATTTATTTTCACACATATCATCTAATAATGTTCAACATAATCACCTTTCATTCAAATATACACATCACTTACAGCTTACTTTGCCTGGTTGAGCTGAAGAGATGGACTGGAACACTGAGCCTTTACCAACGACTCAAAGGTTTACAAGAGAGGTTAGCTCAAAGAAAGAAAATTTACAGGATCAAGCGAAACAATGCTCTGATACCACTCTGTCACGACCTGACTATTTAATTACTTAATTAACCAAATAATCAGGTCATGACCGGTTTAATAATCGATAATCTCTTATTAACAATAAATGTTAGGGAATAGATTTTGAAAAACAAACGGACAACATAACATTTGAAAATGAAATAAGCCAACCTGCACTCAGAAAATATCCAACTACGGCAATTATCAAAATGAGGACACAATTTCACCATTTATATAAAAGGTTTCAAAATATTTACATGGTTTATCAAAATACGGTTTCAAAGTTTCAAGGTTCTAGCGGAAGATTAATGAATATCATGTATGAAGACATGATATTCAGACATAACCAATCAAAATAAAAGATCAAAATGATATCTCAGCTCGGTTTCCCAGCCACACCTCCTTCATACTCAACCTGCATAATAAAAACAGTTTGGAGGGCATGAGTACCAGAAAGTACTCAGTGGATAATGCCAATCTATCTTTCAAAATTAAACATTTTGTTCAAGAAAAGCCTTTCTTTCAAATAGCAGTTCATAAGACGATTGAATTAGTGATTCATAAGAAAATTTCACATAATATCATGTCACCACACTTTATTTTGAAACATACCGGCATAACATACCCGAGTTGGTCCCGAAGGATCACAACCACGGTCATACCCTATCTACGTCATTCGGTAAAGGGAAGTAGGCCTCCTCCCCAATACCATGGCCGGCCTACATTTGCAAGCTCACAGCCATCTACCTGTGCACAGTAATTAACATCTTCCTACCGCAGATAGGTAATTGCCGTCATACCCACAATGTGGTAAAACATTTAGCATAATTATCATGTGGTGATCAAATGCTTTCACAAGAAATCAAGCTCATAACATATCATGGGTTTAACTTCAAAATAAAGTTCGTAATGCATTACCCACCTCGTGACGTTCAATCCAACAAGTTTGGTTCTTCGTTCTTTACTTCTCGGTTTCCCTTGCTGGATCCTTAAACATAAAGATTATGATAAAGCTTTAGTAATCTTCCTTTATAAATTAGATATATGTTAACAATTATCAATTAACATATAACTTGTTTTACTAACGTCTATTTCTACCGAAATTTCGGCAGAGTAACATCTGTAATATGTATAGCCCAAATACACCAAACTACACCAATCTTATCCCAAACTCCTCAATATCATCATCATATCATCAAACATACATTTAGGAACCTTATACATGAGTAATATCATCTAATTCAACGTTAATCGCCTAAGGCGATTTAACTCGATATATATATACATTTCGACATTTTGAACATCTACAATCTATTAATTATCAAATATCACATAATTATGTTAAATTAACATCATTGATCATTAATTCATGATCCATTCAATTATAGATCCATTATATCACATATGAACATAACTTTAACCTAAACTTTAATTTTGTAACTTTTGATACCTATGTTCAAAAATTCCATAAATTCTACTTAAGCCTTATTTTTATCATAGATCTCAAATATCAATTCAAATCCATCAAATAAAATCAAGAAATCATAGTTCAACATATACCCTTCATTTTCGAAAATTTAGGAATATTAGTATATGGTTAAATTAAATTCCTATAAATTCATTTTATACATTATTCATATCCCTAAGCATAAATATCATATCAAATTCATCAATAAAAATCAAAATCATCAAGTTCCCATCACATGAGATTTTCGAAAATTTCAAGAATTGTACAAACATAATTTAACTTCTAATTTCTTCATTTATATGATGTTTATAAGCATTCCTAAACATATATCTAAGCTTAATTCAATCATATCATAACATAGAAATCATATTCAAAAATTAGGGTTTAAGTACCATTCTTTAATTTTTCAATTTCATGCATTTTAACAAATTAAATCCATAACACATGTTATTCTAACTCTATAAACATAATTAAATCAATACATATAATAAAAATGAAACAAATCATCTATCCTCAACATTTCTAAATTTTCGAAAATTATACAACATTTAAACATAATATTTATCAATTTAATTAATGAAAACTTTGCATAAATGAGGTAATTACCTTGCTAGGAGTATTTAGCCCTTAATTCCAACCTTGATTATGGTTTAAAATTGAAAATACAAATTTTGTGTGTGTTGGTATGGAGGGTGCCGAAAATGGTGGAGAAGCTTAATTTAAATTTAATGTACATTTGTTTAAAATTTCCAAGCAATTAAACACTAATTTCAATAAATATTATATTTACACTCCAAATTTTCTAATTCCAAATTTTAGTATAATTTAATTAATAAGATTATATCTCAATTAAATTATAAAATTAAATGTAACTTATATTCATAATTGAATTTAGATTCATATAGCATAATTTAAATCCATTCATATGTTAAAATTCAATTAACCAAAATATTGCTTCTCAATTTCGAAAATTATGCAAAATAATTCTTTATCACTAATTATTAATAAAACAAATTTATTCAAGACATTTAATATTCTAAATAATATTTTATCTCATTTTATAAGAAAAATAACATACACAAATATTTAATGCATTTCATAGCATAATTTCTAATTAATAGCATTTTTCATGCAAACATGCATTAATAAACACACATTTCACATTTAATCACAAATAAACTCATTTCTAATAAATCTCTACATTTTCCAATCTCATATATTCAAATCTTAAATTAATTGAATTCATGTCAATTAATATTTCACTATATCGAATTTTACGAATTCTTAAGGCTTATATAGCTTTTAAACCTTTAATAATGCTTAATTAAACTTTATTAATTACTATAAAATTTTCGGGCTACTACAGGTGAGGTGTAAGATTAAAAATGGTTAGTATATAGTACATAGTATATATCTAGGCATTTTTCTTATACTCATTATATTAGTATATAGCAACTTTAATAGAAACTTTTCAAAGTTAAAGTTGTTGAAACATATTTGAGATCGTTGATGTCGCAAGAAAGATTGAATGGTTTGACATTTTTGTGTATTGAAAAAGATATCTTAGAAAATCTTAAAATAAACCTTTTTTTAAATAACTTTGCAAGTATAAAAGTTAGAGGTCATATTTCATGATTAACAAAAAAATTTATGAATATTATATTGTATTTTTTTAATTGTCCATGAAGGATCCACTTTTATTGTTTTGTCATGGACCTCATTTCTATCAAGACCGACCTTGATTATATGTATATTATAAGAGATGGTCTTTTGTACAAGCGTTTGTCTACGAGGATATTGATATTTTTTTAATGGAAAATGATATTTTTCTTCAATATAAATGATAATTTTAAAGAATAAATTATATTTTGCTTGTCCCTACTATGCCTATACATATGAGTTTTTGTGATATTATAAACATGCATTTATGGACAGATATGATGACGTGCCAATATAGAATAAATTTATGTCAAGCTAAGAGTGTGTTTGGCTGAGTTTATAAGCTCAGCCAAACACCCTCTAACCGTAAATGCAGTACAAGACACTGATATTATGTTTTATTTTGTGACTAAAATAAACTATATACATTGAGAACCTCGCAATTTCGATGGAAATAAGCAAAATAATTTTTTTATTTTTAAAACGGAACATGAGAACAAATAATTAGAGCGTGAGGGGAACAAAGTCGTGACCAATTATGGATTACCTCGTCAATAAATTTCAGACAACTCACGATAATCCAACAATAATTTAATATCGACTATGTAATCACATGACCTAACGTGACAACAAGACAGATCAAATTTTTTCCAAAAAAAAGAAATAGACTTTCACGTTCTACATCAATAGGCCGAGGTATTTGACGTTGATTTGATTCTAATTTTTGACTTATTGCATGTCAGTTATAATATACTGTGATTGTTATACTCAAAATATATATTGCCGATAGGTTATAGTCCAAATGACAATGTTGAGATATAAGAAACAAACAAATTCGAAATATATAACTTCTATTTATCGAATCAAGTATAACTTATTGTAAATGTTATATTCGATAAAATATATTGGACGTTGAAAATACAATATGCAAATGAAAGATAACTATAAAAAGAACCCATCATTTTTATCAATTAGGACATTGTATGATTATTTTATGAATCAAATCAACATTCATTTAGGAACATAGCCATTATGTGTTGAGTTTTTAATGGAAAAGGTATGATTTAAAATTTTCCACGTGTGATGATCGTGGGCAGATAACAACAGTAAGAGATTTATACAATGCTGCAATAGACGATCCGGATCAAAACCAAGACCATGATAAAACCTTGTGAACACTTTCATGCTATACACTGACTCAACCATTTCAAAATAAAATTCAGAAATAATAAGAAACGAAAATGCAGCAGTTCGCGACTGCTCTAACTCTCCAATATCTACAACTCTACAAGCCAAGAAGACTGGCATCATACAAATACACATACACAATGTAATCTCTAAACACAAACAACAAAACCTCAAACAAATCAAAACGACTTCCTACAAACACCACAATAAACAAATTATCAACAACAATCTACCAATACCAAAAAAAAAAAAAACACCATACCTAACCCTAACGGCCATCAACCGAAGTGAAGGACTCCGCGAACCCAGCCGGCCTCGTCGGGATGCTGCCATTGCTATCCTCAAGGTCCATATAGCTCACCTCCTTGCCCTCCGCTTCCTGCCACCCCTTCACCATCTGGTTAAGCGGAAGGCTGTAGTCGATCCCACAATACTCCTCAGCCTCGTCGTTCAGTGGCTTCCACTTCTCAACAAGAGAGGCCAGCACGTTCTGGCGTGCCCCATATCTGGCCGCTGCCCGGCCCCTAGCCGTGCAGTGGCCAGCCAGCTCAGCAATGATGGAGATGCTATCCGAGATCTCCTCCTTTTATCCAAAGACGGGTCCACAGCGGCCATCACCTTCTCCTTACTCGATTTTATCTGCCAGAACCACGCAACCAAGTAGTGGCTCTCCTCGGGCCGGTCCTCATCAAGCGCCATCATTCCAGTTAGAAGTTCCATTAGGACGACGCCAAAGCTGAAGACGTCAGCCTTGGTCGTGATCTTGCCCGTAACTGCACAAGCAGACATCAAAATTGTTCATGCTATCAAAGTAAAACGCTTTCTAATAGAAACGAACATTGAAAACTAGAAGTGCTACACACACTAACTCTTCTAGATAACTCGAACCGCAGACCAGCTGGTTAGAGTTGAAACGTCTTACCAGCATATTCAGGAGCAAGGTATCCGAAAGTCCCAGCAAGTCGAGTGATGACAGATCTCCCCATGCCCATCCGGAGCGAGCTTCACGAGGCCAAAATCCGAGACCTTCGCATCGAAAATCATCACCAAGTAAAATATTAGAAGGCTTAAGGTCTCTATGTATAAAACTTTGATGAGCTAGATTGTGAAGGTATTCCAACCCCCTAGCAACATCAAGGGCAATATTCAGCCTCCTCTTCCAAGAAAGAGGCTCCAAATTCAATTTCTTCCAATGAAAAAGATGACTACTCAAAGCCCCCTCAGACATATACTCATAAACAAGAATCCTCTCATTTCCTTCAACAGAGAATCCCAAAAGAGAAACCAAATGCCTATGACGAACTTTTGAGAGCACAGCAATCTCAGATTGAAACTCATCCAATGCCTTGTTGCTGATCACGCCCGCCTCCATCCTCTTCACCGCTATCTTAGTCCCATCATCTAACTCCCCCTTATAAACCACCCCAAACCCGCCCCGCCCCAGTTCATTCTCCGGGGCGAAGTTCTTGGTCACATCACGAAGAACTTGCACTGATATTACCAAGTTCCCTGCCTCGATCACATGCGACTGACTACTAGCAGAGCCAGCGGATGTCAAGGAGGAAGCACTTCTGTTTGTGTTATCCGCGACCACAATCTTGACCGCATTGTCTGAATCAGACGGGCCCTCGGATGCACTACGAGGGAGCCGGACGAGGCACCCGTCTTTCCTCTTCTTGCACAAGTACATTGAAAGAGGCAAAACTAAGCAAATCAGGACTGAAAAGCAAGCAACAGGGCAATAATCACATATAACTTATTCGAACGCTTTCGTGCATCGGGATCGCTTGTGGTATTGACAGAATCAGATGTGGAAGGCGACCTGGATGAGGGTTCTGAACCCGACGTGCTACTGTTCTGAGGTGAGGGTCCGGGGTTTAAAGGGAGTTCCCACCTAAAACAAGCTTCACACTTCCACTAAACTTCGGCAGAGGAGGAGAAGATTGTTGTCACTCAAATCCAACACTGCCAAAGACTTCAAACTAGTCCAATTCGTTGGAATCAAACCAGAGATATTATTAGACTGCAAATATATATGAGTTAAGAAATCAAGATTCGCAATGGCAGGACTCAACACACCAGAGAGATTAGAATTAGGCAAGTTTAATGTGATAATCTTTCCACTAGGATCACACCCTACTCCCAACCAAGACAGTCTACACGGATCGTTACCCGACCAGGAGCCCACGAGCCTAGAGGGGTAATCCACACCATCAAGAAACTCCAACAGAGCCATCACAGCAGGGGCACAAAGATCACCAGGATTAGGCAAACAAAACGGATTTGATTTATAAGTAGCATTAACAGCATTGAATTTAGGCACAGGCCCCATAAAATGATTGTTATTCAAATCAAGACTAAGCAGATCCATTCCAATCAAGCTAGCAGGAATCAAGCCAACAAGATCGTTGCCATTTAGGTCAAGATCTTGCAATGAAACTAAATCACCAATGTTTGCCGGAATTCTACCGGTGAAGTGATTCCCATGAAGCCAAAGGCTAGTGAGAGAAGTCATTGTGAAACAATCTCAATTGAACCAGACATTCCCTCAGTTTGATCATTCAACCAAAGCTGTGAAAGAACAGACCCTTTAAAGCTCGCCGGAATGCTGCCGGAGAGCCGATTTCCGACAGCCTCAAAACCTGCAAGGACAACATATCTCCTACGAATTCCGGCAGGGGTCCGGCCAAATTGAGCTCATCAATGTGAGATTCGTCAGCTGCGCCGACCCCGCAGCGACGCGGGCAAAGACCAGCCGGAGGTGGCGTTGAGGGGTGTAATCCAAGGCCATCACCTCCAAATTCATGAGGCCGTCGAAGAAGTCTGATGGGATTGTGTCAAAATCGTTGTAGTCCAAATAGGCATACTTCAATTCAGATAACCCGCTAAAGACGGCAGCTTTCCGCTGAATTTGTTTTCTGAAGGCCGATGTTGAACAATTTCGACAATTGGTTGAAGTTTTCCGGCAAAGGGCCTTTGAGACCTAAACCCTGCACCTGAATCTGAGTGATCCTTCCCTTTGAGCAGAAAACGTGTGGCCAGCTGGGGGGCCCACATGGGTCGTCGCCATTGGCCGGCCATTGCAGAAGCTCCGCATTTTCGAGATTTTTTCTGAACTGATTTAGTATGGTTAAATCGTTCGGGTCCGTAGCGGCGTGAACGACGGTTGAGAGGGTGAGGAGAAAGAAAGCCGCGGCGGCGAGTGTTATCTGGGAAGCAGCCGCCATGGCAGATATTTTGAAGCTAGCGAGCTGGGCACGAGCATTGAGAGCAAGGGAGGTGTATGTGGGTTATAGTGAAAGCTTTTCAGCATCATCCCATCTGAGATCTAAGAGGGAGTGGTAGAGAGAGAGGGGGTGATAATTGGAGAGAGAGAGGGAGTGATAATTTGCAGAGCTCCACTTTCTCATGTGGGAGAATAATAGTAAACAGAAAAACACCAGAAAATTGAAAAAATGGGAAAAGGGGGAGACTTTCAAGCCAAGATTGTTGAACGAAGAAGTGGATCTTTGATGAGAAATGGAAAAGGTGAAATTAAGGAAGAAAAAGGAAATCTTGAAATTGCTTTGACAAATGTGACTGTTAAATCATGGAGAGGAAGTGGGTTATGTTTGGATTTAGGTGTTGGCTGATTTTGCGCTAGAGCGAGGAGAAATGGTGTTTTGTCACGCATTTAATTTGTTACAGTTATTATATGTGGTGTTTGCATTTATTAATTTTCTGATTGAAACTTGATAGAAAGCAGCATATTTCTTGGTATGTTCTGAAAACCAAGGAACTTGGTCTTGATATATATGGAGGCAACTCGAAATAGTTAGTTATTTAACATGAAATTTGTTTTATTCTGTTAAATTTACCAATTCCAGAATAGCTTACGCCGTCCGAGGGAATCATTTATATATTTCTTGGTTTTTTTCTGTTTTGTGACAATGGGAAAAAATTATAGTATTATACTCCTCCCATTCCCATTCACCGTATTTGTATTTGTTCTTTAATTTTAATGGCATATATTTTAATAAATTATAATAAATATAAAGTAAGTAGAGATAATAAATAAATAAATAAATATATTAATAATATTGATATGTGTGTCACATGAATACTAAATGATATATATTAATGGATATAGAGTGTAAAATGTGAGTTATGCGTATTTTTTGAAAATAAGTGAGTAGATTTAAGTTAAAAATGTGAAGTTGATGTTTAGGAAAAGAAAAGTGAATATTTTTATGGAATGAACCAAAATAAATTAAATGAACGTATTTGATGGACGGAAGAAATATTTTTAAGTAAGTTCCGCCTAATTAAATCTTTATACATATAGTGCTCGAGCAATAAAAGAGAAGCTACAGTTAGCAAGCTCTATACAAGCTTGACCCCAAATTAAGATGATGTGATTCAGTATCGTGTAGAATTTCATGGTTAATCTACACAAATGTTCGAGGATCTGTCTAGCAAAGATTTATCGGAAACTCAATTATCTAAATCATAATTAAGTTTTCGAATGCCCAATAAATAGTAAGTAATTTCAAGAGCTATGATCTAAAACAGATCTAACTGTCAAAGTGTACCATTGTGGATAATTATATAAGTCTCGGTAGGGCTGGCAATTTCCGACACGATACGAACACGTACGAAATTAACGAGTTAGTGTTCAGCCTTATCGTGTTCGTGTCCTTATCGTGTCGACACGATATGGACACGATAATTTCGTGTCGTGTTCGTGTAATCCGATAATTTTCGTATTGCATTCGTGTTCAGTATCGGATCGTGTCGTTTTCGTATAATTCGATAATATTTATATATATTTAATATTAATTTAATTAGATTTTATATATTTTATTTCTTTTATTTTTTTTCTAATTTTGATTTAAATTTATTGTTTCGTCTTATTATCGTGTTGTGTCAACACGAAAAAATCGTATCATATTCGTGTTCGTGTCGATGCATTTAGTATCGTGTTCAGATTCGTGTCGGACGGATCCTAATGCGTCGTGTTTGGCGCTTATCGGGTCAGATCGTTATCGTGTCGACACGATAACGACCCGACACGCGTCTGAATTATCGCCCCAAACCTCGGGCTTACTTTGACTTAATAATAATTATCTCTTCATCTTTGGAACATAGTTCAGTTGAATAAATTCGATATGATGTGTCAATTCAAGTCCATTATCTATGGATAACGTAGCAGAAGGGGAAAATGAAAAGGAAATGTAGGGGTTAGGGTTTTTTTCATGTGTTACAGTGTCAGTATAGTTCCTTCTTTAATTTTATTATTGCCGCTTGGAAACAATAATGAAAAGAATATTAAAGATAAATTTATTATTATTATTATTATTATTATTATCGGCATGTCGTAGCTAGCTCGGGACTTTTCGCAGTTACTTGGTCATTTCTCCATTTTTTTAACAATCTACTGAAGCTATGAGAGGAAATTTTGACACCTATGTTTATGAGTAATAAAGTTAATTTAACGCCAGTATGAATACAGAATTAATGATCGAACATGATATTCCGAGTCTATGAAAGTGTTTTCTGATTTGCAGTAGTAAATTAGAAATATATTTTAGGTGTGATTCACTGCGGGCCACACTCACACTATCATGCGCTTCACCTTTATTTCGTATCTAAGTTTTACACCATTATCTATTTCAACGACATAATTTCAATTTCCTCACATCCTTGCTAATAGAATAATTTTGCTAATAAGCTCTTTCTGTTTTGTTTTTCTTAATTGGCCGATTCTTTTGAGAATTTTGGAATTGTCTGACCTCATATCGAAAAAGAAATATCTGTTGCCAAGGAAGAAAAAAATTGAAATCGAATTTCATTATATTTTTTACAAAAAAAATTATTTACAACCGATTTTGATTTTATTTTTCATATCTTACATACCAGCATCCGGACACGTGGCGCACCCCAGTTAAGCAAAGTAAAAATGGAAAATGAGAAAAATAAAGGCTCGGCAGGACGTGTAATTTAATCATAATTCTTCGAATCGACAACTCACCGAAAAATTGGGTTTTTATTATTAAAATGTCTGGTCATAAGAATTAGTGTACATAAAAATCAAGACTGTTGCTACATGTGATGAAAAAGATTTTATTGTTTCCAGAAATTGAAAGGGGGGAAAATCTTGACCATACACGAGTATGTGGAAAATGAAGATGACCATGAAATGATGACAAGTATTTTGGGCTGACGTTGACGAAAATAAATGTATATTCAATGATAATGGCAGGTACGTGGCAAATTTTATTTGTTACATGTAAATAGGAATGATGCACTGAAAAATTAAAATAAACAAATAATTGACCATGTAATTGTACATACGATACTGTTACTGTTACATTTATTTGATAATGTGATATAAATATGAATAATTCTCTCCATAAATGGGTGATTATTTTTGTTTGTAATTACAGTGTTGGAATTTCTGTTGGATACTAACAAAGTGATTGTGACGCAAAATATACATAGACGCGGGAGCATATATATATATATATATACATATATATAATGAGAACTCATATTTTTACAGAACTTGAGAATTATGCACAAACGTATAAAGTTGATGAATAAAATCTATAAAGTTGTGCACAGCGAAAATATTCTAAAATTATTGCACAACAAAATAATTTTAGAAAGTTTTCGTTATGCATAATTTTATACCGTTTCGTGCATAATCTCCAACGTCTTATGCATGATGCGCAAAGTTCACAAAAAATATGTGGTTCTCATTTGATCTATATATATATATATGTATATATATATATATATATGTGTGTGTGTGTGTTCAAATAAAAATCTTATTTAAAATGAGAACGTGAGAATCATTTTTAGCCATTAGATCGCGAAGATCAACAGTGATTTGTCACTTTGCTGGAAGAGTGCATTATATACCACCTTGGTTCGAATCCCATGAGGAATTGGTTCATGTACATACAATCTTTAACATACATAAATGATAACAAATCATGTCCATTAGGTTTGAAAATCTAATGGTTATTTTAAAGTGTGCATCTGAATTAGTTATATACATATTTCTGTATATAACTATGTATTTGTACATCTACGTCATAATTTACGCATTGAATTTGAAACGTCCATATTGATTTATCAAGGGTTTATATTTATCCTCATATTTATACTATAAGAAATATCAACACGATAACAACTCATATATATATATATATATATATATATATGGTTGGATTCCCGTAGTATCTGATCCTCAAATAGTATGTAGTACTCAATCTAGACCACATATTTTGAACATGTGGCTGCACCACAAGCTGACACGTGACAACTCATTTTCTTTTTATTTTTTAAATTTTCGTATGGGGCAAAATGAGAAGAAATCAAATCATTCTTCTTCGTCCTCCTTGGCAACAACGGATGGCCCCGACGACGACGTCGACGGCGACAACACTGTCGAGCAGCAGCAGCAACATACACGAACAACAACAAACAACAGATTTTTGAAAGAAAGAAAAAGAAGAAAAAAATTTGAGAACAAAATTGATAGATTTTGAGAAAAAAATAGAAAATGAATGTGATAGATGATTGAAAAATCGAGAGAGATGGTTGCTATGACGGTGGTTCACCGTGAATTCGTCGATAATTGGAGAAAGAGACGGCGAAATTGGCGAAGAAGGATGAATGAGAGATTTGATTTCGAAAATCATAAAATTGCATTTAACAAAACATAAAACTACATTGAACAAAATATGAAACTACATTGAACAAAACATAAAATTGTATGTTGTACAAAAAAATACATGCATTTACCAAAGTACGTTCATGCATTTAATAAAATATGTTCATGCATTTAACAAAATGTAAAAATACATTGTTGGTTAATAGGTGCTGAGCGAATCTTGGGAGTGACGTGAGCATGAGCACACGCGTTACGTGAGCTTCCAACCACATGTATTTTTGTGTTCAACTGTATGTAATTTTGTGTTCATTTGAATGCATAAGTCAGTTCAACTAAATGCATGATTTATTTTTCACAATCACATAACAAATCAAATTACTAATATACTCTTCTTTGAAATAAATTAAGCTTAAAAGTCCGAAAAATCTCAACCATAGGATCTATGAGATGAGTGGATGAGATTGAGTCTACATACTATCTCGCACTGAAGATTATTTGATCCCATATATATATATATATATATATATATATATATATATGGATAAATATCACTTTAAACTCCAAACTATACATATTTTATCAAAATATCCTAACTTTAAAAATGTCATTTTAAACCAAACACTATTAACATTTTATCAAAAAAAAATCCTAAACTTTGAGAAATATCACTTTAAACCTCAAACTGTTAATTTTTTTTTATCAAAAATACCCTACATCAATTTTTTAGTTCTCGAAATTGGACGAGAAATATCTTCTGATTGGCTTATCGGATATATCCAGCGTTCGTTTCTTGCCTTTAAAATTTTGATTTGGCTCATCGAACGAGAAGAAGATATTTTTCGTTCAATTTCAGGAGCTTAAAAATTGATGTATGATATTTTAGACAAAAAAGAATTAACAGTTTGATGTTTAAAGTAATACTTCTCAAAGTTTAGGATTTTTGATAAAATGTTAATAGTTGAGGTTAAAATAATATTTTAAAGCTCGAATATTTTTGATAAAATGTGTATAATTTAGGGTTTAAAATGATATTTACTCTATATATATATAATTCATAACCATTTTCTAATTTTTAACATTCTTTTTATTATATTACGTCCCTAACGAACTTTGTTTATTATATACAAAAGTAATGGATAAATTAATTATGTGTTTAAAAGAAGACAGTTTATATTTTAAATATAAAGCTAAATTTAGAATGTTTGCTAGAGCCAATTAAATTCGTGTAAGTTTGCTGAGTGTCGAAGCATGCAGTCAAGCCAGCTCGAAGCATTGTGTTTGTGGATAAATTTATATGTTGAGGCTTGGCATTATAAAAAAGGGTAGTGCTAAACGTACATAATATGTACGTACATAATGCCCTTCAATTTTTTTTAACCAAATTCGTTATTTATGGTAATAAAATCATTACTAAATTACCCCTAATCTATTTTGGAACAATTATATTATGAGACTATGTTTTATTTCTTTTCCTTTCTTACTCAAATATTTATGGAAAGGGTTTAGGGAATGCTTCCAGCTGCTTGAGCTTATTCAGTTCATTAACTTGTTTTCTCTTCTTGGTTAATTTAATTATGATACATGCAGAATTAGGGTTAGTTTGTTTCATTTTATATGTATGATTCATTCACAATATGAACTTTGCGATCTAATCATGGCTTATCGTAGTTTAACTAATTCAATAAGTATGTTTTGTATATCAATTAATAAATTCTGCCAAGATAAATTTTATTTATTCATGCTTGTATAAATTTGTATTGATTCATGCTCGTATAAATTTGTATGTCACCATTATTTTAGTTTTAACATCTATGCATCATAAAGTGAAGGTATATTATGCCATCAAGAAAAATAAAGTAATCCTCAAACTAATATATATGTGATATATGCATTGATAGATTTTCATATTTTCAACCCAAATTTTCGTGATCAATTGCTTCTAAATGATAACCGATTCTAATTAATATAATCTATGCAAATATTAAGGACATTTATTTCTATATAATTAACGTAAATGCTTCTAAATGTCTATTTAATGAATATATAATTATATTTAATATCCAATAAATTTAATTCCCAAAATTACATTAGTACTAAAACGAACAATTGTAAATGGAAAGAAAATAATGCATTAATTAAACTGAAACTTACTATATCCGACAACCCGTAGCTATTTTTTAAATGCAAATTAAAAATTATATTCTCCAAAATGAAAGATTTGGAAATCATTTCCTTAATTATCATTATGGGTAATTAAGTAAGTTACAAATTTAATTAAAATATCATTAATCTCTTAATTCCTAAAAATGTGTAAAATGACAAAAATATCTAATTATGTACGTACATATTATGTACATTTAGCATTTTCCTATAAAAAAACCCAACTTAATTACGATAATATTTGAGTCGGGCTCAATTTGATTAAAGATGCAAGCATATATATCGACAGAAGACAAGAAGAAAGAAAAATGAAATTATTGTTCATCAATCTTTGGCATGTGAATGGAATTATTGAATGGCAAACATTACACGGACAGCTATCATGCAATAACTGATAAAATATTAAGTGAGATGTGACCTTATTTCGTCATTAACTCAATTCCCCAACCTCCCATACAGGCTAAATAACTAATTTAACAGCCAATTAGGCGGAATATATATAAATATATCCAACTGTTGTCTGGAACTTGTCATGACATCTATCATGTATATAAATATCAGTGGCGAAGCCACGTTGGGGCCTGGCCCCCCAACTTTTTTGAAAAACAAGTTATATATTTGATATGTTAAAATATTTTAAAGATGTTTGTTTCGTTTGATGGTTAGGATCCTTCTCCTCTTCGGGAGGGTACCGAGTTCGAATCCTGTCTTCGGCGTCTCTTCCCTTTTTTTTCTTTTTCTCTCCTTCTTTCCTTCCTTTTTCTCTTCTGGCTTGCCGTTTCTTTCCTTTTTTTTTCTTCTCTTCTCTCTTCCTTTTTTTCCCTCTTTCTTTATTTCCTTCTATTTCTTTCTTTTGGTTTGTACCTTTTTTCCCCTCTTTCAATTCTATTTCTTCTCTTTATTTTAGGATCTTTTTTCATTTTTTCTTTTTTATATAATTTATTTTCTTTTGATAAAATAAAAAAAATATATAAATAATAACACTATATATATGAATTAACTCTTAGCTAAACATGTGTGTTCTCTTTATAGATATTTAAAATTTAATAACTAAATCTATTGTAATCTAATAGGTTATGATTTTGATATCTCATTTAGGAGATCTTGATCCGATATCTCTTAGCGACATATTTTTCTTTTTTTTTTCCTATACTTATTTTCCTTTATCTTTCTTTCATTTTTCTTTTTTCTATAATTTATTTTATGTTGATAAAATGCTATTTCTTTTCTTTTTCTATTATTTATTTTATATTGATAAAATAAAAGATATATGCAAATAATAAAGTTTTATATGAATTAATATTATCAATCAAATTTCTAAAAGGATTATAATAAACTCATTATATTATTTAAATTATTATTATTTTATAATTTTATTTTATTATCTTTTAAAATTATTATTAATTGGGCCCCCAGGAAATATTTCCTTGCTCCGCCACTGTATATAATGTATACCTATCACAAAGGGCTTTTATGTATTTTTTCTCAACATCACTGCATGTTTACTATATTACAAATAATATTTATCAGCTGTGGATCCAGAAATCAATGATTGGATAGACGGACTCAAATTATTTAAAAGAAAATCAGTAATTTTCATTAAGAGATGTTCGTTTGATTAATTATAACTAGAAATTAGAGACAATATTCAAATAATGGAACCGGGCTCATTAATATATGGTACTCTTATAAAAGAAAAATATTCCATTTGTTGCATTAAAACAATATATTTACTTACATTCACTCACGCACACCGGCCCGCATTTTATGAATATAATCATAGTTATTATAACACCTGAATCAGTTGGAAATGCATGAAATTACACGGCGAGTATAATAGTATGAATTTGAAATATGCAGTTATTTTTATTTTTATTTTTTGAAAAAACAACAATCTTCATTACTTAAAAGCAAACGCATGGATGTCAGAGAAGATCAGAGGTTCATTTCAAACATACGTCGAAATAATATTTTTAGTCAATCTAGCAAATTGTGGAAAACAACAATGGCTTCATAACTAACATAACTAACACTATAACTAGGAGAGGACCAGAGAGCGCATTGACACCTATTGAGTATTGACAATCCCTCCAAACTCAGAATTGTCTTTCTCATGAGAGCGCATTGACACCTATGGCATCAATGACAAGTTTACTATGTGACTGGAACTCCACATTTTGCAATCTTCTCTGCTTTATCCATGAGAGAGTCTCTTGTATCCGAAAAAGCCTCCCCCTCTTCCACCTTCATGCATCCAGGCACCAATATGACTTTTGTTGCAATATGAAATCACCTCTCGCCCCTTGTAAGATAATCCCGACACCTATGCAATTTTCTTCCGCAAAGAAAGCCGCATCTACCCTGCATCTGTACCACCCTACCTGTAGAACATGCTATCTATTGTCTAGGCTGGCCTCTTTCTGGGTTTTGCTTCATCTGCGCATCATGCCACTCATTAAGCATCGTAGCCAAGGAAATCTCTCCAGAGAAAATCTTAACCTTTGGTGGAATCTGAAGCTTCCACAAAATTTTCCATCTCCCATGCAAATCAATATTATCCCCGATGGTCACTTTCTGGCAAGTTTGTAGGCCAAACCAACAATGTAGATTCCATTCTTTGTGTAATGCCAAATGAGCATGTCATCCCCAACATTTTGGTTGGGAGGAATTCTAAGGATATCTCGCATAGTTGCCCCATTAAATAAAGTTTCGACCAGCCCCACATCCCACCTTGTACCTCCCACTTCCATAAGCTCGCAAACCCTCATCTCAGGTACTCATGCATCATGATAATTGTTGACATAGAAACTTCCATCTCTTCTGAGCCATGGATCCTGATAGACGCGCATATGGATGTCAATAGGTGGGTTTTACTCAGACCAGAACCAATAAATAAGTATCGATTCTGATTCTGGAAAAGACCCATTAGATACCGGATCCAGACCGAATCCGGACCATTAACTATGAGTTTGAAGCGGACCGAATTTGAGTGAGTCTAGAACCAAAACCGGACCGAATTGAAACTAGAATCGAAATCGTTGCTTTAAAATTTAATGGGCTATGAGTCATTCCGGATCGGTATGGGTAAAACGACTCATTGACAAACCTAAGCCTACTTAAGCTTAGGTTTGTCAATAGATAATTTTAATCGGACAAAACAAATAAATAATTATCGATCTAGTTACGAACCAGATTCGGACCGGATCGGACCATCAAACTATGGATCTAAATGGTCCGGATCTAAACGGTCTGGCTGGAACCAAAACCAAAGCTAACGCTTTAAAATTTAATGAGCTATGAACATTTCCGGATCGATTCAGGTAAAATCCACCCATTGACATCTCTAGACTTGTACCCTCGTTCCATTCCCAAATTTCCATCTAATACCACTCCGCAGTAAGTCTTGGGAAGACCAGATACCTCTCCAAGTAGAACTTGGACCGTGCCCAACATCGACATTCAAAAAATCCCCTTGAGGGAAGTATTTAGCTTTTAAGATCCTACAAAGAAGAGTATCCGGGCTGGTTATTAAATGCCAGCCAATCTTTCCAAGTACCGCTAAGTTGAATAGCTGAAGCTTTTGGAATCTAAGCCCGCCTGCCTCTTTTGAAATGCACAGCTTGTCCCACCGCATCCATTTAATACCTTTTCCCCTCTCGCCTCCATTGCCCCCACCAAAAGTTCATCATCCTCTCTAACTCGTCCGTAAGACTAACAGGCAGCAAAAATGTGGTCATGCTAAAAGCTGGAATGGCTTGAGCGACAACTTTGAGCATGATTTTATTTCCCGCTTTAGAGAGCTTTTTCCTTGCCATTCCGTATACGACTCCACATTCTTTCCATGAGGTAGTTGAAGATAGTCTTCTTTTTCTACCGATCAAAGAATGTAGGCCCAAA
This sequence comes from Salvia rosmarinus, assembly GCA_036937905.1. Classification (NCBI taxonomy): domain Eukaryota; kingdom Viridiplantae; phylum Streptophyta; class Magnoliopsida; order Lamiales; family Lamiaceae; genus Salvia; species Salvia rosmarinus. The sequence continues at coordinate 58,544,378 of CM072818.1, read as the reverse complement.
TAACGACCAGTATTAAGTGGCTTATGAACTCCCAGAACATTCGTCATTTCCTCTCGCTCCTCATCTCTCACGTTCTTACTGAAGAAAATCCCGGACTTTTGAAAGATTATAGCTTGCCCCAGTATCCCTCTTACCTCATGACTTTTGAAAATACGCAGTTATTATAATTGTTATAAAACAAAATTTTGCCGATGACTACAAAACTGATATTTAATTTATGCCCATTTATACCACTATGGTTGGTTGAAGGCATAATATATTCGCCCTAATTCTTTCGGCATCTGACTAATATATCCGGCTCTATAACTAACTTTTTTCTAAATGAAAATTATAAAATACAAGTCAAATTCGTAACTATAGCTGTCAAATTGAAATATCACGATCCACACAAGTCCAATTTATATATATGAAAAATAATTAATCATATATACAACCGATCCACAATTACGATCCAATTAAAAATGTCAAATTTGAAATCTATTATATATATAGTTAGGTTTAATGAACAATTTTTAACGTGAGAACTAAGAATCATAAAATTTTGTTATGAACAAAATGAATTAGTATAAAAGTTGATGCATCTGTTAGGAAAGTTACTGAATCCAAAAATTTGATATTTTTCGCCCTGATTCGAATCCCATGAGGGACGAAAAATCCATTTTTTTGAATATTGTTGGATTCAGTAACTTTTCCGACGGATTCATAAACTTACACAATGAATTCATCATTTTTTTCTTCTCACGTTCTCACGATAAAAATAGTTCTCGTTATCCCCCCCCCACACACATATATATATATATATATATGTGTGTGTGTGTGTGTGTGTGTGTGTGTGTGTGTGTGAGAATTGGTTTATGTACATATAATCATTATTAGATAAGAACTCCATGTATATATATGAGAATTGGTTATAAATAGAACTACTTTTTAGATAAGAATTGTAAGAATCAATAATCACTCTAAGATTGAATAAGACCGGATAACTCATAATTATTTAATGGTAAAATAGTCAAATCCTATTTTTTGCTATTTGGAGATCCAAATCTCGAAAATCTCTCGAGTTCCATTTGGAGATCCTTATCCCGAAAATCTTTCATATTTCATTTTTCGTTGTTCAAGATTTATTACATATTTTTTTGGTCATCCATTTTTTATAATCTAACAGTCAAGATTTATTATATATTGTTTATTATCTTCGGATTTTAATGGTAACTGTTTAGCTATATAATCAATGGATTATATATATTCATTTATAGTAACAATTCACATATGCACAATCACTATGATTACTGTAGGGAAAACTGATTTTAATCCTCTCCCGAGGATCCATCTTGGATGTTTAATTCACCATACATTGATTATATACCTAGCATGCACCTATATAATTAATTGCAATCGTTGGTGTTTTTTCGTGTTTACCTGCGAATTTATCAGGCAAGAATTGGATCAAGACTCGTGCTTTGATCTTCTGGACTGTATCCCAATTGCCTAAACTCCAATATCGAGTGAGGACAATCTATGGAGAGTACTGCAGAAATTCGCCTTCTTCCATACCTTGAGATTTTCGAAAATCCTAACTATTGGAATAGTATAATTTTCGAAAATTCTTCTCTTAAGATTAGGTTTTGATTTTCTATCACCTTATATTTATAATGCAACCCTAAATCATTTCTGGATCGGATCTCTGCATATCTAATAAATATAATAATATCTCTTCAGATAGAGAGGATCAGAACTGAGTCCCAAAGGGACTCTCTATGTGGTGGACGAAATTTCTCATTGCTCCAAGCCTGGATGGGCTAGCCCAAGATCAAATGCAAGGAATAAAGATGTGCATCAAATAAATTAATTATCTTATGTTCGATCAGGAAAATAAATTAATTCATAAATATTTATTCATGCCACTAGAGAATAAATGATGACTTACCCTTTATTTCCAAGTTGAGTCGGGCTCGCACTTAGACTTCACAAATCCTCGTATTTAAGATATCATGCGTCCATTAATTATTTACTGATTACATTGCTAAAATAATTAATCTCTTTAATTCCTTAAGTAGTACCACTCAACCTTATTATTGTACTTGAGATAATTCAACCCGCAGGGTTTAGTACAATAAACCTTTTGAGCTCCTTAAGGGGACGTCATCATCCTAAACGGATACGGTGACTCGATACAGGTAAATAGCATGACATACAAGCACTGTCACCACCCAAGATGCGGAGAATATTGGGTTATCTCATATAACCCTCACCCATAACAAGTCAAAGTGATGATCAGCAACTCATACTCATCTAAGAGCTTATCGAGGTTTAGATCAACGTAAAGTCACCGAGATCTAGGTTCTTCACGACGGTCGAGATAGAAAACTCATCTCATCGTGATCCATCAATACGTCGAGGCGTACCAATATAGACAAACAACCAAGTCAAGTCACTTCTTATCTATACCGCATGACTATCCGACAACTCGTCCTCAAGTTATCTCATTGTGATTCTTTTATATCTCATTAAGCGACCCAATCATACGGACTTACGTGATCTACTACATCCTGTATGATCTAACTTATATATGAGATAAATGGACATACATATGCAATCAAGTAAACAAATCAGATAGGAGATTGTAATAGTGGTAACATGAATCATTGTATACAAGCTCAACCAACACTACAAGAAAGTGGACTTTTTGCGACAAGAAAAATGTGTCACTAACATTTATTTTAATGTCTCAAAAGCTAGCTTGCGACATTTTTTGCGTCACTTGGGATTGTGTAGCAAAAGGCTGTGTAGCATTTGTACAACATTTTTTTTCATTAATGTCGCAACGTAATGTGACACATTGTGCATTACTAAATTAATTGTCATAAAATTTACGACACATTACACATCATTAGTGGTAGTGACTCATGTTAGTTTATGTCATATTACACGACATTAGTTGAAATGACGCGTCATAATTTGCGACAGTAGCTAGTGACATTACAATCACGTGTCGTATAATTTTTACGTCACTTTTTCCATAAATGTTGAAACATATACAACACTTTGTGCATCACTAAATTAATTATCGTATAAAATTCACGACACATTATACGTCATTATTAGTAGTAGTGGCGCATGGTAATTTACATCACATTACACTACATTAATTATAATGTCGCTTCCTAATTTGTGACACTAGCTCATAACATTACAATTAATGTGACGTAGCTTTTGGCGACATGGGATTTTCATTTGTCTATTTCTCATGATGGAAATGGTAAACAAATGTTGCTTGCTTAATAGTCTGATACTAAATAAGATTAAGAAATTAGTACCAATGAATATCTAATCTAGTATATATTGATAAAATCAACAAGGTTCATTCATTTGTCTTCGAGATTTTCAGCACATCATAATAATAATAATAAATTATAACCATAACAACAGTGTGGCGGTTTACATCTAATCACCATACTATAGGGAAAGAAAACTTCAACGTGCTTGGGCATGTCAGAGGGTCAAACCATTGAAATAGTAGATTTGGACTATGTAGGCATTTTTCAGTGAAAGCAGGATCCATGGTGATGTCATTTCTCTGTCTTCATTAATTAACATGCCAACCATATTGGACCCTAAAGGTCGATCAGCTGGATTTTCTTGAATGCCCAATAAACCAATCTTAATGTTTCTTAATGCAGTTGATATGTTGGATCAATCTGCTCCAACGCTATTCTATCACCCCGCATTCCATATCTGAAATAGTAAAATATCAAAGTGAAAATCGTGTTTTTTGGATTTATAGTAAATAGATTATTAGCAAAAGTTGTTGATCTGAAATGATGACTTACATATAACCAAGGAGCCAAAGATACTCAAAACTATAAAAACCAATGTTCTTCTTTCCAGTGATAATCTCCAGCATCAATTCTCCAAACGCAAACACATCATACTTCACTGAGAAAACTCCTTCCATGGCATATTCTGCTGACATATATCACCTCTGCATTTTGATATTAAGTGATCTGTCATTTATTCACTACGATGAACTGAATTTATGAAAAATTGCATTTTGCTTGCAAGTCATTTCCTGCAAATATTCTTACCATGCCAAAATCAGATTTGGGGTTCATCTCTGCATCTAGTAGAACATTACTAGCTTTTAGAACCCTGTGAACTATTCTTAGTCGGGAATAATGGTGGAGATACAGAAGCCTTTAGGCAATGCCCTCGATGAATTGAACTCGTTTGGCCCACTCTAACACCTTTTCTTTGGCAGGCTCTGCATTCAAATTCTTACTTTAGGAGAATCGTAGATAACAAAAACGCTCAAATTAGAATACCTCAACTACGGCTTGCAAATAAGAATGTGTGGATTTCTCGAGCTTTTTAATTCAGAAAATAATCCAAAGTGATTAATCGATTAGGTTGCTGAGTTTGCTTCCTTGTACTTGAGAGAGTATAAGTCTATCGCTTCAACACCTACAGCAGATAAATGGAAAATTGAAGGCAGTAATGTTTGGGTGGCGGCGATGGAATACGAGAAAGAGGAAGAATAAGAAGAGTAGGGTTTCGGCTGTGGTGGGAGGGGGGGCCTCTGGAATATGGGCTTATAATTGAATAAAATTATTTTTTTATTTATAGATTATATCTATTCTATTAAGTGTTAACAAAATATATTATATTAATAATTATAATTATATAATTTCATACTTTTTTAGTTATAATTATCTATAATAATTTTTATTTCAGAAAATAATTTAGTAGATGTAAATAATAATATACTATAGACTACATTATTAATATCATTTTATTATTATTTACATAATTCAATTAACTTTTCAAAGTGTATTCAACAAAATTATATTTGTCTTTATCTCATAGTTATTTAGTTTTATAATTTAGATGTAACTCATAGTAGATGGGTTTTTCCAAACTATACATAATTAATTAACCCATAACATTATATTATGTGTTGAAATACATATTAAAATTTGATTAATTTTAGAAAAATGCATAGGTCTATTTTTTCTATGGAAACCACTATCGATATTATAGTTCCACTTCTATATCTATGAATAAATTATTGTGGATTATAAATTTATATTTATATATAAATATATTAATATATGTATATATAAACGTATAAATCTAAATTTATATTTAATTTAATTATGGAATTATTTGTAGTATTTTATTAAGTTACAAATTATATGAAATTAAATTAAATCTTTCATTGAAACTAAATTAAATATATATACGATATAAAGATTAAAAATCACGTTGGATGTTGAGATTCTATTTAAATATTTAATATGAAATTAAATTTATTTTACATGATCATTTGATTAATATTTATTATATAAAAAGTCTCGTGCATGGCGCAAATACTAGTGATTTATTTATAAAGAGACAATCCTCAGTTTCAAATTATTTTTAAATCAATTTGAATGAAAATTTTGTAAACTAAGGGTGTTAAATAAGTTAATTTTACTAATACAAATTCTTTATACAATTTTCATTTTTTTTATAATCATATATATAGTATTTCTTCACCATAAACGTGTAGCATAATTGTCGCAATTTCAATACATAACACTAAGTGTCGCATACTTGTCTCTAAATTATGACCCAATATTTAGATGACACGTAATTGATGTAAATATATGACATTGTATGCAACACTATTCTAATATGTGATCTAATTTTGACATTTTATGGAGGTGTCGTAAATAAATTTTTTGTAATTTTGAGACATATTAATGAGTGTCACATTTGTGTTACTAAATTACGACACAATATTTAGATGACATACAATTAACGTAAATATATGACATTAAATGCAACATTATTCTAAATATGTGGTATACTTATGACATTTTATTAAGGTGTCGCAAATAATTGTCATAATTTTGAGACATAAAAATTAGTGTCGCATTTGTGTCATTAAATAACAACATAATATGTAGATGACGCACAATTATTGTAAATATACGACATTAGATGCAACACTATTCTAAATCTGTGGTATAATTATGACATTTTACTTAGATGTCGCAAACAAATTGTTGCAATTTTGAGACATATAAATGTGTGTTGCATCTGTGCCACTAAACAACGACACAATATTTAAATGACACACAAATGACGTAAATGTACGACACTAGAGGCATAGGTGTTGTAATTTTACGACACATACATGCAATGTCGCATGTGCGAATGTCGCAATTGGTCTGTTTTGTTGTAGTGCAAAACTGCTTTCAGTATACAAATCCAACAATTACATGCACAATAATATACATTACATGAACATAACAATTAATTGCAATATGATAGCATGCACAAGAACTACGATTACATGAACAACAACATGAATTACACGAACAACGAAAAATAGAATGTGAAATATCCAACTCACGAAAATTTAGGGATTTGATTATTGTTATCATTGAATAATTTGTAATCGTTCGATCTTATTTAATCTAACGGTGGTTATTGGTTCTTAGTTCTTATTTAAAAGGTAATTCACTCTATAATCAAATCCTTATATATATACAGAATGGATCAAATGAGAACTCCAACTTTTTTAGAACTAAGAACTAATGTGGTCCATCTATTTTTTATAATCTAATGGTCAAGATTAATTATAAATTGTTTATTATCCTTAAATTTAATGATAAACGTTTAGTCCTATAATAAATGGATTTTGTATATTCATTTACGATAATTGTTCTCATATGCATAATCACTAAGACTACATGTACACCAACATGAATTACATGAACATAACAATGGATTGAAATGTAATAGCATGCACAAGAACTACGAATATATGAACAACAACATGAATTATACGAACAACGTAGAAATAAAATATGAAAGATCCAAATAGCGAAAATTTAAGGATTTGACCATTTTATCATTAAATAATTATGAATCGGCCGATCCTATTCAATTTAACGGCGGTTATTGATTCTTAGTTCTTAACTAAGAGGCAGTTTCCTATATATATATATATATATATATATATATGGAGTGGATCAAATGAGAACCACATCTTTTTTGCGAACTCTGCGAACCATGCATAAGACGTTGAAGATGATACACAATACGGTATAAAGTTGTGCATAACGAAAACTTTCTAAAATTATTTTGTTGTTCAACAATTTTAGAAAGTTTTCGTTATGCTAACTTTCTACCGTTTTGTGCATCATCTTCAACGTCTTATCATGAATTCTCAAGTCTCAAAAACATAAGTTCTCATCGATCCAACCCCTATATATATATATATATAGGTTGGATCAATGCGAACTCTTCTTTTTGAGAACTATGTACATGCGTAAAAATTGATGAACAAACTCAATAAAGATGTGTATAACGAAAATATTCTAAAATTGTGCATAACAAAATAATTATGCACAATTTTAGAAAGTTTTCGTTTTGTACAATTTTATACCGTTCTATGCATCATCTTTACAAGTCTTATGCATAGTTCGCAGAATTCGTAAAAAAAATATAGTTCTCATTTGATACACCCTATATATATATAGGGGTTGGTTAATGGGAGAACCAATCCCTTAGTGAGAAATGAGAACTAATATGCATCATAGATTATACATAATCCAACCATCATCATTTAATCTTACATAAATCATCAAAACTAATATGAGGGACGCGTGGCTTCATATGAGGCAATTAAGGATAAAGAAGTAAAACCACCTGCACCCCATCCCTTCGATAACCATCTCATGTCCTTAATTGCCACAATAAATGCGGTAGTTAACATGATCCATTCAAGATTTCATACTTACCCATACGTATTCAAGATTTCGTAATCAATTATTCACAGAATTTCGGAACAGAAAAAATATTCTTCAGCCATTCCTTCATTTCGACCTCATAAGAAGACGTTCTGTGCTTATGAACCCTAATTTTTTAATCGCAGTTTTTATATAGTTATGCATTATTTTCATAATCATCTTTCTACCCATTGCTAGGGTTTTGGAAGAAGTTCCACAAAAAGTCTTGGTGGATTGGATACTCATTTGATTAAGAAACAATGTGTGGTTTGAAATTTTGTTTATTGACTCTTGATCCTGAAGAAGTTTTTCATTTTTGTATATATAGTTTTGCAAGTGGTCCCTTCTTTTAAATTTTTTACTGTAAGTGGATAAACATTATGCATATATTTGATATTTTTATGCAAAAGTACGTTAGTATCATTACATAAATGAGTCTGTTTTTTGTTTTTTTCAAATGATTTGAGATGTTTAGTTGTGTTAATTACATAGTATGCACATTTTACTTTGTATAATAGAAAGGTATAATATCAAATAGTTATGCAATATAATATATTTGTTATGCATAAATATGTTAGTGAATATATAGTATAAAATATTTATGCATTCATTATTTGTATTTATGCATATCGGTGCATGTTTGTTTGCACAAAAACGCATTATAATATGCATACCATGAATGTATAATATCAAATAAATATGTACTGCCAATGTAAAAATTGGGAACTTGAACATGAATATCATGTATGCGCCATCCAAATAACATTTCATAATAACATGGTCACTTCGTTATTCAAACACATCTTTATAATGAGTAAAATTTGGGAGCTTTAATTGATGAATCATTCAGTATCATGAATAACATAAAGTATGCATGAATTACAAAGTTTAAAGACACATACAACAATGCATAAAAAGCGTAATAACGTGCATTAGGGTGACACAATTACATGAGCATCCTCTACATGGATAAAAAAATAGTACAAAATTGCGTAACCAACAAAAAATATATGAATAAAAATATTACAAACAATTTAAACTATATGTGCATAATCGCTTCTACCATGTGCATAATCAGCAAAAGGGATAGAACATAACAATGAAAACAAAAGAATAAACTTGATTATGCCATTAATCATTGCTCGAACAAATTGATATTTTAGAGAAACAATTGAAGGAAGAAAATCACAAATAATGTATACACATAAACCATTGAAAAAAAAAAGTATAAGAAAAAAGATATAAAAAGATTAGCTACCATAAATAAGCATAGCTAATCCCTAAATTATAGCCCCCATCGGTTACAATAAAAATAAAAATTACTTTATTATCCCTACTCTTAAAATCTGTAAATAATGTGCTGCCATTTTAAATTAAATACAGACCACAACATCAGCCACAATCAATGCTCAAGATTGTTGGATTTGTATACTGAAAGCAGTTTTGGTTGAGCTTGCATACAATGTTTCCTGTCACCACTATTACAATCTCCTATCTCAATTGATTACTTGATTGTATATATCGTGTCCCCTTATCTCATATATAAGTTAGATCATACGATTGTGTGAAGATCACGAAGTACGTATGATTGGTCAAACTTAATGAGATATAAAAGAATCACTGTTGAGACAACTTGAGGACGAGTTGTCGGTATAGGCTGCGGTATAGATAAGAAGTGACTTGAATTGGTTGCTTGTCTATCTTTGATGCGTCTCGGCGTATTGATGGATCACGATGAGATGAGTTTTTCGTCGACCGTCGTGAAGAACCAAGATCTCGGTGACTTCGATGATCTAAACCTCGATAAGGTATTAGGTGAGTATGAGTTCTTGACCATCACTTTGACTTGTTATGGGTGAGGGCTATATGTTCTAACCCAATATTCTCCGCATCTTGGGTGGTGGCGGTGCTTGTATGTCATGCTAGTTATCATGTCAGTCACCGTAACTTTAGGATGATGGCGTCCCTTAAGGAGCTCAAAGGTTTATTGTACTAAACCCCGCAGGTTGAGTTAGCTCAAGTACAATAATAAGGTTCGATGGTTCTACTTAAGGAATTAAAGATATTAATTATTTTAGCGATCGAATGCTCTAAATAATTAATGGACGTGCGATATCTTAAATCTGGGATTCGTAATGTCCAAGTGCAAGTCCGACTCACCTTCCCGGTAGTAAAGGGGTCGATCGACATTTATTCTCTAGTGGCATGAATGAATGTTTATAAATTAATTTATGTTCTCGGGTCGAACATAAGATAATTAATTTATTTGAGGCCCATCTTTATTCCTTGCATTTGATCCTGTGGCCCCATCAGGGCTCGTTGCTTAGTGAAAATCGGCCTCCTCTCTCTCTAGGATAGGATTTGATTCTCTTTATCCTATAAGGATATTATTATATTTATGGATATACATGGATCCTTTCCTAATGAGATCATGGTAATGCATTATAAATAAAGGTAAGAGATAAGATCAAGGCTAATCCTTAATTATCCTACACCATTATTTTCGAGAATTCTAGTGCTCATTAGGAGGAAATTTTGAAAAATACAAGAGAGGTTAGGGTGATTTTCTGCATTCTCCATAGATCGTCCTCACTCGACGTTGGAGATTAGCAACCGGGATCGATCCGGAAGATCAAAGCAAGAGTCTCGATCCGTTCATCCCGTGATTCAAAGGTAAACACGAAAACCCCTACGTGTTGTAATTAATTATATAGGTGCATGCTGTTCCGACCAAATTGTTCTACTTAGTCGCTCGCAATAGCACGAGGTCCCTATAACGTGGTAAGGTCGACCCAAGTCGAATCTCTCGAGGAAGACTTAACAGGGCTATGATGTGTTACGATAAAAGCAATAAATCTAAATCCTAAACTTGATTTGGGGTGATGATTAACTAAGATTAACATGAAATAAACACGCAAACAATTCAAACCAAGCGTTCAAGCAGTTCAATAGCACAGGAATTCTTCAAGAGTGTGAGATAAACTAGGGTATTAGGGTTCTTCGCCTTGATTAATCGATTATTGCTTGATCAAGAAATCTACCTATTCATGCAATCCTCAAACCTAAAACAAACACTGACTTTCGTTAGTAGATTAAACCTAGGTTATCAAATTTCACAAATACATACACTATTAGAGTACCCGTTTCCGTAACCTCTAACCCAATTGATTCTTATGATGCAGCGTATCTATCTCTCGATAATACACGAAACATAAATAATTGATAGAAATCGATCACTCAACAATAAACCACAGGATTGATTGGTATTCTCAATCAAACAAATAATCAATCAATCAATTTGAATCACCCAACCCTAGAAAAGAATTAGTTCATGCTCATCTCACGGATCAAACAATTATAATCGATAGAAATCATAATCCAATAATTGATGAAAGAAAAATCGAATAATAATCCTTACAATCGTAATGTCGTTGATGAATTTCTTGATCAAGAATCTTGAATCATCAAAGCAAAAGAAATAACTTGGAAAACAATCGATGAACGATCGCGTGGGAGAATTCTAAAAAACGGCGTCTGCGAATAAAAATAAGCGAACTAAAAACTTAGGGTTTCACGCGTTTAAAATATATATATATAGGTAGCCAAATTTTAACGTCCAATACGGACGGAGACCCAGCCACGGGCGCGAGGCATTCAAAAAAGGCGAATCATTGGCACCCAGCGTCGGGCGCGGGCGCGCGTGGAATCGAGCCAGCCAGCGCGCACGGCCTTACGGGCGACGCCAGCCGCGCCGCGGCGATCTTCAGACGACTTCCTCGACCCCGGCGTCGGACGCAAAGCGGCACGGGCGCGGGCTGTCTCGGCAATTTAACTCTTGCCCGCCACGGACGCATGGCGTAGCCGACGCCTTGTTGTCTCTGACGGAATCAACATCAAGACCCAGCCTTGCGGACGCAAGCCCGCCGGACGCTGGCGCTCTGAGACGTCTCGCTTGTGCCGCAAACCCAGCCACGGGGCGCATATGCGGCGGACGGCGGGCCTTCTCGTCACGCCTCACTTTTCGAGACGCACCCGGTAGCCGGCTCGCCGAGTCCGGCGCTTAGGTGCGTTTATGCTTCAAATGTGAAAACGCGATCTTTCCTACACAAACAAAACGAGCATGATTCCAATAAAAGATATTCAAACTTAAGCATATAGGAACCAAATCGTTACAAACAAACACGTAAAACACAACAAAACATGCAAAACAACTCCCCACACTTAACTCTTTGCTTGTCCTCGAGCAAATTTAGTTTCTTGAAAAGAGTGGTACACATAGAATCAATACTTCAAATAGAATCAATCTCATATTCACATCCATTCAATGCATCTTAATAATATAGTTCTCAATATAATGATCCTCATTCATCAATCAAAACATGTGACTAATCATAGAATAGTTGTGCTTCGACTCAATATGATCTCAAAAATCAATATGCAACTTATATGGTTCCCTTTTCATGTAAGATATCCCAATGACAAAATCAAATAAGAATTTGTGGAACTTAAAACCGATTATAGGACAATGATCGTTAGGTGGAAACTTCAAGTTGTACACTCGAGTATCCTAACGTAGATATCTATACCCATAGCAAATAGTCTCCATTCGAGAGACAACACAAGCAAGAGGGTAGAGCCCTTATTCAATTTTAAGCCCACTTATTTCATACAACGTTTTTTTTGTCCACTTTTCTAGAAAATCATACAAGAGACAGTTCCATTTACAAAGCATATGACATCCGATCACACACCTTGTCTAAACACGACTTCCTAATTATGTCCCACGTTCAAATTGACGCCAAGAATTATCAAACTAAAACCATATACCAAGATGCAAAGAAATTCGGATCAAAGCATAATCAATTCAACTTAAAGCATAATTCTTCATACACCATTGATTTCAAGAGAATAAATTCGTCTCTAATCCAAACAAAGAGTTAAGAAACGACGAAACACAACGACAAGACGCAACAAAACGGGAAACGACAAACGACAAAACAAAAACGACACAAACCAAACGATACCCCCACACTTAAAACAAGGCGGTCCCCGTGCATATGAATATAAAAGTATAGTAGAGGCGACTTCCCTGAAATTGACGAAACGGAGCGGCGGGGCATCAAAACCGAAACAAACCTACAAAACAAAACACCAAAACAGGACGAACACAGAACAAAAAGAAAACGACACACACACACAAAAACAGCAAAACACGAACACCCAATAGTGACGAATCACTATTGGTCGGGGCAGCGGTGGTGGAGGTGGATCGCCATGAAATGAAGTCCAAGCTTTCCATTTGAGCCTCGAGGCGGCCATGCGGCGATTATGCTCACCCATCTGCGATTATATTGATTCCACCAGTTACGCTCTCTCCAAAGTCGGTTACGTTAACAAGCGTTCATTTTGTTGATCGAACCGAGTAGATGTCTTGATGAAACTACGTCCATTGACCGCAAATTCATTCTGGAATCGTCCCAACTCCTCACGTATGGAATAGTAACCACCTTACGATGGACCTTCTTTGAGAAGGAACGTGGGTGATCGGGATCGGCGTTGCTCAAGAGGCTCAGATCCTCTCCTCGCATGGGTATGCTGATCGCCTTCTTCATCGGATGCAAGAGTGGTATCAAAATCATCATGTCACCGGAAGGGGATGGGATGGTCCTGCAGACTTCTTCACGAGCTGCGGCGAAGCGCATGCATGTATCTCCTCACACGATTCCTCGTATCATGCGGTGCAAGGTCGTCTTATTATAAACAAACGGGGCGCCTCGAAGCTCACTGAGGTCAATCCTCTTCGGTCTTATCAAATCCTGTCCAGGAATGTGCGTGCCCTCATTACTAATTATCTTCAAATGCACAGCTAATCCAGTGGGGATTTGGCACAAGGTAGGCCGACACTTCTTACGGCGCTGAACTAACTGCAGATGCTCCCAAATGAAGAAGGTTGGGCTAACCTTCGTTTTCTTAACCGCGCAAGTGAGGAGGAAGACCTCAGCCGTATTAACTTTGTTAGCCTGTTCATTGCGGAAAACATTGAAGGCAAGGAATTTGTGCACCATTGCCAAAGTCGATCCTGATAAACCCACTCGGCATCCCAACCGACGACCGCTTATTAAAACACAGCTCATACCACGCCCCGCTATTAAAGATTGGGGTACCCCTCGTGCACCTGAGGTTGGGAACCCAAACACACCCTTCATAACCCGAGGGGTGACCGCATATTCTTGCCCCAACAGACGACACGTCATCGTATCAGATTCATCATCAAAACCCAGCGTACAATAAAATTCAACTAACAACGGAGAATACCCCGGTAATTCCATCATAGCATACTGAAGCAGGCCTAAATTCTTAAGATATTTCTTAATCCTATCCTCAAGACCCAAGCTTCGCATCAAATCCCAATTAAATATACGCGGAGGAGTTATTTCTTGATGGATAAAGCGGCGATGAAGAGTACCTTCCACAGGATTATAGATTGGAAAAGCGGCTGAGTACATTATGCTGATGTCTTCGATGGGTTCCTCCATAGGAACGTCATCATCTCGTGGATGACGTGAGCTAGATCCGGCTGGATTCTTTGTACGAACCATATTGATTCTTTGTGTGAGGGTCTTGGGCGGGCGAGTGAAGCGCGGATAAGGCCGCACGAGCAATCGGAGAGAGGAGCGAATGGCGCGCGGCCGCCTAGGAAATAGCGAACGGAAGGCGGGCACGAGCTAGAGCGTGGAAGCGTCGGCGCCGGAGAGAGCGCGGACGGAACAATGGCGCGTAGGGGCGTGGGGTGTGGCGTCGGACGAGAAAAGTGGCGGCGTGGGCGGCGCCGGTGGGCGCGGGACTGGGTTGAGCTCACGCGAGGCGAAGAATCAAGGTAACGCCGGCGCGGAGGTGGTAGCGGGCGTGGCGCCGAGGCCGCCCGACGCCTTGAGGCGCTGGCTGGCGCTAATGAGAAGCGCCGACGGAGCTTGAGCTTAAGCGCGCTGCGGTGATAAACGCCGGACGGAGGAGAAAGGATGGGCGCGTGGCGTTGGGTATTAGCGGATGGAGGAGGCGGCGCCGAGGACTAAACGCCGACGGAGGAGCAGCTCAGGCTGGGAAATAAGTCGACGAAGCCGGGACCGGGTAAGCGCCGGATGGAGGCCGAGCTGATGGCTGAGCAGGCGAAGCGCCGAGCGCGGCGTCTTGGCGATTGAGAGCGTAAGTTCTCAGAGACGGAGCTGCTCGAGGAAGAAATGAAAAACTAGGGTTAGAATTTTGTTATGCAAACACTTAATTAATAAAAGTTTTTTTTTTTTTAAATAATTTCGGACCAGTAGCGGTTTGGATCGTCCGTACTGAGTCACAGACTTCTGAAAATAATAATTCCACCAGTAGCGGTTTCGGCCGTCCGTATTGGGGTACCTTCTCTGCCCAAAAACAAAAATCTCCACCCAGCGCCTGTTTGGGGCGCGTCCGGCGCTGGGGTACCTTCTATGGACTGAATTTTGAGTCTTTTCTCTTGTACCCAACGCTCCAAGATATTCAAATCTCACCTGCACCACACCAAACAAAAACAACATCAAAAACCCAAACAAAAATAGAAACACAAACGAAAACAAAAGAAACACAAACGACACAAAAATAAACGTGGGTTGCCTCCCACGAAGCGCTAGTTTTAACGTCGTTAGCTCAACCATTGAATCCTCATTCTGAAACTGCTTCTTGAAGTCTTATCGACTCAGTCTCCATCACATTCGATGCTCCTTCAATGTACAACTTCACTCGTTGTCCATTAACTTGAAAGGACTTCTTCTCATCACGATTGTATAATTTCACCGTTCCGTAGGGAAACACCTCTTCTATCTCATATGGACCACTCCATCTACTCTGAAGCTTCCCGGGAAACAATCTTAACCGTGAGTTGAGCAAAAGCACTTTCATTCCAGGTTGAAGATCTTTTCTCACTAATTTCTTATCATGAATCCTCTTCACCTTCTCCTTATAAATTCGAGCATTCTCATAGGCTTCATCGCGCAGTTCTTCGAGCTCAGATAACTGTAAAGTCCGCTCTTTTCCAGCTTGAGACAAATCCAAATTTACATTCCTAATCGCCCAATATGCTTTATGTTCAATCTCCACCGGAAGGTGACAAGACTTACCATAGACCATCTTATAGGGGCTCATCCCTAAAACGGTCTTGTAAGCTATTCGATATGCCCACAGAGCCTCATTCAATTTAGTTGCCCAATCTTTTCTCGACGGCTTAACCATTTTCTCCAGAATCCCTTTGATTTGCTTGTTGCTCGTCTCGGCCTGTCCTGAAGTTTGAGGATGATACGGTGTTGCAACTTTGTGGGAAACTCCATTCTTCTTCATCAATTTCTCAAATGATTTATTACAGAAGTGTTTTCCCCCATCACTAATTATAGCTCGAGGGAATCCAAACCTGCAAAGAATATTATCCTGCACAAACTTGATGACAATATTAGCATCACATGTCCGGGTAGGAATCGCTTCCACCCATTTGGACACATAATCTACAGCAAGAAGAATATACTCAAATCCACAAGACTTTGGAAAAGGACCCATAAAATCAATGCCCCACACATCAAAGATTTCAACAGGTAGATTAGTATTCAACGGCATTTCATTTCTAACTCCTATCGCACCTACCCGTTGACACCTATCACATGCTAAATGAAATTATCGCATCCTTAAAGATTGACGATAAAATCCAGTTGAAGAACCTTAAAGGCGCCTTTCGACCCCAAAGTGTCCTCCACAATTGAGCATGACACGTCGGGATCTCTAGTTGCTCCTCTGCTGAATGCATCTTCCGATAACCTCATCCTTACCAAGGCGAAAAAGATGAGGATCATCCCAATAGTAATTCTGCGGAAGACAAAACCTTTCTTCTCTTGAGAAGAAATATCGAACGTAATTTTCCACTTGCAAGATAATTACATATATCAACATACCAAGGAATAATGAAGTCTCAAATGCATGCTCAAAGGAAACTCATCACTAATGCAGATTGATGCAAGTCATCTCGCTTGGGAGCTAAAGGAAGACGAGATAAATGATCACCATCGCATTCTCACTACCCTTTCTATCCTTAATCTCAACATCGAATTCTTGCGACAACAAAATCCACCTAATCAATCTAGGTTTGGCTTGAGGTTTTGACATCAAGTATCGAAGGCTGCATGATCACTTTACAATTGTTTTAGATCCTAGAATATAGGACCTAAACTTGTCTAAAGCAAAACCACGACCAAAAGCTCCTTTTACGTAGTCGTGTAATTTGCTTGCGCAGAATTAAGAGTTAAACTTGCATAGTAAATCACACGCAACATTTTATCAATACGTTGACCAGGGCGACTCCTCTGCAGTGTTCGATGCATCACACATAATTTCAAAGGGTAATGACCAATGCAGGGCAACTACAATAGGTGCGAGATAAGTTTTTCCTTCAAAGTATTAAAAGCATGCAAGCAACTTTCATCAAATAGAAAATGAACATCTTGGGCAAGCGGTTTACACAAAGGTTGACTTATTTTAGAAAATCCTTAATAAATCGCCTATAAAATCCTCGTGCCCTAAGAAACTTATAATTCCTCGACATCAATTGGTGGGGTAATTTTTCAATTACATCAATTTTAGCTTTATCAACTTGAATCCCCTTTTTAGATATCACATGCCCTAATACAATCCCACTCGTCACCATAAAATGGCTCTTTTCCCAACTCAATGTAAGATTGCATTCAATGCAACATGCAAGAACCACATCTAGCTTCCTAAGACAATCATGAAATGATAATCCAAAAACTGAAAAATCATCCATAAAAACCTTAATGAAATTACCAATCATTTCTGAAAAGATAGAGGTCATGCACCTTTGAAATGTTCCAGGGGCATTGCACAGACCAAACGGCATCCTCCTCCACGCAAAAGTACAAAACGGACAAGTGAAAGTTGTTTTGGCTTGATCCTCCGGAGCAATTGCTACCTGATAATAACCAGACAGACCATCAAGGAAACAATAGTATTCATGTCCAGCTAGCTTATCTAACATTTGATCAATAAATGGAAGAGAAAAATGGTCCTTTCTAGTGGTGGCATTCAACTTTCTGTAGTCGATGCACATCCTCCATCCAGTGGTAGTCCTTGTAGGCACCAGCTCTCCTTTATCATTCTTCACCACGGTTATACCACTTTTCTTGGGTACCACGTGAACCGGATGACCACCGACTGCTGCGACGGGGTAGATGAGTCCTCTGCAGGAGCTTTAGAATCTCCTTCTTGACTACCTCCATAAGGTTAGGATTCATCCTCCGTTGTCCTTCCCGAATTAGCTAGCCCCATCTTCAAGTACTATCCGATGCATGCACATTGCTGGGCTTATCCCTCGAATCAGACATACTCCATCCAAGAGCTCGTTTATTCTTTCTTAGGACCTCAATGAGTTGTTCTTCCTCTACCTTGCTTAACCCGGCAAAGATTATGACAGGCTTCTGCTCACCCTCTTCAAGGTAGACATATTTGAGATGCTCGGGTAACTCTTTGAGGTCTGGTTTCCCTTGCGAAGGTAATCTTTCAACTTCTATCTCCCGGTTCTCCTCCGCAACCTTGCTCTCCAGACAGAGCTTCTCTTCATTCTCATCATAACCTGCAAGGAAAGTTTCTATGCGATCTTCCTGCAATACACATGTCTCGACCACCAAGCAATCAATAGCATCTATGTAAGAACAATTATCAATCGCATCAGAAGATGGTACTATAGTGCTATCTCTAACAGAAAAGGACACAGTTTCTCCCAACACTGTCATTTTCAATACACCATTTTTAACATCAATCAAAGTGTTGGTAGTAGCCATAAAAGGCCTTCCTAAAAGAATTGTGTGCTCTCTACCATTTTCTTTAATGTCACCCACATCTAGAACAACAAAATCAACATGAATAATCAATCCACCCACTCTAACTAATATGTCCTTGATAATCCCCCTAGGATAACGAATTGATCTATCATTAATCAGTAAACACATGTGAGTAGGTTTTAATTCCCTAATTCAAGTTGCTCAAAATAGAGTAAGGCATTAAATTTATACCTGCACCAAGGTCGAGCATGCCCAGTAGCTTCCTTTCCATTTTCCAAAGCAATCTTTATCACAAAGCTTCCTGGATCGCGTTGCTTTGGTGGCAATTGATGCTGAAAAATAGCACTGGCAACCTCAGATACAATCACCTTCTCATCATCTACAAACTTCATCTTTTTCGATGCTAACTCTTTAAAGAACTTAACATATGCTTTGGGACGTTTGAATAACGTCAAGGAGAGGCAAGTTCACATTCACTTTAGATAGCATCTTGTAGAACTCAACGAACTGCTGATCCTTCTTTTCACTTCTCAATCTGCTCGGAAAGGGAATTGGAGGTTTATACGGAGTCTCGGCTTTGTGAAGCCTCGGGTGTTTCTTCTCTTCCTCCTCTGTGCTCTCCTTTTGCACTTCCTCAGTCACCTTAGTCAATTCTGGTTCCTCTAGTGGAATTTCCACTTTATTGTCAATTGTTTTTCCACTCCTAAGAACCGTGATTGCCTGTGCTTGTTCAGGTTGACTAGGCAATTTCCCTTTTTGTCCTTGTTGTGCCAATTCTCCAACGGTCCCAGCCAACTGTCCTACTTGAGTCTCTATCCTCTTCATTGATGCTTCCACAGACTCAAATCTCTGATGACTTGCCTGAATGAAAGTGTGTAGAGAATCTTCAAGTGTTGGCTTCCTCGGAGCACCCGACTGCTGTTGGGTTTGTGGAGGTGGCTGCTGCAATTGTTGTTGCTGCTGCTGCTGGAACCGCTGCTGCTGAGGAGGTTGCTGTCTGAACTGAGCTCCTTGACTAGATCCTCCTTGATTCTGATTCCAGGAGAAATTAGGATGATCTCTCCAGCCTGGATTGTATGAATTGGAAAAGGGATCGTATTTAGGCCTCGGTTGATACCCTTGCTGATTGCCTCTTTGGAACCCTTGCTGGAACCCTTGCATTGCATTCACTTGCGCTTCCTCATATGCCATCTCATTGGCTCGTTGGCATATGTTGGCCCCATGTCCCGCTTCACCACAAATCCCACATGTCTCCATCGACATCACTTGTTGCTGTTGGAATTGGGGCGGTGGTTGAGATTCGTTCACCCTCATTAGTTGAACTTGGCGAGTGAGCTCCGCCAATTGCTGTGTCACTTCATAATTGGGTGTAATCTCTTTTGCTGCTGCAGCAGGTCTTCGTCCTGCACTTCTCCTTTGTGAGTTTGCAGCTAGCGTCTCCAGAATCTCGCTAACGTCCTCAGCAGTGTGGTTTCCAATGTCTCCTCCAGCCGCATTATCTATCATGTATTGATAATCCATCGTCAATCCATCATAGAAAAACTGGTTGAGAAGCTCAGCTGGGTAATGGTGATGCGGACACTGCTGCTGTAACGACTTGAACCGATCCCATGCCTCATGCATAGGTTCTCCAGCCATCTGCTTAAATGTGGCTATCTGAGCCCTCAGCTCTTGTGTTTTCTGGTTCGAGTAGTACTTTCCCATGAACTTATCATACACGGCTTGCCAACTCGTCAGTGAACCGGGTTGTAGAGACATCAACCATGTCTTGGCTCTATCTTTCAGGGTGTAGGGAAAACACCTCATTCTCGGTAGATCTTCCAGAAGTCCCGTTCGGTGGAAGCGTGTGAACCATCGCATAGAACTCCGGATGAAGTTCAAGGCATCCTCGCTAGGCATCCCATAGAATGACGGAAGAAGGTTGAAGTGGATGGGCTTCAACTCATAGTTTCGGGCCGGATCCCCGAGAACTATGCATGACGTTGTCACCCCAATGACGGGTCGAGCAAAATCATGCATCCTCGGGTTTCCTTCTTCATGGCCTCCTCCATTTTCTCGCCATTTCTTCCGCACGATTCCTCTCTTGAGATCTACTCTCCAAACTCTCGTACTCAACCTGTCATTGCACTTGCCTCACTTTCGGACAAGCTTTCTTCTTCCGAGTTCAAGGATTAAATTCTCCTACCACAGTGAATGTTGTCGAACACCGGTGCCAACTTCCTTTTGAGACTTGACGACCTAGCATACACAAACACAAGACAAGAAAACGGATTACAGCCGCACTGGGAAGAATTAACCAAAAAAAAAAAGAAGATATGAGAGAAAATAACACAATCAAAAATGCCTAAAGCCTTCCCCGGCAACGGCGCCAAAATTTGTTCCGACCAAATTGTTCTACTTAGTCGCTCGCAATAGCACGAGGTCCCTATAACGTGGTAAGGTCGACCCAAGTCTAATCTCTCGAGGAAGACTTAACAGGGCTATGATGTGTTACGATAAAAACAATAAATCTAAATCCTAAACTTGATTTGGGGTGATGATTAACTAAGATTAACATGAAATAAATACGCAAACAATTCAAACCAAGCGTTCAAGCAGTTCAATAGCACAGGAATTCTTCAAGAGTGTGAGATAAACTAGGGTATTAAGGTTCTTCGCCTTGATTAATCGATTATTGCTTGATCAAGAAATCTACCTATTCATGCACTCCTCAAACCTAAAAACAAACACTCGACTTTCGTTCCGTGGATTAAACCTAGGTTATCAAATTTCACAAATACATACACTATTAGAGTACCCGTTTCCGGTAACCTCTAACCCAATTGATTCTTATGATGCAACGTATCTATCTCTCGATAATACACGAAACATAAATAATTCAATAGAAA
The DNA here is from genome assembly GCA_036937905.1 of Salvia rosmarinus. Classification (NCBI taxonomy): domain Eukaryota; kingdom Viridiplantae; phylum Streptophyta; class Magnoliopsida; order Lamiales; family Lamiaceae; genus Salvia; species Salvia rosmarinus. The sequence goes on along the minus strand of CM072818.1, from coordinate 58,522,850 downwards.
TCAATCACTCAACAATAAACCCTAGGATTCAATTGGTATTCTCAATCAAACAAATAATCAATCAATCAATTTGAATCACCCAACCCTAGAAAAGAATTAGTTCATGCTCATCTCACGGATCAAACAATTATAATCGATAGAAATCATAATCCAATAATTCAATGAAAGAAAAATCGAATAATAATCCTTACAATCGTAATGTCGTTGATGAATTTCTTCAATCAAGAATCTTGAATCATCCAAAGCAAAAGAAATAACTTGGAAAACAATCTGATGAACAGTCGCGTGGGAGAGAATTCTAAAGAAACTGACGTCTGCGAATAAAAAATAGAACTGAACTAAAAACTTAGGGTTTCACGCGTTTCAAAATATATATATAGGTAGCCGAATTTTCACGTCCGGTACGGACGGAGACCAGCCACGGACGCGAGGCATTCAAAACAAGGCGAAATCATTGGCACCCGGCGCGGGCGCAGACCAGGCCGGGCGCGCGCAGGTGGAATCGAGCCACGGACGCACGCCACCACGGCCACGACGATCTTCGGGCGACTTCAATCTCGACCCAGCGCGGACGCAAAGGCGGCACGGACGCGGGTCTGTCTGGACGGATTTAACTCTTGCCCAAATACGGGACGCAAGGCGGCACGGACGCTGGCCTCTCGACGGAATCAACATCGCACGCCAGGCCGGGCCGCAAGCCAGCCGGACGCGGGCGCTCTCTGGAGACGTCTCGCTTCAGCGCCACAAACCCAGCGCCGAACGCATATGCAGCGCCGGACGCGGGCCTTCTCGCGTCTGCTCCCTTTCGACGCACCCACAAAGCGGCTACGCCGAGTCCGGCGCTTGGGTGCGTTTTTATGCTCCAAATGTGAAAAACGCGATCTTTCCCTACACAAAACAAAACGAGCATGATTCCAATAAAAAGATATTCAAAACTTAAGCATATAGGAACCAAATCGTTACAAACAAACACAGAAAAACACAACAAAAACATGCAAAACACATGCTAGGAATATAATCAATGTATGGTGAATTAAACATCCAAGATAGATCCTCGGGAGAGGGCTAAATCAGTTTTTCCCTATAATTGGTATCAGAGCCTGGGATCAGTATCTTGGCTCTGTTGGATTAATTCACGTATGATTATTACGTGCGTAATTAATTAATTGTTGGATCTGTCATTCATCGTGGCTCGTTTTATTTTTTGTCGGATTTTGTTTTTGACCACGAGAAAATCCGTGGTTAGATTAGATTTTTCCCTGTAAATCTTATCTGTATAAGAAGAACGAAGACGAAAGCACGAAGAACGAGACGACGAAGACTCGTCGGGAGAAACCGGACTCACGGCGCGAGCACAGCGCTCGGTGCCATGTGCGCGTTCTCGGTGGCATCGGCGGTTTCAAGGTGGACAGGCGCGAGCTCGGCGGCATCGGTACTGGGCGTCGGGCGCGCGATTCACGCGCGACGCCTCGGCACCCCGGCGGCGCGCGAGCCATCGGGCGTGGTCGGGCGGCGAGCTTCGCGGCACGCCCTCGGCGGCACTCGGCGGGAAACCTCAACGCTGCATCTGGCGGGCGGCGGGCGCGCGTTTTGCGAGATCCCGGCTCTTCGCGCGGGCGATGAGGCGCGTTTGTCGCCGAGATCCCGGCTCATGAGCGGGCTCGCGATCGTGAGGTCGATCGCGAGGCAAAGCGTCTTCGTGCTGCGAAGGCCAGCGCACACACATGCTCGTCCGCGAGGCAGCCCGCGAGGAGCACGCGTGGCGGCGGCGCAAGGGCGGGCGGCGCACGGGTCGCGTGCTAGCGCGGCCCGGCCATTTTGGGCCATACCCGCCTGCACCCATTTTTCCGCCTGCACCGTTTTCGGCCCGAATCCAGTTTTGACGAATCCGGTCCGTGCCCGTGCACGCGAGGCCTGTTTTCAAAGTTAATAAAGATCTGATGCTGCAATTCTATGTAATAGATTAGGCAGAAAGTGCGTGTTCCACGAGTGGGCCACGATGAACGTTTTATTTTATATTTTGATCGTTCATTGCATGTCGTGGATGTTTAAATTATGCAGAAGCATGCTATGCATGTTTAAATTACGTAGACAAACATATTATATGTTTTCATGATTGGATGCGCATAGTAAGCATGCTAGGTTTATCGCGTTTTCAAGCATATTTTAGAATTCTGCGAGCATGTTTTACATGTTGAGTTCTATAGAAAAGCATGCTAGGATTTCGTGATCTGCATGGACAAACCTTTTGAAACAAAAGACTAAGCAAGTAACCCGACATATTAATTTTCAAATTAAAATGTCAAGACCTCCACTTTTTGATCTCTAAACAAAGTGAGACGCACTGTGAGTAAACGCCCACACGCACGGCTTGCTTGCACCGCTTATCATAAGTTTGTTGGATGAGATTTCTAAATAAAACATTTTAAATCTATTGAGAAGTGGGAGTTTCATGTAAACGCCCACACGCGTGGCTTGCATGTGCGATTTTCATAAGTTCTCTAGAGATAGTTTTAAAATGAGATAACAAAGGAATTTGGATTGGGCGGTATGGTCCTAGTGAGTATGCCAATTCTAAGAATTCATTTTCTGTCGTTAAAATTGTGGTCATTGCTTAGACATCACCTCGAGTACAACTTCCCGCGAAGTCCCTTCTTGCGATAGTGATGTGGTCTAGTAAGGTCCAATCATTAATTTCATTTGTCATAAGGATAAGTTGACATGGATTGAAATTAAACGACTAAAAGGTATATTTTAGTCCAGTCGAGGGGTTCATGTAAACGCCCACACGCGCGGCTTGCATGTGGGATTCCTTGGGCGATTGGAGGTTTCAATCAATATTGTTTTATCAAAAGGTTACAATATTGTTGTTACGAATTATGTGCGATCGTATGCTTATGTGTTTACATTGTCTTTTCAGATATGTCTCTTACACCGATTATCAATATGCTCGCACAAAATCCTTTATCCGTCCGAATTTTATCGAGTGGAAACGAAACATGGAATATGTTCTTATCATTTGAAGAACACATGTTTGTTCTCACTACTCCTAAACCCGATGCCTTACTACGCGTCGACTAATGAGCGGCGAGTCAAGCGGACTTTGGCATAAGTCGAACAATATGGCCAAGTGCTATATGATGACTACAATGTCCAAAGGCTTGCAAACAACATCGATCGATGGTAGACGCGATCGAAATATGGTCAAGTCTCGAGAGTAAGTTTGGGCAATCGGATCGGACGATCCACTTCCACACAATGAGAGAAATCTTGACGTGTAAGATGGAAGAAGGAAGTTCGGTCCATGAACATGTCTCCCACACGACTCGTCTCATGGATAGTCTTGATCGGTTGGGAGGAGGTATCGACGGCGAAGCCAAGGTCGATATCATCCTCAACACACCGCCCAAGTCTTTGAGAACTTTCGGCGTGAACGCGATCATGAGCAAGACCGAGTATACACTTAGTCGGTTGTTTAATGATCTCGTGGCGCGGAAGGAGTCATGGGTAAAAGAGCACATGCTCTTGCTAGCACATCTAGGGGCCCAAATTTTCCGTTGCAAAATGGAAAAAGAAAAAAGGGCACCAAAGGTGGCAGAGGCAAGGGAAATAGTGGGAGTAATGGGAACAAGAACATGCATGCCACCGGAGGCTTGAAGAAGCCAAATGAGAGGGGCAAGTGCTTCAAGTGCGGCAAGACTGGGCATTGGAAGGCAAAGTGCCCTATGCTCAAGGCTCAAGGTACGCCATTTGCTTTAGTAACGGAAACATGTTTAGCGACTTGTTCTACTCATTCTTGGGTAGTAGACACGGGTGCGACTGATCATGTTTGTTACACCTTGCAGGGGTTCCTGCGGACAAGGGAGCTGCATGATGGCGCGATAACGATCTCCATGGGCAACGGGCGAAAGTCGAGGCCGTTGCAGTCGGAGATGTTTCTTTATATTTTGATAGAACAATTTTAGTTTTAAAGGATGTTTTGTATGTGCCGGAGTTTCGGCGAAACCTTGTTTCAGTTTCGAAACTATTTATTCATGGATATTCTGTTATTTTGATAGTGGTGTTTCTATCAAAAGAAATGGCGAAGTTATCTGTGTTGGCACATTATATAATTCGCTTTATATTATTTTTGCTAAACATAATACCTATAACTATGTTGCATCTACATCCAACCTTAAAAAGAGAAAGTTTTCTTGGCAAGATGACACCACATTTCTCTGGCATCTTAGATTAGGTCACATCAATCTAAATAGGATCCAAAGACCGGCTAAGAATGGGCGTTGGGTAATCTCACGATTACTCTGCTCCCGATCTGCGAATCCTGCCTAGAAGGAAAGATGTCGACCGCACCTTCAAAGCGAAGGGTTATAGAGCCAAAGAAGTTGGAGCTAGTCCATTCTCGACTGTGCGGACCGATGTCCACACAAGCTCGTGGAGGGTACGCAGTATTGTGTCACTTTCATTGACGATTACTCAAGGTACGGATACATATACCGCTTCACCGCAAGTCCGAATGCTTTGAGAAATTCAAAGAGTTTAAAGGCGGAAGTGGAGCGAAGCTTGGTAAAAGTATCAAGTCATCGCGGTCTCGATCGCGGTGACGAATACCTCGATGTGAGTTTTCGGACTATCTAGTGAAGTGTGGGATTACCTCCAACAAGACTACACCGGCACATCACAAAAAATGGTGTGTCAGAGCGAAGAAATAGGACTCTTTTGGAAATGGTTAGATCAATGATGAGTTATGCAACATTGCCTATTTCGTTCTGGGGGTATGCCTTAGAAACGGCGGCATACTTGCTAAATCTAGTACCATCCAAGTCAGTCGAAAAGACCCCTTTCGAGTTGTAGTTTGGGCGCAAGCCTAGTTTAAGCTACATAAGGATATGGGGCAGTCCAGCACATGTGCTGAACAAGAAGGCTGACAAGTTGGAGGCTAGATCCGACGCAAGGTTGTTTATTGGCTATCCTAGAGGGACGAAAGGTGGTTTATTCTATAGTCCTAAGGATCAGAAAGTCATTATTAGCACTAATGCCCGATTTTTAGAAGAGGATTATATGACAAACCATAAATCCAAAGTTGAAATCATTCTTCAGGAATTAGAAGATGATCGTATTCCACCACCGATTAAGCCAAATGTACGAGATGTCGTGTCTAGTGGGAGGATCGACACCGATACTTCAAGAAATTGAAGTGGATCGAGTTCCACCGAGATACCGACCGCATGTGGCTCCTATCCAAAGAGTTGTGCAAGATGAGAACCACAAGTTCTGCGCACCGTTGCCATTGTGCAGTGGCGCCTCGTCGTAGTGGAAGGGTTGTTAACCCGAGCGATTTATGTTCGTGGGTGAATCTTGGATTTAGTCCCGGAAGCGAACAGTAATAATCGACCCATGGACATACAAATGAGGCGATACAAGACATTGATGCAAGATCATGGCACACCGCTATGGACTTAGAAATTGAGTCCATAACAGACTATGGATGTATACGAAAGACACCTCTACCGGATGGCAAGGAAGCCATAGGTAGTAAGTGGGTATACAAGAGGAAGAGATTCAGATGGAGAGGTTTCGCTTTTAAAGCCGTGCTTGGCAAAGGGTACACTCAGTTGAGGGCATTGATTTCGATGAGACCTTTCGCCTGTAGCAATGCTCAAGTCCATCGTAATTCTTACGGCCATAGCACCACTCAACCTTGAGGTTTGGCAAATGGATGTGAAAACCGCTTTTCTAAACGGTTACCTTGAGGAAGGTAGAGACATCTATATGCAGCAACCCAAAGGTTATGTGGTGAAGGGTGAAGAGCATCTAGTATGGAAGCTTAAGAAGTCCATTTATGGGCTTAAGCAAGCCTCACGATCCTGGAACTTACGCTTTGACGAGGTGGTAAAGTCCTATGGATTTACCCAGTTGCCTAGCGAGTTGTGTGTATCGTTTAGATGTCAACGGTGATGTGATATTTCTTGCACTTTATGTAGATGACATCCTTCTAGTTGGCAACAATGTGAAGTTGTTATCGACGTAACGAGTTGGTTATCCGATCGGTTTCAAATGAAAGACTTAAGAGATGCAGCAGACATTCTTGGGATCAAGGTTTACCGAGATCGCAAGAGAAAATGTTGAGCTTATCTCGGCGCCTTACATTGATACCGTGATTACTCGTTTTAGTATGCAGACGCCAAGAAAGGATTGCGACCTTCGGATATGGCGTTCCTTTATCTAAGGAAGCGATCACCCATGACCGCAAAGGAGATAGAGAAATGAGACAAGTTCCTACGCTCCGACGTAGGAAGTCTCATGTACGTAATGCTATGTACGAGGCCCGATATCGCTATGCGGTAGGCATAGTAGCTAGATATCGCCTAACCTGGACAAGCTCATTGGATCGCGAGAAAGCATATACTCAAGTACCGAAAAGACTCGAGATTATAGGCTAGTTTACCATGCGTATAGTCTAATGCCTTTGGGTTATCTGCACTCGGTTTCCAAGTCGACCGTGATGAGAAAAGTCTACATCGGGCTATGTGTTTACCTTGGGAGGTGGAGCCGTATCTGGCGGAGTGAAAGCGATGCATTGCGGACTCTACCATGGAAGCCGAATATGTAGCCGCCTTGAGGTCTAAGGAGGCTGTATGGTTCAAGAACTACCTCATGGATCTAGGTGTGGTACCGGTTTGCCCAAGAGTATCATAGTTTCTTGTGATAACTCGGTGCGATGGCAAACTCGAAGGAACCACGGACCCACAAGCGACCAAACACATAGAGAAAGTACCATGTCATACGAGAAATCGTGAGACGAGGGACGTCTTGATTGAAAAGATTGATCGACGGATAACCCAGCGGATCCATTCACAAAGAGCTCGCCGCAAAAGTCTACGAAGTGCACGTTCGAGGACTTAGATTGCGCTTGATGGCACCCACTTAGAAAGTAAACTTTTGTATAAGTGGGAGAAGCAAAGTGATTGTTTTGTTTGTAATAGCTAGTAGAGACACATTGTATACTAAAAGTTTGCTTTAGTATAAGTGGGAGATTGTTGGATTTGTATCTTGAAGCGCTTTGGTTGAGCTTGTATACAATGTTTCCTGTCACCACTATTACAATCTCCTATATGAATTGATTACTTGATTGCATATATCTATGTCCCCTTATCTCATATATAAGTTAGATCATACGATTGTGTAAAGATCACGTAAGTCCAGTATGATTGGTCGAAGCAATGAGATATAAAAGAATCACAAATGAGACAACCGGAGGACGAGTTGTCGGTATAGTCTATGTATAGATAAGAAGTGACTTAACTTAGTTGCTTGTCTATGCCGGTACGCCTCGGCGTATTGATGGATCACAGTGAGATGAGTTCTTCCATCGACCGTCGTGAAGAACCAAGATCTCGTGACTTACGATGATCTAAACCTCGATAAGGTATTAGGTGAGTATGAGTTGCTGACTATCACTTTGACTTGTTATGGGTGAGGGTTATATGTTCTAACCCAATATTCTCCGCATCTTGGGTGGTGGCAGTGCTTGTATGTCATGCTAGTTATCTCAGACGAGTCACCGTATCCGTTTAGGATGATGGCGTCCCTTAAGGAGCTCAAAGGTTTATTGTACTAAACCATGCAGTTTGAGTTAGCTCAAGTACAATAATAAGGTTGAGTGGTACTACTTAAGGAATTAAAGATATTAATTATTTTAAGCGGTGAATGCTCTAAATAATTAATGGACGTCGATATCTTAAATACGGGATTCGTAATGTCTAAGTGCAAGTCCGACTCACCTTCGGTAATAAAGGGATAAGTCAAGATTTATTCTCTAGTGGCATGAATGAATGTTTATAAATTAATTTATGTTACAATGAACATAAGATAATTAATTTATTTGAGGCCCATCTTTATTCCTCAGATTTGATCCAATTTGGCCCATCCAGCCCGTTGCTTAGTGAAAATCGGCGCATCCTCTCTCTAAGGATAGGATTTGATTCTCTTTATCCTATAAGGATATTATTATATTTATGGATATGCATGGATCATTTCCTAATGGGATTATGGTAATGCATTATAAATATAAGGTAAGAGATAAGATCAAGGCTAATCCTTAATTATCCTACACCATTATTTTCGAGAATTCCTAGTGCTCATTAGGAGGAAATTTTCGAAAAATACAAGAGAGGTTAGGGTGATTTTCGCAGCATTCTCCATAGATCGTCCTCACTCGATGTTGGAGATTGGGCAACCGGATACAGCCCGAAGATCAAAGCACGAGTCTCGATCCGCTCATCCTGCTCATCCCCGACAGATTCAAAGGTAAACACGAAAACCCCTACGTGTTGCAATTAATTATATAGGTGCATGCTAGGAATATAATCAATGTATGGTGAATTAAATATCCAAGATAGATCATCGGGAGAGGCTAAATCGGTTTTTCCTACAAAGATTAGTTCTCAATTCTCAATACAATTATAGTTCTCATTTGATCCATCCTCTCTCTATATATATATATATATATATATATATATATATATATATATATGGAAGAACTAAGAACCAATAACCACCGTTAGATTGAATAAGATCAAATTATTCATAATTATTTAATGATAAAAATAATCAAATCCCTAAATTTTTGTTACTTGGATCTTTCACATTCTATTCTTCGTTGTTCTTGTAATTCATGTTGTTGTTCATATAATCGTAGTTTTTGTGCATATTATCATATTCCAATTAATTGTTATATTCATGTAATCCATGTTGTTGTGTATGTAATTATAATGATTGTGCACATGAGAACAGTTACCGTAAATACATATATAAAATCTCTTAACTATATGGCTAAACGGTTACTATTGTTAAGAAGTTTACATCTACTTTTGTGGCAATAATTATTATTATCTCCGTCCATCAAGAACGTGTCACAATTGCTTTATTCAGCGTCCACAAAGAATATGTCATTCTTCTTTTCGGGACACTACCCCACAATAAACTCGTATTATTTACCTTTTCAATCACTCATTATTTATCAAAAAACCACATTATCCAACAATCAATTTTATTATTCAACCTCGTAACCACTCATTATTTCTCAAAACCATTATTTTCCACTAAAAAATATATGGTGGAACTCTTTATCCAATCAAAAATATACATCAAAATTTATTAAAATTTGTGTCTTCCACCAAATGACACACCCTTAATAAATAGAAAGAGTAATATTAATTTGATAATTATCAACCTATAAATATTGATACTTACGATTTTATAATGTAGCTAAGCAATTTGCTCATCAAAATAAATACTTGTAAGTGCGCGGAAATTACTCCAATTAAAAAGAACAATGAAACTATTTAAAAACTCATTTCATTCGTCCCTTATTTGTTTTTATAGTTTCCTGTTTAGTATCGTTCTTCAAACTTATTCTTATACTTCATCCGTCTCATTTAAAGTGTCAATTTTTTTTGGTACAGATATTTAGGAGAAATATATAAAATAATTAAAATAATAAAAAGTGGGTAGGACCCACACTTTTTGAAGAGATAATTATTTCTTAAAATGGAATGAGAAATTTGTAATGGGACAACCCAAAAAGGAAAGTGAGACATTTTAAATGGGACGAATGTAGTACTATTTACGAAAATTATCATATAAAATATTTTTTTATTTATTATCTTCAATAATACTATTTATTTATATCTTTTACCATTCATAATCTATCACTATACCTATTTATTATCCCCAATACTACCATTTAAAAATAACACTGAAAAAATATATCTCCAATTCTGTATGCATATACAAAGCTTCGCATTCGTCGAATTTCCCATTCACCTTCCACTAATATATTAATAGGACGGTGCAGCTTATGACTACCCAAACCTAGTCAATAAATTTTTGTTTCCATCTTTATAATTAGCATAATACTAATATTAATTCAATATATTTGAATGACAATGACGCCATACTAGATTTGATGTATTACTTAAAAATAAAGAAAGATACAAGATTTGGTGTTTTGTGGCGGTGCAAAAGTTGGCCTTTTATTGGTCATTAAATTGGGACAAATGTGGGGCCCAAAATCTAATCGTGATTAAGCCCTTTGTCTCATCTTTGTTACGAAAATAAGGTCCACCGGTAGGAATGACAATTGGTCGGATTTGGATTGGATCTAGCTAGGTTTAGATTCAGATTTGATTTTTTTGCTTAGATTTGGATCCGATCCAAATTTATTGAATCCAAAAAAATTAGATTCAGATCCGTAAAATCCGCATGATCCAGGTTCTAGATCCGGATCCATATATTTTCGCTTTTAAAATAAATTCTAAATTAACTATAATTCACGGTAACACCATAATAATCTAAATACACAATAATACTATAACAATTATCACTATATTGGAAGACGTTAGTTACAAATTTACTATAAGATAGGAAACAAAAAACAACTCGATCGTCGGTAGTGTAAGTGGCGCGACCCGTCGTGAATACCGACAGATACATAATTTGGAGAATTTGAAATGAAATTGGGAGTAGATTTATTTTGGCGAATTTGGAAAAGGAAATTAAAGAGTTTTAAGTTGGGTTTAGGTATTTAATTATAATATATATATATATATATATATATATATATATATATATAATAAAATAAAACTAACGGATCCATGGTCGGATCTTGACAGATTCGAGTCTCAAAATAAATCTCGATCCGGATCCGAAATATAAGGTATGATCCAAATCCATCGGATCCAAATTTTTTAAGATCCAGATCCTGAAAAGTTGATTTGAATCCACGGATCTGGATCGGGTTCGAGATTCATTGCTATCTCTATCCACCGGTCAAAAAAAGCTGAGGCCCCATTTTCCATTAAAAATAATTAAATTAAATATTCCCTCCATATTATATAGTCATTATCTGGATTTGATTCATTTTGGTGGCTGGACAATTTTGACAATATCCGTAGTTCCTTCTTTTCATATAGATTATGTAAATTGTTTATGATAAAAATGGGGGAGAATCTTGGAGTGTGCGAGGAATTTCTTTTTCATCATGTAATGTCCGGTGAAAATGTACTAGAAAAACATAGGGACTCCAGTTTAATTGAAGGATATAATTTGAATATAAAATGAAAGTAAACAAACTCCATTCTTAACAAATAAAAGTATATAGACTCAATTAACAAAAATAAGGATATAATGTAAATTTCTGCTTTTTCCAAAAGAAAAATATAACGAATAATTCTTATAAAACCTTTAATTAAATGAATTTTGGATTTGATTTGTTAAAAGAAAAGGACCCCCCTACATAAATAAATAAATGGCATATTAAATGAACAACTAGGATTGAGACTTGAGAGTAAAATTATTGAAGACTTTATTCTCAAACCATCTAGTAGTAATTTCAACCAATAGTCTTGGTGCATGTTTAATGCATTAACTCTTCCATTAATTCTCACAGAAAAAAAGAGAAAACCTCATCAAAATTGACTGTCACTTTACCACTTGAGCTATAACAACCTTTCAAGATTGATCAATAAAATCCATCCTTCAAAATATAAAACGCAGAGGAGATTAATGATAGACTTCACAACTAGGATTTCCACTCAAATTAGCTAAAGCGAAATAAAAGTAATAAAGTGAACCATCCCATTTCACTAGTTTATAATTTTCTGTCTTCTCTAATAATATTAATATACATGAAGGGAACATTTTTCGGTAGTACTACTCGTTAATATTCATCAGATACATATAAACAAAACTTTAGACATATAAAAAGTGGTTATTGTTTATTTGTTAGATTATTCATTTCTTACTAAATGGGGCATTTTGTTATAAGCGTCGGCACAGTTGACAAAATCAAATATGTGGTTCTCCTTCAACATTATCGATCATCACCTTGGCTATACGAAGTTATTGTGTTGCCGATAATGTTGCTGAGTTTCAAGTTCGCTTATTTCCAAATGATGAACTCATATTATACGATACAATATTAGGGTTCAGTTAAGCTCCGTTATAATACTGAGTTTAATCTTATTTTATCGCCATATCATGTCTTACAATATGGGTATAATTTGGCCAATTCATCTAAACTAATTTGATAATTCGACCCACTTGAGTCTTAACTGATTTGATTATATTGGAATTTATAAAATCCGAGGAGGCCAAATCCAACCGATGCACTATCAATATGATTTACAATTTATGAAAATTAACGAGGTTCATCAATTTAGGAACAAATTGGGATGACTTTGCGATATTCATGATTTATATAAGGACGATAAGGGCAAATCACAAAAGAAACCGACACTATAGTGGATATAAAGAGGAAGGTGTCGAATTAAACCTTTTAGAGTAAAAATGAAAGATATTTCGTTCCAACTTATAAATAGATATTTAATGTTCATACACATATAGTTGATGGCATATGAGTAGAAATGAAGTCAGGAAAGAATTATTATTCCCATAAACTTAGCTCAATTGATTAAGAACTGATATATTTGAAACAAGGAAAGAATTCTTAAGAGAATCAATTTTGAAATCTAAAAAAGTAAGTGTTGTAACGAAAATCTTAGGGCCACAAGTGAACATCTCTACTTGCAATGAGCTTAGCTTTTCTTCATTTCCTGACCTCACAAGTCACAACTCACAAGGGAAGTGAGGATATTTTGTTGCTCAGACACACTCCCATTTCTGAGGTCGGAAACATCGTACGCCTTTCGAGGAGATTAAGGATGAAGGGTAAATCCGACCTCTTCAAAATTATTTGCATGCCTTACATTTTACAGCCTTTTTGGTTGATAGTACTTGATATTAGTGGCCGTGAAGCTTGCCAGTTTTAGAAGGGCTGTCTACTTTTTCTTTGGTGATAAAATATTATTGAAATGATGAAAAGAATTATGCTGTTGCTGATATTGTGGCTGATTTCTATGTTGTGTCTACTGATTAACTTGATTTATTTTGTAACTTTTACTTGTCGTTTTCGATTTTTCTTGTTTGGTAATTGTCAACCACCAATTCATTCAAAACTTTTTAAAAATGTAATAATTTAAATATCGAATCAAGATTCAAATTTCTGACGCTAATAAAATAAGTAAATTGAAGTTCTCATGTCAAATAGAAGAAACATGTTTCATATATTTGAGTAATTCTTTAAACATGAAAATAGGGATTTTCTACCATCTTAGACAGCCTGAAAATGTTTCTGGACCAATGAAGCATTTTAATTCAGCACACAATGGGCTTCAACGTAAATGTTTGCGATCCAATCGATTTAGGGCAGTCCCGTGAGCAGACAATAATAAATAGTTACATATATCATATATGTTTTATGATAAAAGTTTAATAAAATAATGTAATAAATCAACATTCATTCACAAGTGACATTTTTTTGTGTGGTTAAATATTTTCATTTAAAAACACAAAGAAACATATAAGGAAACCCCCCTAATTAGTTTTTCCCTGTAATCATAACTGAGACATATAGACATGACGTTCCAATGGCTAGATCATATAAACATACGATTTTCTTCAATAAAAAACTACCATTATTTTCTTAGTCCAGAGAAAAAGAAAGAAAAAACCTAATTCAACGTAAACAAAGTTTTTAATACCAAAAACAAGGAGAGAATACACATAGATATGATCTTATACTGAAACAATTCCACATCAGTGACATCACTCCAACAAACTGCATTGCACTAAGATTAAAGCATGCTGTCATCTATCTATCAATTCTATGTTATGTTGTTTCTTTAGCCCACAACCGTTGTCTATCCTACATAGCATTCCCATAATTTTATATTCCTTTTCATCCAAATTCTACATTTTATAACTCATTTATCTTCTAGTCTCTTTTTAAAAATTTAATCTTTGCATTTACTATATTTCAGAATCAACTACATTAATTCAATTAATTATCAGAATTTTGTGCCAAAAATATGGAAATTTGTCATTGCATATATTAAAAATTTGAGGAATTTGCAAACCCTAAGCTTAAAATCACCCCTACCAAAAAATTCCATATAGCAGAAACACTTCTTGCGCGGCTGTGTGAAGCATGGCCTGGATCTGCTCAAATACATCATAGTAGTCTTCGATTACTCCATTGCTCTACCTCAATTTGCAGCCGTTCGCGAGATATTATGAGATTCATTTTAGGGCTAGATAAAATTTGTTTGCTATTTGTAATTACGTTCAACACTTTTGTTCCTGTCATGTGCTTCTTGCAAAATAATTCTCTTAAGCGTTCTTCAAATTGTTGTTGGATAATTTATAGATAAATAATGAATGTCATATTATGTACTGTGAAAATATTATCAGTCTAGACTTACTTCAATTTTTGTTCATCTTCAATTGAACAAATTCTGAAAATTTCTCCCACCAATAAATCCTCCGTTGTTGCCGATTATGTTTGTCGTTGTTTGCTCGCCTCCCACAACGTTCGGCTATTGTTAATATCTCTCTCTCTTTAGTTAATATATACCTCTCTTTATAGTATATAATATGATCGATGTTATATAATAGACCATGTTTATACAGTGCTAATAAATCTAGATTTGGTGGTGATTGCAACAGTTGTTATGGATCAGTAATCAGGAAGGTTCATTTTTGTGCCCATTTGAAATTTTTATTTCTCGAAATAGTTTTTAAGTAATTAATTTGACGTATAGGTGGTTAATCTATCAACGTCAATATATATGAATAAATTGCTCTCTCCGTCCCATCCAAGATGATTCATATTCCTTTTTGGATTGTCTCACCCAAGATAATCTGTTTCATTTTTAGAAAATAATTATCTTTTCAATAGTTGTGGGACCTATCTACTTTTTATTACTTTATACCATTCTCCTAAATAAATGTGTCGAAAAGAAATGAACCGTCTTGGATGAGACGGAGAGAGTATGTGACAGTATGCACTAATTAATTGATTGCTTAGTTGTAGCACTAAATTATTGGAAATTAATGTATAACATGTTAACCACATAACCAAGATGATAGTTAATTTGTAATGTATTCCATTTATAGTACTCCATTCGTCCCATTTAAAGTGTTTCATTTCTTTTGGGCACGAGTATTTAGGAGAAATACATAAAATATTTAAAGTGTTAAAAAATTGGTAGGGTCCACACTTTTTGAAGGGATAATTACTTCCTAAAATGGAATGAGACATTTGTCATGAGACAACCCCAAAAGGAAAGTGAAAAATTTTAAATGGGACATATGAAATATATAACAGTTTAACTCAATCTACATAATATATAACAATCTAACTCAATATTCTACAGAATATATTAATGTGTATAAAAAAAATTGGAATGACATTAATTTTTTTCATGAGACTTCACCAATTGAAAATTTAAGTAAGAGAATATAAAAGACTTCACTAATTCAAAATCTAAATAACGGATACAATTTGTAAAATTCTTTTTAAAAACAATAGTGTTGGATTCAAGATTATCCCAATTTTGATTAGATGGGAATTTATTTTTTAAAATTTCACATTGATTTTGAAATAAATAATTTTTATTCACAATATTAAGGTGGAAATAAATAATTTCTTCAATTTATTTGGCAATAAATAGTTTTGAAATCAACAATAATGTTCAAATTTTAATTGACAATAACGAAGCATTACAACAACTTATTTTTTATTATTTAGATATTTTATAAATCTAAACGAATTTGGATAGGTAAATAGCGAGTATTGATAATTTTGAGTTGGACGAGAACATGTAGTAAAATCATTCCTTAATCGATTTCAGAACATGTACGGGTAATAAATTCCAAATGGGTCTAGACATTAGTCGACATACCTATGTGAAATTTTCTCCATTATTGTAACGACTATGTTAGATTATTTTTATATTTTATAATTTAAATAGGTTTAGGTTATTAGCAGGTATTTGTATGAGGGGGGACGAGAATAGATAGTGATACGTTTTAATTGAATTTTGGACAAACATGAGTATATAAATCCTATGGGTTTACGAATATAAGTAACACACCAACTTGATTTTTTTTTCTTATCAATCTTGTGTTATTTACACTACTTATTACTAATGTTTAATTTATAATATTTGATTTTTTTATTTAAATATCTACAGATATTATTGTAATAATTTATATTTATCAAATTAGAGGGTTCATGTAATTAACTCGCATTACTATATGGATTTGTGATAAGAATGAGGAGCAAAATTATTTTTGTTGGGTTTGGATTGGATATGAGTATATACATTCAGATGGGTCAAAGTTATTTAATTTTAACCTCATCATTTAATTCATTTTATGCTTCACCGAATGATTTCGAGTGACCAAACACCAATCTCATCGCTTTATTTCGTTTCATACTCATACTCATGATGGTTAAACCCTAGCTAGCCAACTATTAAGTTATTTTAAAATTAACGTATAACACATTAAACACATTAACCAAGATGATAGCTAATCTGTAATATATCCCATATATTGCATATATTAATGCATATAAATGCAAAATTTTGGAATGACGCATTGATTTCTTCATGAAATTTCATTAATTGAAAATATAAATAAAAGAATATAATTTAGACCTATATTATTTTTTATGAGACTTAACTAATTTAAAATCAAAATATAGGATAGTATTGACTTCAAGTTTGTCCTAACTTATATTTATTTATTTACATATTTTATAAATGTAAACGAATTTAGATAATTAAATAAACGGGTATTGCCACTGATGTTATATCCCAATATTGCCACATGATTAAAAAATAGAACAAACATTCTCCACGAATTATTTTACTATTATAATTTTATTCGTCTTATGACATTTATTTCAATAAATTATTAAAATATTAACTCATCTTTGAAGTCATATTTATAAAATTACACCGTACAATAGTTTCCTTCACGGGTTACATACTAGTTTCTTGTAACAATAAAACCAAGGAACAAAAGAACCTAGTCTCACGTTATAAAATTACATAACAAAGGCGAATACAGATTATGCTTACTCTTATTCCCTGTTGCACCTCTTCACATAGACTTACAGCAGACATGCTAATGAGCAAGAGCTGGTGCAGCAGGGAGGCTCGGTTCAAGGACCTGAAGCATACCCGTCGCGAGCCTTCTCGTGAGATCCTCTACAGGAACCTTTACCACATCCCTCCTCATCCCGATGTCTGCAGCATAGCGGCTAACACAATAAACCCCAACCGCAGTAGCTGCCATCCCATAAATGTTGGTGGTGACGAGCCGCAGTGGCGTAGATAATACAGCCGCAAGAGGTCCGCCTATAATGGACACGGCCTGCCCGCTTTGTCCCATTGTACTCTGATCCAGCACGAGCAATCCCGTCTTGCAGTAAATTGCAAAGTCTTCACAGTTGTTCTTGAACACATTGTAGCATCCGAATCCATTGTCGAGCAGGTACTTGGCTCGATGGATCACATCCTCATCGGGATCCGAGACAGCAAGGGTACAAGTTCCTCCGCGTGCCTTTGCAAGGAAAAGAGCAGGGCTGACTGAATATGCGAACCGATACAAAATACCACCAGCGAGGAAGCAGTTCAAACATGAAGAGACCACTCCGTGCGCATCATCTCTTGGGACACAGGTGGGGCACGGCACATATGATCGATTTGGTCCTGAGCTCACCAGCAGGACATCTAACACGGTACCAGTCCCGACTTCTTGGCCACGTCGGGTGAAATGTATAACTTTATCATCCCCAAGATATATACCTGTTCTCATCCAAGCGTAGTGCAAAAAAACATGATACATAATCAGCGGAAATATTGAAAAGCAGCTCTATTATACTGTACAGAAAAACAATTAACCTTGAAATCGATTATTTAAGGCACGGAATTAGATTTGGACAAGAAAAACAATTCCTTCATAGGAGATTCCAATAACATTCTAAGCTGGCATCCAATTATGAGTCAGCAACATCTGAGCAGAAACTCCATATAATCTTCTCTAATGTATAACTATCCACTGTTTTTGAACCAAACAATCTTACAGTCAGTATCCATCCACTATGTTTCTTAAAAAAATAATCATCATTTATCCACCAACTTTTTTGAATAGAATAAGCAGTTAGTATGTATATTCCAAGACAGTCTCCTAACCTCAAATCTCTTTACCAACTCATCTAAGATTGACAAAGACAATCATATGCTAGTCGGGAACACTATTCCAAAGCAAGTACATATTGCACTAGGCTCTCTTTCACACAAATTCTAATTGGATTTCATTGTCTGAAAGTTAGGTCACGATTTCATGCTCTCTAATTCGAACTTCAAGCACATGGCATTCTTGCTACTATAATTATCATTTATCAGAAAACATGTTTAAATCCAACTAAAAAACCCAAAATATCAGCCATCATTATAAATAACTGAAATAAGCAAAGGACATACACGCAGCATATTATAAATAACTGAAATAAGCAAAGGATATACAGGCAGCATTAACCATATAACACCACAGCAATCACACAACTCCTATTTGTATCAAAATAAAATTAAATCAATAAGTTTATTTAAAACCAACCGTGATGAGCATAGATATAAGCAGTCCGCCACGAGTAGATATGATCCCTGGTTTGAGGCTGCTCCTTCCAATTCTTCGCGATTGCAAGCACAACAACACACCAAAAAGAGATACATACACTAACAAATTCAGCAAATACATGATAAACAGAAAGTTTAAAAGGCGAGAAAAATAAACCAATTTTAACGATTTAAAAAACTGATGAAACCGACCTATTTGAGAGCAGCCCCATTATTCTGCGGTGGTTCTAATTGCAAACTGAGATTGGGGGAGAGATGCCGTAAAAAGAGAAGAGCAGATGATTTCTCTTCGCCGTGAAATTGTGATGGGAAATATGCTCTACGCAACCGGCGATGCCTAAATCGAAGAATGGGACGGTTTTCGGTGCAGTATAGGGAATGACGTAATTACCCTCGGCTTAATTCACAAATTTCAAGCCTTAGAAGCTAAGTTTGCGTGTCGGCGTTACTGCGAACCGCGTTTACTGTCCGCAAAGCGTTCGCAGTCGCAGATGCTGACGATCCACAACGCATTTTTTATTTTTATTTTTAGGGACCAAATCACATTATGGTTGTGCACGTGATTGAGAATTAAATTGAAGTTATGGAAATATTACTTGAACAATGTCGGGAAAGAATCTTAGTGTGATTCCGAGACAATTAATAAATAATACGACAAAAATAAATCTTAGTTTGCTCTTTGCTTTTCTTTTTTTTAGTTGGCCAGATAAGTCCATAATAATATTTCCAAGTTTATAACAAATAATTACAAACCGACCATTCATCTAAAAGAACAAAATAAGAATTTAATTTTGTGGTCTGGTCCGTCTGGGTTCGACTCCTTCGATAGTTTAAAAAATAATTAATTTATTCAAAAACTATATTTAGAGGGTGTTTGACTAATCTTATTTTAAAGAACTTAGTAAAATGTTTCAGGAGTTTATAAGATATAATGTTTGAAGAGTTTATAAGTTGTCAAAGTGTTTGGATAATTGAACTAATAAATTAGAGAAAGAATCGTGAATTAGAGAAAGAAAATCATAGTTAGAGAGATAAAATTGACGATAGATGAAATCGATAGTGTATATGTATTTTGATAAATTCACTGTTACTTATAATCTTATGAAAAAAAAGATTTGGGGTTTAACTACTTATTTTAAGGGGAACTTATAAGTTGTTGGAGCTTATTTTACAACTTATGAGCTGTTTAAAAATTTATTTTGTCAAACACTTTGTATGAACTTATAAACTTCTAAACAAATTATAAGTTGTTTTAAAAGCTTACAAGCTTAGCCAAACACCCTCTTAATCACATAACCCACTTTTAAGGACCGTTAAAAGATGAAATTTAGGAGTTGATGCTAAGTAATTATAATCAACATATGCATTCTCATTTTATTTTCTGTTTTCAATTTGAATTACAATCAGAGTAATTCTATGCATAACTCCTTTCTTCTCATCGTAGTCCATCATTCAATAAATAATTAAAATAGTAATCAAATACTCACCCCGTTCTTGATAATTGTTCTTTGATTTTGACGGTATAAATTTTAATAAATACAATAAATATAAAATGAGTGGAGAATGAGGCACTACGATAAGATATAGTATGTGAAATGTGGGACATGAGTGAGTTTTTCTAATAAAAGTGAATTGAGTGTACGTAAAAGTTATGAATTTTGTGTGGGGACCGTTCAAAAATAAAAAGTGAACGTTTTATATCTCTATATCTATTAAAATCAAAATAAAGAAGAAGACGCATAACAGTGAGTTATTTTGGTAAACATGTATTAATCCTTGGCACACAGGTCATTCTTTAACGGTCACGCCGCCATTAATGTGATGCAACACCCCGTCGAACATATATTGAAGGAAGTGTAGCATAGTCCAATGAGGACCATCGACACTTACAAGAAGTTGCAGCTTCCGATGGTCATCTTCAATGCAATGATCAGCTAATTCACTTAATTAAAAGAACAAGCGTATGGACTGGGCGTGAAGAGCTTTCAAGAGATAATCTGATGATGCTTTGATGCGAAATGAACTTTTCTTCTTTCCTTGTGGAACTCATCTTCTGCACATTCTCTAGCAACTAAACTCATCTCTTCCTTATACTACATTTTCGATTACTCTTTCTTTTCTTCTTTTTCTAAAGTTTTTCAATTTTATTATTTGTCTCTATCACTCTCTTCTTGGTGGCTATTACAAAATTAAATCCTAATCACTGTCAACACCAATCTCAGATCTTTTGTTGGATCCCAAAAGCAACAGGGCAATAAATTCCTTTTTCATACTTATATATGATGGGCTATGCGTGTTATTTAATTATTGTTCACAATTTTGGGGCAATATAGAATAAAAGTTATTATTAATTTAAATTGGGACTATAAGGATAAAATGGTAAATTTATTAATATTTTTTGTTATTTATTACATAAGGGGGCTATGGCCTATGAAGAGAAAAAAAGGGGTATATTTACTTTGTGATATGAAGTAATGTCCTAACACAGCCTATTGGGTTCAACTTCTTCTCTTGGGGTTGCTTCTAAAGCACCAAGCGATATGCCTTCTATTTGGATAACCCCATACACGAGGCCCAATTTCTAATATCAAACAAAAAAGTTGAGATGAAGGCTTCTCCACGGCCCATAACATCTATAGCATGTTTTTTTCTTTTTCTTTTATATATTAATGCTATATTTTATTTCTCACAAATATTTATATTCTTACATAAACCATCCAATATATATATATATATATATATATATATATATATATATATATATAGATGGATCAAGTAGAAATGATAATTTGGTAGGAAATGAGAATGAATCTGGGCTTTGATTCATTGAATCAATAGTTGAGATTTAATTTCGGTTGTCTACGCTTTGTGTTTTGTGTGCATGCATGATTCTTGTGCAGACTAGAACCCTTCTTGTCTATCTGTTAATGAAAGATGTGTTAAACTAATATATTTAGCGTATATGCTTACGATGAGATGAAATATGTCTTAAATTAACGTATGCTATATAAGAATTATGATTGTCTTCTGTAAATATGAAATATATAATAGACTTATATATTTATTTCTATTTCCTACATTTATTTCCATTTTCACAAGTTTTAGGTGGAACCGTGGAAGCATGTAGAAAGAGAGGGGGACACGCATGGTAAAGTTTGCAGTAAGACAATTTATCGTGGGGTCACACTCTTAGTGCTCCACAAACACAATTTTAATCACCACTCGCCTTCTTCCAAATTTCCAACTTTAATGTGTGTTTAACTCCATTCATTTCTTTCTTATTCAGATTTTCTAACAATGAAATGAAGGAAATCGCATATAACTTTAAATAGCTTTTCATTAATGATAACGTCAGTTTAATAAGTGAAATAAAAAAAGATGAAATACATTATTCGAATATAAAATCATATATGCTTTGCAGAAATATAAGGAGGATCTATCTGGACTTAACTGTCTGAAATGCAAAACTTTACCTAAACGACAATTAATATAAGTCTAATAAATTATTGTTTCTTTATTTCTAACTTTTGTAATGGTTGTGACTTCTTGTGAACCAACAACCTTACAGCTATCTTCGCCTTACTCCACTGCATTTGTATCTCACCTCACACGTGTGCACATTGGTTGATTGATGAATAGTATTTTTCTGTTTGGTTTAGGGTAATTTTAGCCTCTACTTTTTTTTTTTTTTTTTTGATATCATGAAACATGCAGCCATGCACCGCTACTTTTAGCTTCTAACCCAGAAACCCCACGTTTCTCAAGCAATAATACCGCAAACCACACAGAGACAGTGAAACCATACTTGAAAACCAGGTGTGTGAATAAACCCATGTATGCGTTTAGCCTCTACTTTTTTATGGGTTGTTGTTCCGTATTGTCAAGCTAACACTGAACTTCGAGAAAATCGTGATTCAATTTTCTTACTCTTTTTAATGTGGTAAATTATATAAAACATATAGGTATATTACATCATTTTTTATAAGATAATATTTATTAATATAAATTAAATTAATAAAATATTATTATGTGAGAGGTGAGTACAATACACTTACATGTTTATGAAATTTCTTTTTTAAATGTAGTGGTACAGTGTGTAGTTAGTTAACCAACTAATTGAATTAGATATATATTAGGTCAAGTTCAATATTGATTTTAATTTTTTTTAAGTGTTATTAAACATGTGATTTGACTCTCGAATTATGCAATATGTATTTTAAATTTCCCAATGATCAACAACCTTAAAATAGTTTAGATTTAACAATTTTCATATTCATCAAATATTTGACATATTAGGTTTATCAAATTAGACAAAAGTTGACTTGGACAGCGCCTAGTCAAAGTCGAGGGCTATAACATTCAAGATATATAATTTTAATTATGAGTGGCCTTAATGAATTAGTTGCAATTACTAATTATTGGCCTGTTGATATATCATGCAAGTTTGATTTCGAAACTAGTTATGGCATACTAGCGTGTATATCGTGATAAAAATTTAGACTATATACTACTTAACAATTTGTCTCAGTTAAATGACTATTCTATCCCAAACCCTTAAATAATTATCTTGGTGATATATATATATATATATATATATATATATATATATGATTATCATGTGGACAATCCTTATAGTGTAAACATAAGGATAAATATCAATCATTGATAAATAATTATGGACACTTCAAATTCAATGCACAAATTATGACGTAGACACACAAACACAAACACAAACACAAACACACGATTATATGAAAAAATATGTATATAACTAATTCAGATGCATATTTATAAATAACTATTAGATTTTCAAATCTAATCGATATAATTTGTTCTCATTTATGTATGTTAAGGATTGTATGTACATGAACCAATTTCTCTCTATATATATAATATAATATACATATTTTATACTACTTCAATGGTAATACATTACAAGTGCAATTGTATTAATAGTAAATCTCCGCACAATTATGATGTGGACGGTTTTATCCCTGTCTTTTATCGTGCCTAATTTGATGATGGGAATAAGAGAAATATAAAGACCAAAAGTTCATTTATCCCCCTTTCATATTTTATGATAAGGTTGATTTTTTATGCTCTTCCTATTTATCTTAATTAAATACTAACTTTATAATGTTACTGCGAAAAATCCTCCCTGACGTGGCATGAAAAACTAAAGGAGGGGGAAATAATATAATTTGGGCTTCTGCATACAAGACGAAGTGGTATACCTTGTTCGTCTCAGTGAGATGTTTTTGAAAAGGCATTATGAGAAAAAATTGGAGTTTGTGGCTGAAAGTTACACCATTTTTAGATCTCGCCAACGAGTAGACTCTGACCAATCGCTCTAAATTACTCACAGAGCAAAAAAGAAATCAGACCTGATCCAAATCAAGTTTGGAAGCTTAAGAAATATACAGAAGGCAACCAGACTTCAGATCTAAAGAAAACTGGAGTCAGAACCCAATCCAAAGGAACAGGTCAAATACTTGCTGTTTATCGGCGTTCAAAGCTAAGTGTCTTTCAAAAGCCCATATCAGATCTGGAGGCATATGTTACAGACCTGAAGAAAGAACCCTAGACCTGAAGCATGGGCGCAAAACGACAAAATAGGCAGATACGTGTTTGATAGCCATTCGATGACGATGAGATTCACATAACAGAATCTGATTAAAGAAAGATATTGGGAACGTGCCACTAACTGACACTGATGGAGGTTGCCGCCACATAAGTGACGTAGAGAAAAATGACCATGTCTATCCCTCCAAACAAGGTATAACAAAGATGAGAAGATGAAAATACCCTCTTATCTATGATGCTAAAATTACCAAAATTCCCTCATTATTGTAATTTCCGTAAGTAACACATGATTTCCTTATAAAAGATAAGTTGAATGTCGATACTGAAACTCTGCCGAAACATGCACTCACATTCTCATAATACAATGTTTCATCAATAAAATGTCTCTATTTCCCGTGGATGTAGGTAAGTTGTCGAACCATGTAAATCTTGTGTTCTTATTTCATGGTTTGCTATAATTTTTTAAATGAATTTAATTTTCTCCATATTTTCTATGTTGAGAAAAACACAACTCAACAAATTATACAAACTCACATGTACTGATGAAAATTCTAACACTTACCAATAAAGCAAATAAGCTCCATTTTCTGAAGGAAAAATTCATAATTTTAACCTAATAAAATGACTTTGTGATACTTTTAGCCTAATAAATCAATAATACCCCAATCAAGTCTGAAATGGTAATTTTAGCCCGTAACTGATTTTTGGCGCTGGAAAACACAATTGGCACCAGAAATGACACGTGACCAAGATGTGTCAAGCCCAAACATTTCTGGTGCCAAACTGTGCTTTCCGACTCGAAAATCTCTTACGGGCTAAAATTATCATAAAATTTAGTTCATTAGACTTGATTGATGTATTATTGATTTATTAAATTAAAATTATCACAAAGCCAAATTATTAAACTAAAATTGTGTATTTTTCCCTTTCTAAATCTTCTTTGATATATGTGAAAATGAGAAAAACTCCATATATACATACAAATATGAATGTCACAAACTGAATGTGAATAGGAGTGCGGGACTGTAAATTCTTAATCCAAATTGAACTTATAGATACTCATTTTTTATGGTAGTAGCACAACCTCTCTCCTAATTCAAAATAACAATAATAGGCGTTTTTCTTTGTTTTATATCGAAATTTATTTAATAAAATTGTGAATATGACAATGTATGTTTGGACGTGGAACTCATAGGCAAACTGTGTTAAGGATGGAAACATGTTTGGAGACATATTTGTTCTCGGACTTCAGATTTCCAAGGATTATCAACAAGGGATCAACATGAGTTTTTCTTTTTGTCCTCTTTTAATTTACTTTGTACTTAGGTATTAGGACAAATGATCAACTTTGTGCTATAGTACTTTGGTATTGTAGCCCATCTTAATCATATCATACATACATTAACATGTTCCAAGAATTATACTACTTATATATAATTCTTTAATTTTATAATAAACGTTTCTTATTGCCATATCAAACGAAAAGATTCTAATAAATTAACATTTATAAGTTTTTAGGCATGTTTAGGAGTCAAACTTGGGATGTATATATATATTTCACATAATCCATATAGTCGATGAATTGGATAAGAAGAAAACAAGCTTATCCAAACATTAGTTACTTATTAAATATTTCCCCACTGATAATGGCTTTTTAACTTCCACCTGAAAATTACTAGCGAGAGGGGCTTTTTTCTCAGAAAATAATAGTAGCTTTTTATATTGGTTGAGATGTAATTCAGGATGACAATTAATTATACAGCTTTGTTTATTTTATGTTTAATGGCGTATAACAAATAACACTACTAATAAAATTTTATAAAATGACATTTGGGTGCAGATCCCTTAATCAATAACGGCGACGACATGCACCAATGGAGAGAATGCCTGAATGGTGATGAAGTTGGTGAGTTTTTATTATTTGTAAACTATTGTAAAATGACAAAAGTTATGATGACATAATTCGTTACTCAGAAAAAAAATAGTTATAATGCTACTAATGCTGATGATGATGGTGGTGATGATATGATTAAATGCTTCGGGACTCAGATAAACTGATTGTAGTATATTATTGGTTTAAAAAAAGCTTTACTATTGATTAATGAAGTATTTATTTTTCTGTGTATAACAGTGACTATTTTTTTTAGCATATAAATTACTACGTGATTTAGATATTAATTTACACAGAATTTGTGATTTTCCAAGCGGTTCACTGGATTATTCTGTTGTCCAACCAAAAATGAATAAAAAGGATATTCCTTTTTCTGGAATATTCTGCAACCTTCACTCAACTACCAATGAATAGAGGCCATCTGTCATGGGGCTAAACTAATGTCACCTCGGTCCTCAGGCCCTTGTGGTCTGTTATATATGTAAATATATTATAGATGCATATTAAAATTCTATTAGGATTAGGGTTAGAATCCTATTAGGATTAGGGTTATTCACATGTATATATAGAAGCTCTTTTCATTGAATAAGGGGGACTTTCATTCCCCATCTCATATGCTATACACACTTATAACATGGTGCGGTGTCGACCGGTGCACCTTCGTTAGAAGTACGGCCGCCGGAATCGGTGCGTGTTGTTCCCACGCGCCGACGACGTTTATGGCGACAGTTTCATGTTTCCGACGCGTGAGGACACGTCCGTGACCGGAATTCACTCCGGCCAGTCCCGTTTGGTTCGCGTCGTCGTCCCCTTTCAGATTGAGTACTTGTTTGGATTAGTACCGGTGCGGTGTGGGATCTGTTCATTTTCAGATTTGGTTTTCGATGCCCGTGAGCACATTTGCTGCCGGAATTGAGTTCCGTTTGTTGTGGTTTGCTCATCTCAATGCTTGTGAGTTGTCTGGATACCTGTTTGGGTCAACATTTGATTGGTGTGGGATTCAGTTTGAGTCAGACGTTCGTGAGTTGTTTGGATACCTGTTTGGATCTGGATACCTGTTTGAGTCAACATCTGATTGGTGTGGGATTCGATTTGGGTTAGACGTTCGTGAGTTGTCTGGATACCGCTTGGATCTGCATCTAATTGGTGTTGGATTCGGTTTGGATCGATTTGAATTATGTTTGAGATTTCAATTGAAATTTAAGTTTCGTGTTTTCGTTCGGTTTATTTTGGGTTAGGATTGATTATCTTTGTAACAAGTGGGTATGATTAACATCTATGCTCCAAATTGAGGGAAGTGTTATATATGTAAATATATTATAGAAGCATATTAGAATCTATTAGGATTAGGGTTGGAATCCTATTAGGATTAGGGTTATTCACATGTATATATAGGAGCTCTTTTCATTGAATAAGGGGGACTTTCATTCCCCATCTCATATGCTATACACACTTATAACATGGTCAAACACACAAACAAAAACAAGACGTAATTAATTTAACTGATTTTCATTATCAATCAAGACTCAAAATCAAATTTATTATCGATAAGCATCACAATAACTAGGGGTGCTTAAGCGGGTTTCGGTTATCGGTTAACAATAACCGAAACCGAAAAAAATCGATTATCGGTTAACCGATAACCGATTTTTTCGTTTCGTTCGATTATCGGTTCCCATTGCAAGTGAATTTCGGTTATCGGGTATAACCGATTAATCCGACAGTTATACCGATTAATCGAAATTAATTAATTAATTAATTAATTTATTTATTTATTTAATTATTATGTAAAGATTATTTAATTTAATATTATAATTTCGTAATATTTGAAATAATCTCGGTTAATTTCGGTTATTTTCGGTTAATTCGGTTATTTTTGGTTAATTTTGTATTTTTATTTTTTTTATTTTTTTAAATTTAATTTTAATTTGGTTAATCGATAACCGAACCGACTAACGAATCGGTTAATCGGTTAACCGATTAACCGATTGGTATCGATTCCGATTATCTATTTTGGTTAATTCGGTTTGATTAATCGAAATTTCGATTCGATTAATCAAACCGAACCGATTCTCACCCCTAACAATAACCACAATATCTCGTACAAAAGTAGGGATGCGCATGCATAGAACTTAAAGATCGATCTAACTGATCAATTTCATCGATTCATTTGATTTTGATGTTATCAATAATTAGTTTGGTATTTTTTTTTCTTTCTAAAATCGATTTTCAGTTTTAGGTTTAAGGATTGTCTGATAACCGAATCAAACCTATTATACATAAATATTATTTAATAATTAATAATTAAATTTAATATACAATCTACATTATAATTTGATACATTGGATGTTGTTCAATTAATTTTGATGTTTTATTGGTTATTTGTGACATTATGAATTTTTTTGATGTTTCTGCTTTGAAATTAGGATAAAATAGGTTTATTTGGATGAAAATATATAAAATAATATATAATCAGTCTGTTTTTTGATCCGAGCGAAACAAATCAGTTTTTCGATTCGATTTTTGATCGATTCGAAAAATTAAAATTCGATTCTATTTTTGATTTGATTGATGTTGATCAGTGTCCTACCAAAAAAGTTGGACTTACTAGGGTTATGTGTAACACGAGAAAATCGCAGCTTATGTCGACCAAATGCGTTACCTGATTTCTAATTTAATTGTTAGGGCTTATTTATTTTGCATATGTATTATACTTATTATGTGGAGTTATGATAAGTTTCTATATGATTTATTATATTTTATGGTTACATCTTTATTTAATTTTAAATAATATTCTCTTCATCCATTAAATACGTTTTTTCTTTTTGAAATAATCAACTTTATAATTTTAATAATAAATCTACACACTTATTTACAAAACTCTCACATATGACCCACATTTTTACTTTTATTATCCATTAATATATTCATTTATTATCTATATGATCTACCTTTTAATCCATTAGTCATTAATCTATTAATTCATCAACTTCATTCACTTTACATTGGTTATAATTTATTAAAATTTGTATCACCAAAATCGATGAACAAATATGGTGGACGAAAAGAATAGTATATTTTCAAAAAAAAATGCAAAAAATGTCTTGATCTTTCGATGAACTCTTAAAAGGCCATTCTTTTTCGATTTGTTGAGAATTACACTATTTTAAAAATTCCGGATAGATATCGGACTAAAAAATAAATATATCTGTACTTTGTAAAAACATAAATGCCTACACGATATGCACAAAAAATTGTATATTTAAAAGATAATATATTTTCTCATAAACTTAGTATTTAGCTAGATATAATAATCTTTTGACTGATTTTTTGAACATAACCTTGAAAAAAAAAACCAGTGATGCCTGTATGCAAAATAATCCGAATTTATTCGTATTTTGATTTGAATTTCTTACTAGGTCAATTATCTTCTTCTAATAAAAAATTCAAAATGACAATGCCTAAATCTCCAAGTTTTCAGTAGGTTCCACAATCTTTCAGGCAAACTTTTTTACTTTTCTTTTGTGTGTATGAATTGCCTATTGATAAATTAAGAACCGTTCATTTTCATTAAAGTATTCAATACATTTTTATTACGCGTAATTTCGCACATTTCTTCCAGTCACGTGATCAGGTATCACAATCACGTGAGACATCCACGTCACCACATTTGACAGCTCCAGCAGGGATAATCAAGCGACACAAGCAGTCCGGCGTGTCATCCCACGTGCCACCATCCCTTCCTCGAAATTAACCCTTAAAAAAATCTTCAAACTTTATTGTCATATACTTACCACATTCATATTTGTCCATACTCCATATACTAAGCAAAAGAAACATACCGCAATCTTAGCCGTTAAAATCCCCACACACACGTCCTTCCTTCGCCATTCAGACTCTCTTCATTCATCGGAAAATTCAGTTAAACCTATATTTCACTCACAATTGTTGGCAAAACGCAGTTACAGAGCATGAATTTCAAGCCGCCGGAGGCACGGTTCGGCCTCCAAGACGGCGCGGCCGTCCGGCTCGATCGTGACGGCGGAGAAGGCCTTCTCCTTCATATCCAAGGGATGGCGCGAGGTTCGCTCTTCGGCCGACGCCGATCTCCAGCTTCTCAAAACCGCGCCAACTCCTTCAAAACCCTAGCCGACAAGGAGCTCGAGAATTTCCTCAACTCAGCGTCGAGGACGCCCTTCAGTGTCCCCACAATTACCGCCTCCGCCACTCTAAACCCGGCCCCCCCGGCGGAGATCGACTTCGTGAAGAAGCTCCAGCCGAAGCTGTCGGAATTCCGTAGGGCGTATTCGTCGCCGGATTTCAAGTTCTACCCGAGGCCGCATATTAAGATCAATCTGTCCGCGATTAAGAACGCGATTGTGGCGGAGGTGGGGAGGAAGAGGATGAGGAGGATGAGAGGAGACGTTGAGGAAGTGGAGGGTGTGAGGTCGAAGGAGAGGAGAGGAAGTGGGGCAATTTGGGAATTCTGGGAACCGATTAGGACGTTCAAGTCGAGGCTGAGGGAACTGGAGCAGAAAAGCTCCACTGAGATTTTGGAGGAATTAAGAACAGTGAGTTCGTCGAGAAGTTCAAGTCGGGCCTGGTATGAGTTTCCTGTTTCTTTTCTAGCAGAAAATTTTGTTTATGAAATTTCCTTGGGTTAGTTTAATTCAATTACTTGTGCATAAGTTTTTGGCTTAAGTTATGGTATGTGCAGAATAATCTAAATCTGTGAGGGGTTACTGTGTTCTCTTTTTCTGGATTAAGAAATGTTTTGCAGAGAGAAACTAAATTGTGGGGATACAATTATACTTTATTTTTATGCTTGGTACTTCTCCATAAATAAAGTGCAAAAACTTTTAGTCAAGTTTAGGTCGTTTAAATAGTTGTGCTAGAATAGAAACTATGAAGCACTGGAGGGTCATTCTTATTCTGGTTGGTGGGGTTGGCTTATATGCAAATTATGAATATATGTTTGGGACTTTTTCCAAATTAAAATAAGGGGGCTTATTTTTGAGAGAAGGTATTATTGATTGTAATTTGTTGAGTGTAGCAGGGTATATAATTATCTAAATATGGTAATGAATTGTTGTTGTTTCAAGACTCGAGAGCATGGGAATATTGTTTCTAAGATGTACATAAACATATATGCAATCATATATGGAGAAAGAAAGTGCAAGATGTAAAATGAAACTTTGCTGAGTTTGATAATCTATTCTCTTGAATTAAGAGAACAAATCAATAAAAGAGAAATTTGTTCACTATTATTGTCGCCTGCATGTAAGCAGTTTTGATTGTTCTATATTTTCGTTTGAGAATCCTAGACATGGTCATCTCTTTTAAATAACTTGTTTGTATTGTCAGTTTTGCATGAATACCTCCAAGGAACATTTTCTCGCTTCTCCTATTATACTGTCCTGTGATACTGGGTTGTAGCTGGGCTTGACATTTAGTTACTTAGATTCAGCATACTGATATTTTGTTAATATTTCTTCCAATTTTTTTTCCCAGAAATCAATATGCAAGGATCCCAACGAGTCAAAGGTTAGTGTGCTATTCTCCATGTGCTTGGTCTCATGAGATTTCGAGATGTTTTTTTGTTTCTATGAATTATGACTCATCACCATTTTGCTAGCTGAATTATCTGAAGGAATGCATAGATGTAAAACACCCAAGTAACCGATTTTGACAATTATTTATTGAAGGGGAAAATTACTTATGATGCAATTACAAATGAAAAAGAAAATGGAGTTTTGCATTAAATTCACAACTCAAGATAGACTCCACCTATGTATGTGTCTTAAGTTTCTCATTTTTCTGTTTTTTGGATTTAGGAAGTCCCACCCCTTGATGTGCCGGAGCTTCTGGCATGTTTAGTGAGGCAGTCTAGCCCCTTTCTGGATCAACTGGGCATTGGTAGAGGTATGTGAGTCCTAAGCAACAATTTCTGTTCTTCTCGTACTTTTACCTGAAAATGACGAAGTTGCTATATTGAATCTGTTCTTTGTTGAGCTAGTGGTCTGACTTTACTTGGTATATAACTCATCATCTCTTGCTAAATACTTAATAGACCTTGGGAAATATCTTTGAGATTCAGTGCCTTGCATTTCATGGAAAATAGAAATAGTCCACAGACTTATACCAGGTAGCCAAGGATGCACCAGATGGATCATTATCTGCTTGCCTTAGAAGTAGGATTTGTTTCCCTTTAAGGGGGTAGGATTTTTCGTTTTTCCTCCCAGGCCTTGTTCGTAGTAAGTTTTAACTTTCTTTGTGAAACAAGGTGCGGATAAAGAACCTAGAATCTCTTTTTATCTTCTGATTCTGTATCACCACGGCCTACCCTAGTGGCATCCCAGTATTTCACTTGGACTATGAGGGCATTCCAAGGTTTTTAATCTGTCCAATTGTAGTTAAAAATTATGTGCTATTGTGCAGCTAGCTGACTTTATAAACTTTTTTGTTGGCATTCAGGCATATCAGACAAGATAGTGGAGAGTTTGTGCAGCAAACGAAAAAACCAACTTATCCTACATTCATTATCTGATGAAGAGTCATCTATTGTTGAAAGTGACAACATTAATGATGAGTTAGATTCAAGGGTAGCCAGTGTACTCCAAAGTACAGGGCATCATTATGACGGTGGCTTTTGGAGTGATATTGGAAAAACCGATGTGTCAGACTCAGGCAAAAAGAGGCATGTGGCTATTGTCACTACCGCCAGCCTTCCTTGGATGACAGGAACAGCTGTAAATCCATTGTTCCGAGCGGCATATCTAGCAAAATCTGCTAATCAGAATGTTACACTTTTGGTTCCGTGGCTTTGTCAATCTGATCAAGAGCTTGTTTATCCCAATAATATAACATTTAGCTCGCCCGAGGAGCAGGAATGTTATATACGTAGTTGGCTTGAAGAAAGGATTGGCTTCAAGGCTGACTTTAAGATATCATTTTACCCCGGAAAGGTAGTTATATTAAATAACCATGTATTATCTTTAAATGCATTAATTTCATTTTTATTTAATAAGTGAGATAAGTTTGATACTTGGTTCGCCTTCTTCACTTTTTTTTTATGCTTCTTAGTTCTCAAAGGCAAGACGGAGTATCATGCCAGCTGGAGATACGTCTCGCTTTATTTCGTCCAAGGATGCTGACATTGCAATCCTGGAAGAACCTGAACACTTGAACTGGTACCATCACGGTAAACGATGGACTGATAAATTCAACCATGTTGTTGGTATTGTTCACACAAACTACTTGGAATACATCAAAAGGGAGAGGAATGGTGCTCTGCAAGCCTTTTTTGTCAAGCACATAAATAATTGGGTTGTAAGAGCATACTGTCACAAGGTATTGGTCTTCAGTCAATTATTTCAATTTGAAATCTGTCATGATCATTGCTGCTTTTCATTTTTATGATTTTATAATTCTTTGTTAGGTCCTGCGACTCTCTGCTGCCACTCAGGATTTACCTAAGTCCATCGTTTGCAATGTTCATGGTGTAAATCCCAAGTTCATAAAGATTGGTGAAAAAGTAGCAGCAGAAAAGGGCGTGGAGAGCAAATTTTTTCAAAAGGAGCATATTTCCTAGGCAAGATGGTATGGGCGAAAGGTTATAAGGAGCTAATAGATTTGCTAGCGAAGCAGAAAAAGGATCTTGATGGCTTCAACTTGGATGTGTATGGCAACGGTGAGGATGCTTATGATGTTCAAAGTACTGCCAAACGACTAAATTTAAATGTCAACTTTATGAAAGGCAGAGACCACGCGGATGATTCCCTACAAGGGTAAGTTTCCTTCGCCTTTTTTTGCAGGCTGATATGCATAACAACATTTTCATGAGGTTTTTAGGGAATTGGTTTGACAATTATTTATCTGGCTGCAGTTACAAAATCTTCATAAATCCCAGTGTCAGCGACGTGCTCTGCACTGCTACAGCTGAGGCTCTTGCGATGGGAAAGTTCGTTGTCTGCTCCGACCACCCTTCAAATGATTTCTTCAGGGCATTCCCCAACTGTTTGACATACAAGACCCCAGAAGACTTTGTTGCTAAAGTGAAAGAAGCCATGGTCAAAGAGCCACTGCCTCTCACCCCCGAGCAAAGATACAGCCTCTCGTGGGAGGCCGCCACCCAGAGATTCGTGGAATACTCCGAGCTTGACAAGGTTCTGAACACTTCGGGCAGGAGTAGAAGTAACAGCAGTTTGACAAAGTCAAGCTCGATGCCCAACTTGAACAACGTGGTTGATGGAGGGCTGGCATTTGCTCATTACTGCCTCACTGGTAATGAGTTCCTTAGGCTGTGCACAGGAGCAACACCGGGAACGAGGGAATATGACAACCAGCAGTGCAAAGATCTTCATCTGTTGCCTCCACAGGTGGAGAACCCGATATATGGGTGGTAGATGGATGAGGTAGGCAACTTGTAAATCATCAATTTTCATATACGTAAGATAGATGCGTTAAGTGGTTAGGGTATATGGAAGCGTAAGCTTGGACTCATTTCTTGATAGTCTTAGCAATATTCAGTTTTTATTTTTTATTTTGTTGGTTTTGCCACACTTTGCTGTCTGTAGCTGTGAAAGACGAATACGATAGGACTGGTCAACTGCGCCACACCTTTGAAAGTTGAATGTAAATACAGTTTAGTCCAGCTTCTACGAGTTTTGGCTGTCGAGTTCACTTCATTTTATACAGGTTACTTTTAACCGGCTATGTCCAACATTTTGTGGGGCAACATTTTAGTTGTGTGTGATATAGGAAATGATTAAGTTTACAAAGAATAGAAAAAAAAAGGAAAAGAGAAAAATACAAGTTGACGCTAATTAAATCGCTTAACAGATTTTTTTTTATTTTATGTTAATCAGTTTTGAATTGTAACCTTTTGATTGAATGAAATTCACTTAACCACTAGGTCATTCCAATGAATTAAGCGACTTGTATTTATTTTTATCAGAGTCTTGAAAATTTGAAATTCTATTCTTTCTCTAATACGTAATTTTAAAATTAATATTTTGTAAACTTATACGTGCATGTATAACTTTAAAAGACTGGCGTTCGTCGGTGGAAAACTCAAACTCCGCCTTTGATGATTTGTCAAATCCATCATGACTCGAACACAAATGAGGCAGTCAAAATAGATTAAAATTTGGTGAGAGCCACGTCTACAATGCATGTGTTTTTGTTAAATGGGATTGTGATAGGATACGGCCAACTACTGGGCCGGCGTCGGTCCGATATAAATGAGCGCCGACGTTAAGCTCGGCTTAGGTGAGTTCGACTCGAAGACTCCTAAACCGATTCAACTCGAATCACAAGTGGAGCCTTGAAGATTCGGATATATCTAAAGAATCCTATTTAGAGAAGATCTCGGATTAAAGTCGATCTCAATATAATTGTGTATAAATAGAGGCTAGATTAGACGGAAAAGGATCATCTACACTCTTTGTAATCGCTTCTTACGCACTCAATACACATATACTCTCTTGCTCCGTGGACGTAGATTTAATTCAAAGATCGAACCACGTAAATCCATCGTGTTCATTGCGCATTTATTTCCCTAACGAAATTAAGATCGATCACTGGCGCCGTCTGTGGGAACCGAAATTATGTGTTTTCGACCAACCTTCGTTTACAGGGAATCAATTACGACGATGAATACAAGAAGTCTTACATCCAGAGCCGCTGCCGGCAACAACAGCAACAACGGCGGCAGGACGCGTCGAGCTCGGCTTGGGAAAAACCCGATTAGAGATACGACCCCCGAAGGGCATATCCAAAGTCTCGACGAGCAAGGCCACCCCATCCTGCATCAAGAAGAAGAGGTCGCAAAGCAACCGAGAGGAACCCCTAGCACCACAGTTAAACTTTGACGAGGCAATTAAAGGATTCCTCGAAAAGAACAAGGATAGCTTCCTCCAGTACCTCAGCCAAGAACAAGGTCGGCATCGTCACGAAGACAAGGACGCCGAAGCCTCGTCAAAGCACGAAGCGGCACAGCGAGGTGAATCCCCAAGCCTCCAGATGATAGGCGCCATACCTCTACACGGGTTGGGGCCCAAACCGACCGTGCGAGGACGGCGGCAGCGAGCAGACGTCATGACCACCGCGAGGTCGATCCCCATCACCAAAACGAGTTCGGCCGACGAACTCCGCATGGCTCTCCGGGAGGCGGATTCGATGGATACGGGAAGATAATTATCCCTTTCTCAAACGAGATACTCAACACTCCCTCCGGACAAGTGCAGGGTGCCGGGCATCGCCTCCTATGACGGACTGAGGGATCCGCAAAACTTCATTTCACAGTTCCAGTATAACATGATCTACCAACGCCTCAACACCATCCACATGTGTAAACTCTTCCCGGAGTTACTGATCGACAATGCCCGCCGGTGGTTAGACAGTTTACCTCCCGGGAGTGTTGGATCTTACCGCGACCTAATGGAAGCCTTTCATCGAAGGTTCTTCCAAAAGGCCGAGTCCAAAACAACATTGGCGCATCTTCTCACCGTGCGGCAAGGCCGACATGAATCCATCAGTGACTTCATGACCAGGTTCAACAAGGAGAGCCTAAGAGTCGAGGACGTGAACGATCTCCTCATCATCTCGGCCTTCCAAAACGGTATCATGCCAGAGGCCCTATATAAGGAGATCGTCAAGTACGAGCCCCGTACTGCGTCGGAGCTATGGCACATAGCAGACCGGTTCGCCAAAACGGACGGTCGACGTAAGAAAGCGCGGCGAAAAGGTGGAACCCTCGACAAGGGAGAAAAGAGGATGGTCGAGGAGACCGGAGCGAGGCCGACGGTGCGCTTGGAAAGATACAACGTCGCCCGATAGAGTCTAGACTCGGGCCGCGTAATAACTCGGAGCGATCGCAGTATACACCCTCGACGAAGTTAAGGCGGAGATCTGAGCTCCACATGAACATGTTCGAGAAACCTCGGCGATGACGGGGGATCAAACGCCGGTCCAAAGACAAATATTGTTCCTTCCATGAGGATTATGGACACGACACGGAGGAGTGCGAGATCTCATGGTAGACATTAAAAGTTGGTACAGACGGAGTCTAAAGAAATACCAAGGTATGGCCGACGAGTGGTCGACGAAGCCCCCACCGAGGTCAGAAGAAAAGGAAGCAAGAGAAGAGGGGAAACTGTAACCCTCACAAGAAAGCAAGGCGCGATACTGATGAAGAGGGAGATGACGAACCCCAATACGATGGGATCATCTCCACCATCACGGGGTTCCCTCGGAGCTACGAAGTCCTCTCTTAAGGCTGAGGCCCGAAGTCCCCATACCAGCGAACCTGTGAACAAAAGGTTTAAAAGGGACGAGACAATCACCTTCTCCGAGGACGACCCCGTACCAGCCGTAGTACCCCACCAGGACGCGATGGTAATCCAGGTAGTGGTCGCCAACAAGTTGGTAAAACGCGTGTACATCGACAGTGGTGCGTCGGTAAGCATCCTCTTCAAGGAATGCTTCGACAAGTTAGGAGTTGAGGAGGCACGTCTCACACCAGCTCCGCTACCACTTCGAAGCTTCGTACAAGAAGAGACGCGCCCAGAAGGAATCATCGAACTACCCGTCACGGGAGGAAGAGCGCCGACGAGCTCCACCAAGGTGGTACAGTTCTTCGTGGTAAATGCCTACTCGCCGTATAACATCATACTAGGACGGGACTGGTTAAACGTGGTGAGGGCGGTATGCTCAACATACCATTTGACGATGAAGATCCCCACAAGAGGAGGGGTAGCCGTGATCCGGGGAGATCAGAAGCAGACCAAAGAATGCATGCAGGTCGCCTTAAGAGGTGCAGAGACTTCGGCCCCGCACCCACAGGCATAGCAATTAAAGAAACCCAAGGAGTTGGAACTGGAAAGGACGTCGACTACTCCCGACAGTCCGGCAGAGGAGGTCACACTATATGAAGACGATCCACTCAAGGTCGTCAAAGTAGGTTCTACCGAAGTACCTCAACTAAGAAAACAGGTAATCCAACTCCTAAGGGAATTCAGAGACGTGTTTGCTTGGTCACCCCTCGACATGGCCGGGGTCTCACCAAGTATTATCACTCATCGACTCAATATTGACCCAAGCGTAAAACCGGTTCGGCAAAAGCAACGGATCTTTGCAGCTGAACGGAATCAAGTCATACATGACGAGGTGAACCAACTATTAAAAACACGCATACTATTCGAAGTCAAATATCCGACCTGGATAGCCAACCCGGTGATGGTCAAGAAAGGAGGAGGGGGATGGCGAATGTATCGATTACACCGATCTCAATAAACATTGCCCAAAGGATCACCCCTTCCAAATATCGACAAAAGGTTGGCGCTTTGATCGGATCACGAAGTCTTGACCTTTTGGATTTATCTGAGGATATCACCAAGTCACGATGAGTGACGAGGACGCATCCAAAACAGCCTTCATTACGGACTTTGGAGTCTTTGCGTATAAGAAGATGCCATTCAGACTCAAGAATGCAGGAGCCACATACCAAAGAATGGTGGACAAGATATTTCAGCCCTACATAGGTCAGAATGTGGAGGTATACGTAGATGACATCGTCGTCAAGAGTAAAAAGGAAGCCACATGTGTTGCCGATCTCAGGATTGCTCGGCTTACTTCGAAAGGTAAACCTAAAGCTAAACCCCAGTGTACATTCGCAGCTCGATGCGGAAAATTTTGGGGTCTTTGGGTCTCACAAGAAGGATTAAAAGCCAACCCGTCCAAGGTTCAAACCATTTTGGAGATGAAGATGCCGAAAACCATCCACGACGTACATAAGTTGACGGGCTGCATAGCTGCACTAAGCCGCTTTCTTTCAAAAGCCGCGGATAAGCAGCTCCCATTTTTCAAAATACTCAAAAAGGCTCCGGAGTTCTCCTGGGATGATAAACACAAGTCAGCTTTTGAAGATCTCAAGAACTATCTCGCCAAACTTTCCACTTTATCCGTCCCGAAAGAAGGAGAGGTCCTTTCCCTATACCTCGCCACCTCGGACGAAACCATAAGTGCAGTTTTGGTACGAGAGGACGGATGTCAGCTCCCTGTATATTTCATCAGCCGAGCACTAAAAGGGCCAGAAACGAGGTATCAGCCATTGGAGAAGCTCGCATTGGCATTAGTAAATGCTGCAAGGAGACTTCGTCCCTACTTCCACGCACATCCCATACAAGTTCTCACCGATCATCCACTTCGGCAAGTGTTGACAAAGCCAGAAGCCTCGGGAAGAATTGCGAAGTGGGCAATTGAATTGGGCGAGCATGACATCTCTTTCTGCCCTCGTCAAGCCATCAAGGGTCATGCCTTAGCAGACTTCCTTGTAGAAACTAACTTTACAGAGAAGCCGAAACCCACCGAGCCGACCCGGACAACCCCGGCCAAACCCGTAAAGGAACCATCCGAAAATTGCTGGCAAATCTATATGGATGGAGCTTCGGGAAAAACGGGCAGTGGGACAGACATCTTGCTCATAAGTCCAGATGGACAAGAGATAACCTACGCACTTCGGTTTACATTCAAAAATACGAATAACGAAGTGGAATACGGAGCCTTAATCGCAGGACTTCGCCTAGCTCAAAGTCTTCAGATACGAGCCGTGCAAGTACACAGCGATTCTCAAGTCATAGTAAGCCACATGCTGGGAAAGTACGAGGCAAAATGCAACAGGATGAAAAATACATTGAAAAAGCCAAAAGCCTACAACAGTCTTTCTCATACTTCCAGTTGGTTCGCATCCCAAGGGAGGAGAAAAATAGCCGAGCTGACACTTTAAGCAAACTGGCCTCGTCGTCAACGAGTCCGCCAGTAGAAGAAGTCCAGAGCAGAAGCATAGACGATGCCGAGGTCGAAGTCAACATAGTCTCGGACGAGGAACCTAATTGGATGACCCCCATTCAAACATATTTGGAGAAGGGTGAACTATCCCATGACAGACTCGAGGCTAGGAAAATCTTGAGCAAATCTTTGCGATATATACTTGAGTAGGGAATTCTCTGAAAATCATACCTTGACCTCTCCTAAGGTGTTTGGGTCCGAACCGAGCGATTACGTACTACGAGAAGTACATGAGGATCATGTGGAGTCACATCGGACCCCGCGCCTTATCGAAGAAAGTCATACGATGGGGATACTATTGGCCAACGATGTTCCAAGACTCAATTGATCTCGTGAAGAAATGTCCGAAGTGCCAAATTCATGGAAACGTGTCGAGGCTACCTCAAACCGACCTCGTCAGTATGCAAAGCCCTTGGCCATTTATGCAATGGGGGATTGATATTGTGGGCCCTTTCTGCAAAGCTCCAGGGCAGTTTCAATTCCTGATTGTCGTGATCGACTACCTCACGAAGTGGGTGGAAGCCGAACCCTTGGTGAGAATCACAAGCAAAAACGCTCTCAACTTTGTCTGGAAAAATATTGTGTGCCGCTTCGGCATCCCCCATATCCTTGTTTCGGATAATGGGACACAGTTCACAGATAAAGTCTTCAAAGAGTGGTGCCAAGAACTTCGAGTTCAACAAAAATTTACCTCGGTAGCCTATCCTCAAGCAAATGGTCAGACCGAAGTCACCAACAGGACAATTGTGAAGGGGCCCAAAACTCGCCTCGACCGAGTCAAAGGCAACTGGGTGGAAAATCTGTCACAAGTCTTATGGTCGTACCGAACAACACCTCGGATGTCGAACGGAGAAACACCCTTCAGTTTGGTGTATGGAACTGAGGCAGTCATCCCGGCAGAAATCGGCATGCCAAGCCCCCGCACCATCCATTTCTCTGCCGAAGTAAATGATGAGAATCTACGAGCTGACCTGGATCTGCTGGAAGAAAAGAGAGACATCGCCTACATTAGAGAAGCTCGGTACAAGCAACAAGTGGCTCGGTACTATAACCAGCGTGCCAAATCCCGATAATTCCAAGTAGGCGATCTCGTACTTCGAAATAATGAAGTCAGCAAAGCTGAGAGGCTCGGCAAGCTGGAAGCCACATGGGAATGGCCATACTAGGTTGAAGAAGTCCTCGGAAAAGGGTCATATAAGCTCGCCCATATATCCGGTGAGCAAATATCCAATATGTGGCACATCATTCATCTCAAGAGATATTTTGTATAAGTGTCAAAGGTTGAGTCTGTATGGTCGTGTCTTTCAGTCTTTTTCTGTTGTTACGTCGTATTTTGAGTCTGTACGGTCGTGTCCTTCAGTCTTTTTCTGTTGTTACGTCGTATTTTATTAATAAAATCTTTTTCTTGCATATTTCATTTGTCACTTATGCATACTACTTCTTCCCCATAATACAACTACCCTTTTCGGAGGACGAAATATACCCTCTTCGGAGGACGAACTATACTATCTTCGGAGGACGAACTATACCCTCTAAGGAGGAGATCTAAACACGCGTGAGGGGACCATCCCTAGCGATATTTATTGCCAAATAAGGAACCTATACCTTCGTTTATTTCGAGGATGAACTACCTTCGTTTAATACGAGGATGAATACCTTCGTTTAATACGAGGATGAATACCTTCGTTTAATACGAGGACGAACTACCTTCGTTTATTTCGAGGATGAATTACCTTCGTTTATTTCGAGGATGAACTACCTTCATTTATTACGAGGACGAACTACCTTCGTTTATTTCGAGGATGAATTATCTTCGTTTATTTCGAGGATGAACTATCTTCGTTTATTACGAGGATGAACTACCTTCGTTTATTTCGAGGATGAATACCTTCGTTTAATACGAGGATGAATGCCTTCGTTTAATACGAGGACGAACTACATTCATTTATTTCGATGATGAACTACCTTCGTTTAATACAAGGACGAGCTACCTTCGTTTATTACGAGGACGATCTACCTTCGTTTGATTACGAGGATGAAATATATACAGCGTTTGCTTAAAAAGGAAAATCAACACTAAGGCAGAAAAATTTGTTCTTATTTCCAAAGTACACAACGCATACATTACGAGGACGACGAAGGTCCAGGAGGCTGGGAAAAGCTAAGCCAATCCCTAGAGAAGTCGGGGTTCAACAGCTCATCTATGCTAACCCTATCCCTACCTCTGCCTCGTCCTCGATCGACGTCGGGAGTTCGGCCAGCTCGACCTCTTTGCCTCGCTGAACGACCTCGGCCGCTCGATGACACACGACCTTGGCTGCACGATGGGCGACGTCTATCTTGCATAAAAAACTCGAGAGAAGTGTCGACATTTCAAGTCATCGGAAGAGAAGAAGAAGTCTCGGCAGGAGGAGGAGCTCTGGCAGACGAAGAAGCCTCCGTCATCGATCGAAGCACCCGCTCGAGGAAAGGATGACGATCTACGACGATCTTGTAGAGGCCACCTACTTTCTTCAGATCGGCATACTGCTCCTGAAATTGCCAGGAGTCCCGACCGTACTCTTCCCTATACCTCCAACAACGGGCTGCGAGCTCTGAAACTTTAGCTTCGGCCTCGAGATAGTCATTCCACCACCTGGCGGATAACCGCCAGATTCAAAGATGCCCTCGCCACCGACTTAGCCTTATCCTCTGCGATCTTGAACTTCTCCTCTAACTCCAAAAATCGAGCCTGAAGCTCGTCAAACTTCTCTTGAGAAGCCCTGAGTTGGACGTCGGCCTCCTCCCGCACATGGCCAAGTTTGCCCTCTAAATGAAGGACTTCACCTCTTTAGATTCGAGGCTGAGTCAACATTTTAATTTGATCCAACCAGGCGACACATCAAAAATTCGAGAGAAGGCGAAGACAAAAAAAAGACAAAATTTCTTCCATCAAAATTGGGGAGTTTTATTAAAGCCTTTAAGGCATGAACTTGTCAAGGTACATATACATTTACAAAAAAATAAAAAATAGAGGATCAACTGACCCCTCCAGCAGCTTCTCCCTCGGGCCGGGTAAGCTCGGCCTCCTCCTGAACTCGGGAAGCCTCGGCCTCCTCCTGGACTCGGGAAGCCTCGGCCTTCTCCTGGACTCGGGTAGCCTCGGCCTCCTCCCCGGCTCGACAAGCCTCGACCTCTACCCGGGCTCGCGAAGCTTCGGCCTCCTCTAAAGCCTCCGCAGCCTCGGTAGCCACCGCCGCCCTTGATCCCTTAGTCGGATAAGCCATTATAGCCTCGATCAGGACGTCCCGGTCCACCGAGCATGCACGAACTGACCCCGCAGTCAGCAAGGTTGAAGATGAGGCCAGGCTATCCAACACGGGCAAGCTCCTCAGGCCGTTAGCAAGGACCTCGACATACTCCTGCAGCAGGGCTTCATTCTCCATCACCTCATACCCGTACTTGGACTTATCCAACTGCGGGTAATCCTCGGCAACTTCATCGAGAGTGTCCGCGACCACGCGCTTATTCAAGACCTCAGCCAAATCGCCGGCCAACCCGGAGAATCTCCTTGACAGGAACAACCTCTCCGCAAAGGCGCGAAGCATCTCTCCTTGCGAGGCCGCCGCCTCAGCCTCCCGACGTCTTGCGGCTCCACTGCCTTCAACAGCCGACTTGCCTCCGCCACGCCTCGCCACCTCACCGCCTTCTCCGCCTCAACAGCCGCGATCTCCCTCCTGGCCGCGTCCCGAGCTTTCGCCTCGGCCTCGGCCACCTCTAGGACGAGGAGGTTCTTCTCCTCCTCCTCCATCTCCCTGGCATAGCGAGCAACCCCATCAAACTGAGCGACATCGCCCTTCAAATAGTCCGTTAGTTGGGCGGACGTCGCCGCCAGTTGGGCGGACACCTTAGCCAGCTCGGCAGACATGTCCTCGACCCCCTGTGCAATAGCCAACCATGTCAAACGAATACAACAAATACTTAACTTTGCGACATATACAACAATGGCGTTACCTCGGGGAAAGACCGACGAGCGGCTTGAGAACCGACGATCTCGCAATCCGGGTCATCGGCAGCCGTGGCATCGGGTATCGCATGCCTTATCCTTTTCAAGCGTGGGAGGGGCACTGGCGAAGGAGATTTCGGGACATCTTCCGTCCTCTCAGAAGAGGCTTCGGCTACATCTTTCAATGCCAAGGTGACGGGCTCGAGACCAGAACTCGACCTCTTCCTCTTCTTCTTTTCTTTGACGAAGTCCACTGCGAAGAAAATAATGCAGAGTCAGAACATCAACACAAAGATGGTAATGAGACAAAGTAGAAGGAGCAGGGCCTCACCCTTCACCGGCACTACACAGGTAGGAGGGTCATAAGTAGGGGTGAGCAAAATACCCGAAAACCGAATAACCGAACCAAACCAAACCGAAAAATCAAATTTGGTTCGGTTAATTCAGTTATTTCGGTTAACTCGGTTAAAACCAAATTAAAATTGGTAATTCGGTTTTCGATTGGGTTCAAATATTTTAACCGAATAACCAAAACCTAATTATATATATAATAGTATTATTTATTTATTTATTTAATATTATAATTTTAATATATCAATATCTTTAATCCTATTCATTTCTTTCTCCCTATTATATCAATATATAATATTTGTAAAATATAATATTATTTATTTATTATAAATACTATCAATTATTTTTTTGCAAAATATTTTATATATATATAATATATAAAATGTATTTTATGTATATAATATATATATATATATATATATATTATTTATATATTCATTTGAAAAATATTTTTCCTAAAAATAAACCATTTTTATATATATAATATTATTTATTTATTCTTTTGAAAAATATTTTTTGCTAAAAATTCGGTTTAACCAAAATATATTTCGGTTATTTCGGTTCGATTCTAGAATAAAATTGATTCGGTTATTTTTGAAAAATTTGGTTAATTCGGTTCGGTTATTTTTTTGTCCGAAACCGACCGAATAACCGAATACTCACCCCTAGTCAT
The DNA here is from genome assembly GCA_036937905.1 of Salvia rosmarinus. Taxonomy (NCBI): domain Eukaryota; kingdom Viridiplantae; phylum Streptophyta; class Magnoliopsida; order Lamiales; family Lamiaceae; genus Salvia; species Salvia rosmarinus. Next base: position 58,477,971 of record CM072818.1, on the reverse strand, counting down.
AAGGGCTCGGCCGTGGCGACAAGCTCGGCCTCGGAGAAAACTTCGTCAACAAGGCCGGCCCGTCCAAAGCCTCATCGAAGCCACCAAGCTTTCATCAATGGCAACCTCGCCAACTTCCTATCATTCCGAGCTAATCGAAGGATTCATCGAACCGGTTCTTCTTTTGCCGGTTCGTGATTTTGACTTTGTTTTATTTTGAAGCTACGACGGGTGAGATATAATACCACCCCTACTGGATTTAAGCATGAAAACCTCGGGAAAAGCCCAAGGGTAAAGGAAAATTATGCCGATGGGCATAGACACACGGCAGATAATCTGCCGAAAAGAATTCGGCGTTAATCGGCAAGAGGAATGCCGAACATTTGTTGTAGTTCGACATACACGAAGGAAAGGAGGCGAAGACCACATCAAGGCTATCCTCGAATCGTGACAAAACCTTCCTGGAGGGCACTAGCCCTATCCTCCAGGTCGGGAACAACAAACTCAAAGGATTTTGGGATAAAAATTTTAGAAGCAAACTCTAATATTGCAGGGGCTTCTAGAATTGAAGGAATAGAAGAAACCCTACCAAAATCCCTCAAAGGCGGGAAATCTGCTCTACGCACAAAAGGTGGGAGGGAATCAAAGGAATAAACTTCTAAATCCACCGGATAATTCAATGGCGACACTGACACAATACGGCCTTCATGGCCGTGAGAATCCTCGAAGAAGAAGAAGAAGCCATAAAAACTTACTGGTTTTATGTATGAAATCGAAGAAGATGCGCTGAACTCTGACGAGGAACGACAATGGCGGATGAACTCTGCGTTTTTCAGAAAGCAAAGAACTTTTTTGAAGTTTAAAAGTTGGACGCAGAAAAGTGAAATGGCAAAAGGCGTATCAGGGAAGTTATTCTCCCAATGTGCACTTTATCGGGACCCCAACCGCCGTACGCATTAAATGAAGGTGACGTGTTCCTTGTTCGACATCGGCAGGACACCCCGTGTTCATCCTTGTCACTCCTACGCATTCAACCACAACGTCGTATATCCGACCTCGGCAAGATGAAGAGCATTCAACTTCGGCCAATTGGGTCCGAACAGAAAGCAGCTTTGGCATAACGCCTCGGTAAGGTGAAGCTCAGCGACATGCGACTTCGGCATAACGCCTCAGCAAGGTGAGGCCAAGCGACATGCGACTTCGGCATAACGCCTTGACAAAGCGAAGCCAAGCGACGTACAACTTCGAGAGAATATGACCTCTATAGGATTACGCTAACTCCACTTCGTCAGATCACGAATACCGGCGAACCATGGTCCCCCATCCACCACGACCTCATTTCTACGCCTTTTTTGTGGAGGGATGTGATAGGATACGGCCCAACTACCAGGCCCAAGCATCAGGCCCAATATAAATGGGCCTCGACATTAAGCTCGGCCTAGGTGAGTTCGGCCCAAGAAGACTCCTAAACCAGTTACAACTCGAATCACAAGTGGAGACGCAGAAGATTCGGATATATCTAAAAGAATCATATTTAGAGAAGATCTCGGATTAGAGTCAATCTCAATATAATTGTGTATAAATAGAGGCTAGATTAGACGGAAAATGATCATCTACACTCTTTGTAATCGCTTCTTACGCACTCAATACACATATACTCTCTTGCTCCGTGGACGTAGATCTAATTCAAAGATCGAACCACGTAAATCCCTCGTGTTCATTGCGTATTTATTTCCCTAACGAAATTAAGATCGATCAGATTGTTCTCGAATCTGAAATACTAGAGGAATCGAGGTATAAAATGACAAAAGCGAAAAGAAAAAGAAAATAAATAATTTGCTGTGGTATATAAAATTAGTAATGAGAGTAGTTCTATGTTCACTGCTAAGTAAAAAAGAAAGCGTAAGCTGATGCAAAATAAATCGCACCCAAATTAAGGTGTCTGCAGTTCATGTGCTTCAACCTTTGAACCTACTTAATTAACAAGGCACAAACTACACTACAAAAAAAAAGCGGGTTAGCACGCGATCTAATCCTTCACATAAATGACAACCCTCAATTAATTAATTAAATAGTCTTTTCTTTCTTCTACAGATCTCAATAATATTAATATAGTTAACTACATGTAACATCACATATGTAAGATCTGTGATTACTAGTCTTATACTCCCTCCGTCCCATCCAAGATGACTCGCTTTCCTTTTTGAGCTGTCCCACCCAAGATGACATGTTTCATTTTTAGGAAATAATTATCTCTTCAAAAGTTGTGGGACCTACCTACTTTTTATCACTTTATACCATTCTCCTAAATAACCGTGCCGAAAAGAAATGAACCGTCTTGGGTGGGACGGATGGAGTATTATTTACAAGCTATTGCATAAGAACATATAGTTATTCAATGCACTCTGAACGTAGCGGCTGCAATTTCTCGTGAAAAGAAACACATGTATACGATATCATTGGCAGCCCCGTTACTGATATTTTATGGGCCCTAGGCAAAATAAAAAATACAGAACCCCCTTATATTATTATAAAATAAAAAATACAGGGCCCCCCATATTTTTTTTATAATTCTCACACATTTTCTTCTCCTGAACAAGCATATATATATATATATATATATACATGAATAGGATGTAAACTAAATTTGAGTTTATTTTAGACCTAACTTAAAAATGTTTTAGCCCAAATGAACTTAAATCAGAACAAAATTAATTTTTTGAGCCCGAATATATATATATATATATATATATATAGGTATAAAAATTTGGGCCACGAGATGATGGGCCCTGGACGATCGCCCGGGGTTGCCTACCCTCAGGGGCGGCTCTGATCATTGGAAACATTAAAGTACCCACAAAGTGACTAAGTGATAATACTACGACCCTACATAATTGCATTCATATACATGCACGAAAACGAGTATCAAGCAACGCCCTTTGATGAAGTAGAATGTATTTCTGAATGTAAAAGAAGTGTTTAAATAAATTAATGTCTGAAAAGTACATATCCAACATTCATTAAAAAAGAAAGATGATTAAATTTGATAAATCCCACCGAAATGTAGTTTGTCTGCTGCTGTTCATGTGCTTCAGATCATACTTGCGTGTATTCCTTCCTACTACACAAATAACAAATATACAAATATATGATCGAACAGACTCACGCACATATATACTACCAAAAAGAAAAAAACAAGGATAAAGGTCATGTGAGTTTATATTTACTCATTTATTTATTAGTGATATCTCAGATAGCTCAGTTATATTCTAAATTAAAACATCTTAATGGCAATCCCTCGTGCATGTATGAGTATGATCACTCGTCATCATTTAATTAAATAAATCGTCTCCGCTGACACCTTAAACAATCTATATATATTTCTATTTTTTGTTTTGTTTTGTAATTTATGATATGCAGGGACAAAACTTTGGCCAAATTCCCTGTGTAATTCAATCCGCAGTTGTTTATGGGTGATCAAAGTACGAATATACTCAAACCTATAAAAATTTGGGTTTGACTTCATAAATTTTAGTTACAAATTAACTCATGCACTAATGAATTAAACCACTCGAAGGACCTTATTAATTTATGAGTTTGGTGTATTTAATTCGAAGGGGAGACTTCGTATGCTGAATTAATTAATACCATGGCAGCTCCCTTCTCTACAGCAAGTGCCCGTAATATACTGATAAATAGTGAATATAGTTTGAGGATAATTATAAATTGGTTATGAGGTCTTATAGGATTTTGGCTTATTCCATATATATTCTTAATTTCTTTTCTGCAAATTAATTACCAACTCAAATATTCGAAAATTGCAAGTTATCAGTCGAAGAATCAAAATATTCCTTGGGACATTGGCAACCAATTGAAGGAATCTTGCTGGTATCTCCACGTTTAAGTGACGTACGTATTTTGAATTTAATTGAAGGTGTTTCAATTTTTATTGTGATTGGAGAGTCTGTTGATCGTTTAGGTTCACAAAATTGTCTAATTTTGACAGAAGAACTAAAATAATAGATCTTTTACAGTTTTACCACCTCATCGTCGACCAAATCATATTACAGTTTCTTTTTTGGGATTAAACAAATCTTATTTTAATATACCATAAATTTGTTCATTTATACCACGAAAAAGTTGTTAGCAAATTATATCTCAAGATTCATAATGTTTTAATTCAAATATTTTGATAGCCTAATTACTCTTACAAACTCAAAAAATAAAATAAAATAAAATTAACACAGGCTTTAAGATATTTTAATTAAGTTGATAGAAAAAATCCTTTTTATTTATAGATTACCCCCAAGACTTCTATACATTGTAACAAACTAGCATTACATATATAATAACAGAACCATCAACAACGATGATGATGATGATGATGATAATAATAATATTCATTATTATTATTATTATTATTATTATTATTATGCAAAAGTATTAGAATTTTATGACTAAAAATATACAATAGTATTAAAATTTTATGATTAAAAATCAATGTACACGATAGCTGACTGCCATTAATTAGAAATACTATGCGGATGGACAAAAGTATCATCTGTTCTTAAGAAAAGTATCATTTATATTGAAGAAAAATATTATTTGTTTTTTTACAATGTAATTCAAAAGTATCATTTATATTGAAGAAAATTATCATTTTTTGAAGAAAAGTATCAATATCTCGTATACGCGACGTCAAAGATAGGAGACCACCTCTTACAAATATACTCTGCTTCATTGATAGGGCATTTAATTTTTTGACCCCTATGGAAATTCTTATGATCGTGAAACGAACTGTACCAAAACAGGCACATAAGAATGCCAAATTAATTAATTAAACTAATCAATCCTCCCTTTTAAAGAAAAGATATCATAAATAAAAGTGGTAATTACTAATTTTCAAATAATTCTTGCATGATGAAGCCACGGGACAGAAAATCTGTTAGCATATCTGCAGTTATATAAAACTGTGGACTTTCTTGAGCACGATTGATTTTTGAAGTATGCATTACCACGCTAATCGGTCAGCCATTTTGTTTTAGCTAAACATATCACCTTCGCTTAATGTTGAAAACAAATATTTGTTGCATTACTTTTATTTAATAAGTTTTTAATAAACAAACAAGCAGTGATTTTTGGTTCATATTAATAGAACAAAGGATCATTATTTGCCCCATGTCAAATCCTATATGAAGAATTTTCCTCAAAATAAAATTGATCAATTAAAATTTTCTTTCCTTCAACAACTTAAAACCCTTCTCTCTATCTCGGTCTAAAATCCATAGAAGAGATTCATTTTTTTTGTCAATTAAATAAAAAAATTTAAAGATCACATCACGGTGGACTCGAATCCGAAACCTTTGGCTCCGGGCATTGACCACTCTACCGTTAGGCCAACACACACACACACACACACACAGATTCATTTTTTTTGTCAATTTAATACATAAATTTTAAAGGCTGCGTCACGGTAGACTCGAACCCGAGATCTTTGGCCTCGGACATTAACCACTCTACCACTAAGCCAACACACACACACGAAGAGATTCGTTTTTGCCACTTGCTGAAGAGATCAAGTGGGAAACAACTCAAACTCGTTATATTTGACAAAATACGTTCCTTTATAAGGTGCATTTCTTGAGTGGCTGCCTAGCCTATTTCTTTCTACTTTCTAAATAAATCGTGTTTTATAGTATCTCATTATAACCACTACTACTATAATTACTAACAATTAATCATTTTGTGTTTATGCAGTGGAGTGGACAACGTGCAGCCATTTCTGGTATGTAATATTAGGTTTGCCCGACTAGTACAAAATTTTGTCCTTTTCGTACTTGCCTGTGATGCACTCACAAACCATGATCAAACTTAACTCTTTTATTTATTCAACTTTTGGAACATTGTACACTTTCCAACCTGCAGGTACAGTGGCCGTCTTCGTCCAAAACTGACCTCTATTTTATAGGAATATTTCATAACACCATCAATAAATTAAATAATCAGTTTGAAATCCTAATTGGGATTTAAGAAAGATTAGGTTTGATCGGGTTTGAGAGGACTACTGTGAAAATAATAATTTGAAGGTGGTCAAAGACCTCGAGCACCTTAATTAATTAATGGGACCTAATTAAATAGTATTTAAAGATTTTTACAACACACTTCGCAATAGAACCGAAGTTATAAAATAAAACTGATAAAAAAGAAAAAGGAGTTTAGTACCGAAAAGGATATTATACACTTTATTAGTTAAATAAAAAGATGAGCAGAAAAGTTGAAAGGGAATTGGATCAACAAGAAGCATGCAGCCAAATGGAGACAAAGTAACGCACGTTCTACCAAAAAGAAGAACAACTTCATTTACACATACTTTTTGTACCAAAGAGTTAACATCAGAAGATGCTTTGTTCATTCACAATTTCACATGAAAATTCAAATATTATTTCTGCTTAAGATCACGTCTCCGACAAAAATACATCATCAACCTATGTACAACAATGGTACATACATGGTCTCATATTTCTATCGAGAAACTTGCAATAATATATCTTCCATAATTAAAGAAATTTAAATGATATAGCTACAATCCTACCCCTAGAGGTTTCTTCATCTCCGGCGACTTTCGACAATCTCTATTACTACTTGATCATCATCATCATTTACAGGTTTCACAATCCCACGGTGAAGCAGCTGCGCTTGTTTAAATCCTGCTTTCTGAGACAGTTCACTAACAGAAACTGCGATTTTTTTGACGGATTTAATAATGTCGATGAGTATCGAAGCAGCGACAAGTATCGGCACGATTTCCTGAAGGTCTGCTTCATTGGGAAAAAAGGAGTAATTTTCCATTATGTTTTTGAGTTCATCTGCTGCAGATTTAGAGTTGTTTAAATGGACTGCGACAGCTGATGATGGAATCGCCATGTTTTTTATTGCCGTTGATAATTCTTTGAGACTCTTGCTACATTCCATGCTCATTTTCAAGCATGATGGTTGGATCTTCTGCTGGAATTCGGATACTACCTTGAAAAATTAATCAACTAATATATATTAGCAAAATTTAAAAGTTTATTGGTGATTTGGTCAATTCTTGAATTTATACTATTTTTACCTGAGGTTTGGAATTGATTATGCATCCACTAAGTGTTTCGATTTGACATGCACATTGCCTGATTATGCCGCCCACGTTCAAGTAGAGTCTCCATGGATGATTGAACTTGAAACGTCCATGACTAGGCTCCCACCATGCAAAATTCGCCTGCATATAAAATCACATCAAAATATTATAATTAAATACAATAATTGAAAAACATGCATATATATATATTGGAAGTAAACCAAAAAGTAAAAAAAAAAGAGAAAAGAAATATACTTATAAGTACTACTGACCAATGATTCCTCGGTTGCTTTTGAGTTGAGCACACTTTTATGAATTTGGAGATATGACTTATCCCTACCATCCGTAGACGAATCCACATCGAACTCTCCACCAAAACCTGCAAATCAAAAATAATTAATTTACTAAATCGATTTTTGATACAAAATTTAGATAAAGCAAGCCAACTTATATTATTTACCTTCTAAGGAGGTAGCAAGTTTTCCTATATTAGCAGCAATGAGATTATGCAAATCTTGACCAGCCCAAACCGGGTAGATGCAAAGGGATACAATGATGCAGGTGGCGCCGCCGATGAGAATCATCGACAGCCGTTGATGAGCCAGCTCCACAATCTCACTGATCCGAGCACCGGAAACCGCCACCAGACTAAACGTCAGTATAAATATCAACACCCCATAATCGTATCTCCTCTTCACGTTTGGGATAAACCGTGTAAATGTAGATACAGCAGCTGCGCTCACATCATGTTACAAGTAAATTCAATAACAATCTTTATCGAATAAATTTTGAAAATGACATGCACTTGGATATTTTTTTAATTTACCTAGAATGAAAACCAAAAGGCCAAGAACAATAGGCTCTCCTCTCTCTCCACACAAATTGGCCAAATATTCTGCTCCAACCCCTAATGCACCAGCTAGTAATGTAGCACCTCCTCTATTCAAACTTTTCGAAATTGTTCCACCTAAAATAAATAAATATATAAGAAAAAAAGAGAGTCTAGTAGATTCTATACATCTCATGTAACATGTAATATGTAACTAACTTACCAACTGAAAATTCGAAGACAACGACGACGGTCAAAATGGCCCACATTCCGGCTTGTCCGAAACCATCGTAAAGAGGTCTGAAGTAGTAAAATAAAGACACTAACGTGAGAGCGAATCCAACCTTAACGGAGTGAAAGATTCTCCTCGGATCGTCTTCTCCGATTTGCTTTGTCTTCTTCGCCGTGTCCATGACCTTAACCATAAGATTTTCGAACATGGCTTTGAAGAAATTAGAGGACTGTGTTTTTAGTGGGTTGGTAGTTGAGCTCATCTCCATGGATCGATACAGCAATATTCAACCATGCAAAGACGAAGTTGACAGAGAAAGGGAATTAAGACTTGCGTGGACTTGTACACGGTGGACTCCAGATTTTATAAGGGGCAGTGGAAATTGGAAAATAACGAGATTAATATTAAATTTTTAATTGTTGTAAAGTTAAATGACGGTGATCTATTCTGGTTTGGCATGCTTCTAAAAATGTAGGAATTTATAAGATGGAAGTCTAATTTCTTTTGTGTGGATGTAACATTTCTTTATTTAAATACTGCTTACACGGTTGTGTCTGTGTGAGTTGGCTTTTGCCCACCTTCTTGAAGCTAATAGCTATACATATATGTTTGTCTTATGCATGTCTAGATTTCATTTATGGAAATATTCTATTAATTACATAGTAAAATTTTACCGTGGCCAATGTACGTAAACACGGCAAGTTCCAGAATCTTGATACGAAAAATATTAATTTGAAGATCAATTTTGTAAGTTATACGTCGTTACTACGTTGACTTCCTTGAATTTAGGTCAATGACTTTGGAATATTGTTGTTGAACTTGTTATATGGGAATAAAATATTACGCATATAAGTTATATCAGACTCGTTGAGGCTGGAGAACAATAAAAGTAATAAAAGATGAAAAAATTTAAATCAAGATCGAGAGGTACGTATTTAAAGGGTTATTAATTTCCTTCTCTTTATAACCCACAAAAATCACTAATCAAGCACTGTTATTGTTAGCAAAAAAAATTAAAATAAACCTCCCAATCTCTGTTTTTTTAGTCATTGTAAGAATTAAATTGTTCTTATTGGAAGTGAATTATGCTTCAAGTTCTATACAATTGAAAAGCCGCGTAAGATATTCTAGTGAAGAAATAACAGAAATGCAGCTAAAATAGTATGCTAGATTTTACAAAAAGTTTATATTATGTTATGTTTATGCTACATTTTAGAAACCACGTTGTCTATTATGTTACGTTTATATAAGAGATTCGAAATATTCCACCAAAATTTTCGTCAATTCTGTGAAATAGAGCTAAAAGATACATTTATCTTTTATTTTTTTAATTCATGGGGAACATGCAGTCACTATCTTTGGTGACCAAGTAAACCCTACGTTAACGCGAATATCCTATAAACTATACATGAACCATACTTGAAAAATCGTGTGATGATAAAATCCGTAAAAGTCTTAGTCCGATTCAAACTTGTGACCTTTTAACAACATTAACCCGATTTATCATTGAATCATTCCAAAGGGACCACTATTGATAGTTATTGATTAAAGAAGACAACGAGTTGAGTATATTTTATATATGCATTCATTAAGCATTTTCCAAATCCAAACATTTTTAAAAGTTGCATATCCTATATACCCGTCTCAAACCCGCTATGGGTAATAGCTTTTTTATTCTGTCACGCTCCATACCCATATAGTGATGCATGTTCATTACCAATTCCACTCATTTAAATTTATAAAATATCTAAATAATTAATATAAGTTTTCATAAGAATTGAATTTTCTGTCCCAATCAAAAGTTGAAAAGTACAAAATAAACATTAATAATAGTTAGTAAAAATAATAAAAGATTAAGAGTTAGAATTTCAATTATAAAATTAGAAATTATACAATTTAACTTTAATATATCACATATCTAAAATATTTCAAATCATCAAAATAAACATATAGATCATATTTTATGTTCTCAAATCTTCTATCAACTTTCTCATATTATATTTGGGGATAAAAAGAAAAATTATAATAAGCATATAGTATCAATAGAAAATATAAAAAAATTATCACATTGTAACATTTTATAATTCGAGTAGCGAGTACCTATAGATGATTTCTCAAATTCGTCAGTACTAATTTTTATCTAAACTCATTGTCATCCCCAATATGATCACTTTACTCAAATTAAATTGTTAGCATATTATTACTTCGATAAAAGGATAATTTGGGACTTGATTTCATTTACTAGGATTTCTAGTATTGGCGGGTATAAAGGTAAAAATGTCTAAAGAAATCATATTTCTTTTTAATTAATTTTGCGGTTACGAATTGGAAATTAAAATGGCCATGTATATTTAAATAACACTAGATCATCCACAAAACTCGTGAGTACATCATCTCTCAGTTATTATAAATATCTTGATCAAGACACGACTAATAACAATGAGATTGGTTTAGACCTAACTCAATAATTTGACAGGGGTCGAGTTAATTGAATTTAGAGCTTACTACAAGAAATGGTCAGGAATTTATTTAGATAAACATATATAGAAATTGGATCATATAATTTTTTTTCTCAGTATAGGAACTACACATATATAATATTGGTAGAGGTGCAACTCGGGATTTTGCTGGATGTATCAGTCAACTTGAAAGAAAAAAAAAGTGTTTCGTAAAGGTGGATGACTGGATTTTGGTTGGATCTGGTCCATGTATTTTAATTGGTGGGCTACAGCTTTTCCAAACTTTTTAAGTAGTGGATAATAAATCTTTAGAGCTTTTTCTGCGTCGCTTTTAAGTAAGTTGGTGCACGTAATTATAATTCATGTCATTAACATTGAGTTTGCTTTAATCCGCCACTGTTTATGTGTGATCATATATAGATATGGCGCACACTAACATCGAATTTTCACGATGCTTTCAGTTAGGGGTGCCAAACTAAAAATTAATTAAATGAACACATTTAAAATTAGCATTTTGTTACAGTATAATTGAGTTTAAGCGAGTTTTATAAAAAGATATATTATAAATTAAATTAAATTAAATTGATCGTTTATATAGTTCATGGATTCTAAAAAGGTTATAGTATATTTATTAATTAAAAACTTTGGTTTTCTTCGAACAAGGAAGTTCAAACTAACGGCATGGCCCAAATATGATCAAATTTGTTCTCATTTATATATGTTTTTTTTTGGATATCCCAAATATATAAACTTATTCAATAAATGGTAACTCATTTACTAATATATTTTTATTTAATTATTTTATTTATTCATACATTAATTAATAATCAAAAAATAAATATGAGCATTTTAGGAAGTTATTTAAATAATTTTATTTTCTAATAAATTTTCTTAATCCTTGTAAAAAATTCAATAACTCTATATAATTGGACCATAATGAATATTTAATTAATTTGCTTATTTGACCGAATCTCACGAAATAATCATTTTGTCGAATCAAAACTGCAAATATTTATGACCGTATTTATTTTAATTGATGGGCTACAGCTTTTAAAAACCTTTTAAGAGAAAACTTCTACTCTATCACTTTTAAGTAGGTCTAGGAATATTTCATGTCAATTAATACCCTCGTCATAAAAAAAAAGGAAAAGAAAAGAAAAGAAAAGAAAAGTACTGAAATTGTAAGTAGGTCTAGGAATATTTCATGTCAATTAATACCCTCCTCAAAAAAAAGAAAAAAGAAAAAAAGTACTGAAATTTGTGATAAGTACGCTGTGTTCCACCAAAGCTTGAAAATGGTTTCTGAAAACAAACACATACCCGGTTCACACACACTACACGTAATTTCTTTCATTCTTTTTTAGGACACACATTAAACTTAATCATGTTAATTAAAGCGGCATGATATATATATAGAGAAGAGCCTGAGGTAATATGTAATACTTAATTTCATCCACTCATCTTATAGATCATATGATTGAGATTTTTTTTGCATTTTTTAAACCATTTGGTGCTGATTTCGCAACAGTAAGGGTAGATTAGTAATTGATTTTTTATGTGATACAAAAAAAAAACATGCATGTTTTAAAACTGAAAATTGCATATGTTTGAACACAAAACTGCATATATTTGAGCATAAAATTGCATACGCGTTAACAAAAAAATGATGAGATTTATTTCTCCAGAAACTATATGCATATTGTTATACAGACAACTGCATACGATTGAACATAAAACTGCATAATGTTGAACACAAAATGCATATGAGATTGATTTTTCCAAAATTTAGTCTCACGTTTAGATCTATTACTTCTAACTTCATAATTCTAAAGAAAACATATGATCAACAATAAAGAAAACAAATGATCAACAAGATAAGTGTTTGTGTATATTGTAGGAGATATAAAGAGAGATATCGTGAATAAGAAACCTATGATTTTATTTTTTAAAGCATGCATGTTTGTATTTCGTGGCATGCAGGTTTGTGTTTAGTCGTATGCATGTTATTGTTTTGTAATATGCATATTTTTGTTAGAAAATATACAGGCTTATATTTTTTAGTATACATGTCTACGTTTTATAGAATGCATGGTGATGTTTTGTGGTATGCATTTTTACGTTTTGCAGCATGCATACTTTATTTTCAACAACAAAACTCCTCATTATCCTTCTTCATCGTTTTGCCGCTTCTTTCTTCGATTACCGACGAACTTCGCTGTAAACTACTGCCATACCCACCATGTCGCTCAATCCTTCAAAATCCACATCTCATTTTTTCACAAAATCTCTCAAATGTCTTCTCAAAATCTTATTTTCCTCTCTTTTATCTTTGAAAATTTGTTGTCTTATGCTTCACACCGTTGATGTTGCACCTCCACCGTCGCTGCTGTCACACCGCAACTGTCACTGCCCGTCATCACCGCCGCCATATTGAAAAAATTAACATTTATGAAGAATGTAGCGCTTTTACAGAGGAAATTATCACTGAAACAGAAAGATCCGGGGAGCTTGACGTTGGAGTGCGAGATTGCAGAGCACACATTTCCCAACGTGTTGTGTGATTTGGGAGCGAGCATAAATCTGATGCCCTTATCTGTGTTCAACCGCTTGGAGCTGGGCAAAATGAAGCCAACTTCAATTTCTTTAATGATGGCTGACAGGTCAGTCTCATATCATAAGGGCGTAGTTGAAGATGTGTTGGTAAGAATTCGAGAGTTTGTATTTTCAGTTGATTTTGTTATTTTAGACATACCCGAATTTAAAAATCAACCACTAATCTTGGGTCGGCCTTTGGTAGCCACTAGTCGTGCTTTAAGTGATGTGCAGGAAGGTGGTCTCACATTTCGTGTCAACGATGAAGAGCTGAAAATTTCAATATATGATGCCATCCAGTGACACGATGGTTCAGAGCATGAAGATTGCTATTCAATCACCACTGTCACAGCTAGCCCAATCTCGAGCGTGGATGTCAACCGACCAGTTGACAATGATGCTACAAAGAAGATGTGGACTCGGCATGGAACTCCGAGTGAATTGTTCAAGTTTGGTGGAGGCCACTTCCACACTCAGTGGTGGTCTAAAGTGAATGCAAAGTATGGAGGCAAGCACAGATTTGGGAAGAGGTCTCACGCAAACGCATTGATTGATCGAGGTATGGAATGGTCTAGCTAAAGATATTTGAATTTAGCACTTGTTGGGAGGTAACCCAATGTTTTCCTTTGTTTTGTTTTGTTTTTGTTTTGGTTCTGTTTTCTTTTTGTTTGTTTTTGTTTTGTTTCCTTGTTTGGGTTTTGTGTCTGTTTTGGGTTGAGTTGAATGACGAGCAGCCAATGATGAGAATTGTTTTTACTAGAAAATTGATTGTAACTGATTTTTTGAGACGAAGCATGTCATGATTATTGTTGTTTCGAAAAACACACATCAGAATCACGACAGAAAATAAAGAACACGAGAATGTTAACCCAGTTCGTCATGCGACTACGTCTGGGGGCGATGCCAAGCCAGGGATTTCAATTTGAATTTGGGATGCTGATTACAATGAGGAGCATCTATTTAAATAGAGGAATAACATAACCCTAATCCTAAACCTATTAGGATTCTGTAATCCTAAACCCATTAGGATTATGCCTGGGCCCAAAAATTCAGGCTCCATACTCCAACAATCTCCCACTTGGAGACTGAATCCCCAAGTAACCATACCTTCTTGCTTTCATTCATGTATCCGCTTAGCATCGTCTGGCCTCATCTTCATGGCCAATTGAAGCTATGCATAGCTTCAATTTCTCCGATCTTTGATCAATGCGGTAGTCATCTCTGGTTGTTAGTTCAGCAGGCTAACTGAAGTTGAGCACAACTTCAATTTATCAATGGTCACCACTATAGTCCGCATCTACGTAACCTTGTACTTTTAGCTCTCATCTACCAAAGTACCAACACTTATCAACAGTGTCTCGTAGATACCTCAAAATTATCTTGACAGCTTCCCAATGAGCTTTTCCTGAATTTTGACATAAACCTGCTAACAACTCCCACTGCATGGCCAATATCTGGTCTCGTATACACCGTCGCGTACATCAAACTTCTTATGGCTAAAGCATAAGGAATCTTGGCCATGACGCTTCTCCCTTCCCTCCGTCTGAGGATACTGGTTCTTTGAAGCCAAATGTGTGCTGACTGGTTTGGCTTCACCCCATACTGAAACTCTGCAAACATGGTTGATGTACTCCGCCTGAGATAACTGCAAAACTCCTTTTTGCTTATCTATCGTGATTTGCATTCCAAGTATCTTCTTTGCGGGACCCAAGTCTTTCATGTCAAATTCTTTTGACATCCGCTTCTTCAATTTTATCTGAAGTAGCAACAGTGGTTGGCATTGCACTTCTAGAAACCTTCCTCGTGCATAAAGCCGTCACACTATCCATCTTTCTTGGACGTAACCGCCCGAAGGACAATCGCTTCGCTCGGTCACCCTTGCTCGCGTGCATCTCTCGGTGCCCTCGCTCTCTCTCGCATGCCCATGGGCACATCGTTCGTACACTTTGGCGTGGGGTGCTCATCGCCCGTGCACTATCGCTTGCACGCCTCGGTAGTTACTCACATCGATGCTTGCACGCGTCTCGGCCCATCTCTCGCTCGGCACTCAACTAGCTCTCATGTTGGATTGGAGATCAAAGACGTCATCTCGTCCATCTCTGCAAACACTGGCCACTCTGTTCTGAGTTGCTGGCAACTGTGTCGTGCTTCGTCTTTCATGGCATGCTCCCACTTGCTGCATAGGATCCAGCGCAGAAGGCTGTGGTATGTCGATTGATTCCTCAATCTGAAGACTCTCAACTATCGGATTCTCCGATCTTTTTGGGACATCATCCACCTCTGCGAACACTGCCCACTCTGTTTTGAGTTGCTGACAACTATGTCGGGCTTATCCTTATGCATCACTTTTTTTTGGGTTCAACCCCTAAAAAAAACCTCATACTATTGAAGTAGAATACTAGACCATCTTACTCTAATCTTTCGATGTGGGACTTGGGTTGAATTCCCAACAAATAACCTCCCCTCAAACCAAGGACCACACAACCCGTGTCCTTGCTGACACTGAGACCATCTTGCACCGCCGTATCAACGGAACACGCCGCCTAACATCGCTGGTTAGGAAGACTTTCGACACAAGTTCGAGTCACACTGAGGGTCTCCCTACATCGTGTCCTTTCAAACACTCGGACCATCTTGCACCGCGCGTCAACGAACACGCCACCTAACACCCCGTTAGGAAGACTTTCGACACAAGTCCAGGTCACACCGAGGGCATCCCTACATCGAGCAAGTCACGTGTCCACCTCCGGGTCACATCGAATCACGTAGGACTGAAGTGACTCGACACTATCGTGCCAAGATATGCCGACGCCCTGGCACATCTCGGCGCCAAATCTCAAGGAGCTAACAAACCATCCCCACCAAAACCTGACGACGTCCTCGTCGTTGGTGAGTCACCTCCCATCTTAGACTTCGTTCTTTCCCTGCTCGCCTTCGCCTAATCGCCTCGCCTTCCGTGTTCGGTCGACCACGAGGTAGATCCGATTCCTTCTCGCGAACCTCTTCGCTAATCATCAGATCTCGTACCTCGCCAAACATAACACGGTCTTTGCCGATGATGCACTTACACCGCCATCGTTCGCCCAACTTTCTCGGCGGGAAAGATAGCATAATTAGGCACGCACCTCATCATCGGTCGATCTTAACCGAGCTCAACCGCGAAGTGATCATGTTGAACTCGCTTAGATGTTGCTGCACCGACGCACCCTCCGACATCTTTAGGTTGAATAATCGTCTCATCGATGAACTTTGTTCGCAGTTGATGGCTTCTGGTACATCTGTTCCAAAATCGCCAAGATCTCCCTTGTCGACTTGGCTTCGATCGTGTGATAGCTACGCCACGGACAACGATAAACGTATCGCACTCATTGCTTTTCTGTCCAATAGCTCCCACTCATCCGGATCCATCTTTTCGGGTTTTTCCTTCAAGGGCAAATATAGATCTTTACCGTAGAGATAATCATCGATCTGCATCTTCCAGAATTTGAAATCTGATCCATCAAACTTCTCGATTGAAATCTTCCCATCCATCGTTGTGATTGCTCCCTCCGAACCTGAAGCTCTGATACCAATTATTGCGAAAAACACACATCACAATCACGACAGAAAATAAAGAACACGAGAATTGTTAACCTAGTTCGTCATGTGACTACGTCTGGGGGCGATGCCAAGCCAGGGATTTCAATATGAATTTGGGATGCTGATTACAATGAGGAGCAACTATTTAAATAGAGAAATAACATAACCCTAATCCTAAACCTATTAGGATTCTGTAATCCTAATCCCATTAGGATTCTGTAATCCTAAACCCATTAGGATTCTGCCTGGCCCCAAAAATATAAGCCCAAAAATTCAGGCTCCATACTCCAACAATTGTGACTATTAAGCCTTTGAGAACTTGATCACACTTTTGAAACCTGTGAGACTTGAGCTTTTGACTGTCATATCTTTTCAGTCTTATTTATTTTGTGTGATAGTTTGAAATAGCATGTGTTTCTCTAGAACTTGCTCTGAATCTTTTTCGTTGCATTGATATGCTTAAGAATTTTGAAATGATATTAGGCATTCTTTTCTTAGCCTATACACTATCCAAACACTAACCTGTTATTTTATTATCATTTGATGAGCCCGTTTGAGCCTACCTTATTCTTTCATATAGCCGTGGGTTGGGTTATGTAGTTAGTATAATTTTTGGTTGCTCGAATTGAGGGTTGAGAAAAAGAAAGAAAAGAAAATAAATGATGAGAAAATGATAATAAAAAATAGTTGCTTACCCACATAACTAAAAAAAAACATTAGGTTGGAGTTGACTCATGTGTGTGAAAAGAACATAAATGGGTAAGTAGCTAGTGCTTTGAGATGAGTATATCACTTATATAATATGTGTGAAGTTCTTAATAGAAAAATGACTTCTTGGTATGGAGAATTGAAATAAATTGTAAAAGTTTGGGAATTGTGTCTTATGATACTTATGGTGTTTTTCATTATGGGATTATGAGTCACTTAGCCTAAATATATCATACCTTACCAAAGAGCCTACATTATAACCTCTTATAAGACCTTTTTGATCTTAGTTCTTGAGCACATATTTGAGCAATTGAGAATTAGACGATTTGCAAGCTTATGGTAGATTCCATATGTTTTTAAACTTTGAGAGTATACACATCTGATAAACGCGCATTTTACACGTTTATTGTTGATTTTTAAAGATGAATTTAGATCAATAAAGTGTGTTTATGTCTTGGATCTCAATGCTTTTATATATTTTTGGAAGATACTGCTCTTGGGGTTTCTCTTTGGTGTTTTGTAGACTTTTCAGGTGATAATCGATGCACAAGACAAAGATGTAACCAAAGATGATGAAATGGATATGAAAAATATGAATGTGAAAATTTTACAATGTTAAAGAGCATCTCGATAGGAGTCCATAGGTGCAAACGGATCGCAATTCAGAGTTGGGACGAGAGAGAACGGAGCGAAACAGTGAAGTCGCGCAGGAGCTAGCGACCGAGCTCGCGGCTGCGAGGCACGGCCGCGAGAAATCGTCCAGAACGCCCAGAAACTCGCGACCGAGCTCGCGGTCGTGAGCCCGGCCGCGAGGCAACGCGGCTGGGCACAAAATTAGGGTTTTTCCTCCACCTATATATATCCCTAAGCTTGCTCCCGCGCCACCAACCTTCCACACCGTTTTGGACCTTTTTCTAAGTTTTTTCATTGTTCTTCATTTATTTTCGCTTTAGTTTTGATTTAGATTAATTCTAGCATTAGTTTTCCATCATTATACGCTAGTTCTTCGCTTTGTTATCAATTGGGAATGGTTTCGTCCGAACAATTTCCGTAATTTCCGTTTTCGCTTGGGTTTGGATCGCGAACCCAACCTTTGTTCTTCGACGCCTCCTACGGGTTTTATCAATTTAATTTCGCTTTTATGGTTAATTCGTATTTTATTCCGTTTATTATGTCCGGCTAAGCTTTTGTTCTAATCCTGGGTTTGCTCGATTCTATCCTATATGTTGTGATTCTCGCTATCGTTATTTACCTTCCGTGCATTGATTCATGATTCTTGGTGCTTAATTATATGTGTTGATTTCGATCAATCTTGATGCATATCATAGTTGCCAGTTAATTACGTAACTGTTTTAATTGTCAATCGATCTTGAATGCATGATACGGATAAGCCTTGAGTCGTAACTGAGATAGGAACATTCGTAGGAAGCATATTCTTTGTGATCCTTTTGGAGTTGTTTATTTTCCTCTAGAGACGTAACAGTAATAGGGAAAATTAGTAATCAAGTGTTCCAATTGTCGTAACTGAAGTTGTTGGCTATATATGTGATCTTCCATCTTGTCTGGATTAAAACGGTTAATAATAAGCAGGATAAACATCGTTCTGGATAGGATTAGTGCATCCCTAGGGTTAGTCTTTATCTCTTATATTCTCCTTGAGTTGTTATTGCCTTTGTTTATTTTCAAGTTGTTACCTTTTGCTTTGGATTTAATATCCGAAGCCATAAAACCTTTCAAACCATATTCTGTTGCTTGGATAATGATGAAGGATTAGAGAGTTAGCTTCTGTGTTTTCAGATTGCAATCCCTGTGGATACGATACTCTGCTTACCTTATACTTGCGCGTTTTTCGTGTTAGAAAAGTGAGCGATCAAATTTTGGTGCCGTTGCCGGGGATTGTTAAGATCACATAGGAATAATTTGACGATTTGGAGTTATTAATTCAAGTTATATATATTATTATTTATTTATTCTTGTCAAAGTTAAGCTCTCTTTTTCTCCGTGTAGTTTATGATCACGAGGTCCCGGGACCTCCGAGCAAAATCTTTACCCGAGATCGAAAATTCCCAAAGGAGGAGGAGACGAGAGAGAAGAAGGGCTGCAATGGCGGCTAATCCACGTAATCAGGCATTCTCCCGAGCAAGCTGCACGCATGCTAGCCGACTTCAAGAAAGATGCACGCCAGATGGCGAATATGGGACTCCTGTCCTTACCCGCAGACGAGACCTCAACTACATGTACCGACCTCCCACCGAACAATTCCAAAGAGGAGGATGGGGCCCGCGTGGGCGCAAACAACTTCGAGTTGAAGCCGGCCCTAATCGGTATGGTTCATGGAGGCGGTTTGGAGGCGGAGTGACCGAGGACCCAATGCTCATCCGGAGACATTCTCGACATTTGTGACACCATCAAGCGAAATGGGGTGCCACAAGACACGATCCGGATGCGCATGTTCGGATTCTCTCTGCGCAGCCAGGCCAAAGATTGGTTCAAGAGCCTGGACCGAACCGGGATAGATAGTTGGGGGAAACTTTGCGAGAGTTCCTTTCTAAGTATTTTCGCCACCAAAGCCCGTAAAATCATAGCCGAGGTCTCCACTTTTGCCAACAAGGAGGCGAGTCACTATTTGAGGCATGGGAGAGGTTCGGGGCCCTATTGAGAAGATGCCTCAACACGGATTCTCCAGAGAGCGGCAGATCACGCAGCTCTACGGTGGGGCGATCTTGCATCACGAGGAGCATAGTGGATGCGTCGGCAGGGGGATGCTTATTGAATCGTCGAGTGGACGAGGCTAGCCGAATTTTAGAAGAAATGGCTGCCAATAGTTATCAATGGCCAATGGAGAGAACGCCAGTGGTCAAAGCAGCTGCTGTAGAGAGTGACTCGAAATATGACGATCTTATGAAGAAGTTCACTCTTTTGAAGAGCCAGATCGAGACAGAAGAGGTTAATCATATCAATCAGAGGAACCATGGGGGAAATCCGGCATACCATCCGAACAACAGGAATCATCCGAATCTGTCGTATGCCAACCCCAATAACTTCCAACAACTCCAAAGAGCCGCCGCTCGTAATGGAGTGATTCAAGAGGCGAAGAAGCCAAGTCTAGAGGATATGATGCAGCAGTTGGTTGTGAGCAACCAACAACCGGCGACTCAGCGACTTCATTCATCGGTACTCTTGGCGGAGGATAACACAATGGAATCGACCGTGGCAGCCATGGGCAAACATATGAAGATGATGGAGAATCAATCGGTCGATAGTCGCACAACAAAATGCACATCCAAAGACGGGCCAATTTTCGAGTAATACGAAAGTGACCCCAAAGAATCAGTGTTTCGCCATCCAGACGAGAAGTGGAAAAGCGTATCAGAACCATCCGCACGAAGACGGCGGAAAGAATGAGCACCTCGCGACTGCGAGCCCGGCCGCGAGACATCACACTGTCAGTTATCCCGAGGAGCTCGCGAACACGCCCGCGGCCGCGAAAGAAAAGCACCTCGCGATCGAGTTCGCGACCGCGAGCCCGACCGCGAGACCGTGCAGAGCGCGAGAGGAGTCGCAACCACAAGCATGCACGCGGCGAAGAACGCCAAGTAAGGTCGCGTCCCTAGCGACCGTCCACACGATCGCGAGGTAGGCCACGAGGGACACCCAAAGCCGAAATTCCCGACGTACACACCTCCGATTTCGTTCCCAAGTCGTTTGGCCAACCCCAAGCAGGATGATAGGCTGACTCAATTTCTGGAGATGTTCGAGAAGATGAATATCAATATTCCTTTGCTAGATGCACTCAAAGATGTGCCGGGGTATATGAAATTCTTGAAAGATGCCGTTACCAATAAGAAGAAGCTGAAGAAATTCGAGACGGTCAATCTGTCTCAAGAGTGCGATCTTGTCTTTGCAAAGAAGTTGCCAATCAAGCGAGAAAGATCCGGCGACTTCGATACCGTGTGTCATTGGAGGGCATGTCTTCTCCAAAGTGTTGTGTGATTTGGGGGCAAGCATCAATTTGATGCCGTTGTCCATATTTAATAAATTGGAGATTGGAGAGTTGAAGCCTACCATGATTACTCTCCAAATGGCAGACGCATCAATCACAAGGCCAAAAGGGATGTGGAAGATATGCTGATCAAAGTCCAAGGATTTATCTTCCCAGCAAATTTTGTGGTCCTCGATATGCCAGAGGATGGGAACACGCCTCTCATTCTAGGGAGACCATTATTAGCCACAGGCAGAGCTCTGATCGACGTGCAGGAGGGTGATCTCACCTTCCGTGTGAACAAAGATGAGTTAACAATCTCGATTTATGATGCCATCACGGGAGATGATAACTCAACATATGAAGAGTGCTATTCGATCACGACTACCACAGCCATCCCATTCTTGAGCTCGAATTTCAATAGACCATCAGACGAGCACTTTGCGAGGAAGAAGTGGACTCGCATAAAAATCCGAGTGATTCGTTCGAGCTCGGTGGAAGCCATTCTTATGCCAATTGGTGGGTGTTGTAAATGCAAGTACAAGGGCAAATCGAGGTTTGGAAAGTCACACTTGTCAAATCGCTTTGATTGATGAGAGGTAACGTCGAGCTAGCGACGGAAAATCTAGCAGCGGTTGGGAGGTAACCCAACTTTTTTCGCTTTTAGTTTTGATTTAGATTAATTCTAGCATTAGTTTTCCATCATTCTACGCTAGTTCTTCGCTTTGTTATCAATTGGGAGCGGTTTCGTCCGAACAATTTCCGTAATTTCCGTTTTCGCTTGGGTTTGGATGCGAACCCAACCTTTGTTCTTCGACGTCTCCTACGGGTTTTATCAATTTAATTTCTGTTTTATGGTTAATTCGTATTCTATTCCGTTTATTATGTCTGGCTAAGCTTTTGTTCTAATCCTAGGGTTTGCCTGATTCTATCCTATATGTTGTGATTCCTGCTATCGTTATTTACCTTCCAGGCATTGATTGATGAGAGGTAACGTCGCCTGATTGATGAGAGGTAACGTCGAGCTAGCGACGGAAAATCTAGTACTGGTTGGGAGGTAACCCAACGTTTTTTTTACATGTTTTATGTTTTCGTTTTGTTTTTTTTCTTCTTCTTCTTTGTTTTGTTGTGTCTTGTTTGTTTGTGTTTAAGTCCCAGGTATATCATCAATGGCGAGGATTCTATCCACCGGAGTAGTGAGACATTTGAGGTAAGATCTCTCCAATCACTCTCTTCGCAAACATTATTGTCTCCATTGCACACTTATCGATAATAAGTTTTTTTTTTTTTGGGAAGTGGTCGAGTTTGGTTGGTTGAGAGTCATTTTTTTTGTTTTTGCTTTGTTTTGTTAAGTTTTTATATGTTGGGGCTTTTGTCGTGTCTTTGTTTTGTTGTGTCTGTCGATTAACGAGTTAAGTGAAATGTGTTAATACATGTTGCCAATGATGATAGAAATTTTCTGAAAAATGTTGTTTATAGTGCACATGATGTGTTAGAAAACGAAGCATGAATGGTTTGAGATTGCTTAGCTTGTTGTTTTTCACCATTTGCTTAAAACCGTGAGGTTTGGGTTTCACTGTATAAACATCCTGATACAGTTTCTTGTCAATTGTGTGATATCATGCATGTATTTATCTTCTAGAACTTGCCGTTTTTCTGTGTCAAGGCTGCAATATATGTGTCGAATATGGAAAGGATA
Organism: Salvia rosmarinus; assembly: GCA_036937905.1. Classification (NCBI taxonomy): domain Eukaryota; kingdom Viridiplantae; phylum Streptophyta; class Magnoliopsida; order Lamiales; family Lamiaceae; genus Salvia; species Salvia rosmarinus. The sequence continues at coordinate 58,454,795 of CM072818.1, read as the reverse complement.
AAAAGCCATCTTTGTTAACCTCATATTTACCCAAACACTAACCCAATGATATATACCGTTTGTCACCCTCTTTGAGCTTTTATTAGACTATATTTTTTCGATTAACCGGATGATAGGAGGTGAGGATGGATATGGGGAAAAAATTCAGTGAATAATGTGAGCATAAAGGGATTTCGTTATTAAAGTATAAGGTACCTTATGTGCATAAACGTTGATTTAGCATGTTGGAAAGAAAATGGGAAATGGACAAAGTCCATATGCGTTTGAATGAATGAATGGAGATGCTTGGAATTATTTTTGAGTCACTTAGCCATATGATCCTACCTTAACCAATGTGCCTACATTACAACCTATAAAAAGCCCTTTTTGATCCTTATTTGAACGCATTTGATGTGGTGGAGATATTAGAGAAATGGCAAGCCTATGGTAAGATTTTGCATTGCATTGATTTTTGAGTGTATACACGTCCCTTATTTCTTTATGAGTTGAGTGTACTCTATATATTACGCACATGCCGTTGTGAGGGTGGAATTGAATGAGATTTTTGCTTTCAAGAGTTGTACATTGTTGAGTTGACTAATGTTGTCATGTGCGCTAATAATTTTTGAGCTTTGAGATATTTCTGAGGCTTGATTGTGTTAATCATCTTTGCTGACGCTCGTTGATCTTTCGTTGTGTCCTTCTTTCTTTCTGTTCTGTTTTGTTTGAGGACAAACAATGCTTTAAGTTTGGGGGGTTTGATAAACGCGCATTTTACACGTTTATTGTTGATTTTTAAAGATGAATTTAGATCAATAAAGTGTGTTTATGTCTTGGATCTGCTTTTATATATTTTTGGAAGATACTGCTCTTGGGGTTTCTCTTTGGTGTTTTGTAGACTTTTCAGGTGATAATCGATGCACAAGACAAAGATGTAACCAAAGATGATGAAATGGATATGAAAAATATGAATGTGAAAAGTTTACAATGTTAAAGATCATCTCGATAGGAGTCCATAGGCGCAAACGGATCGCAATTCGGAGTTCGGACGAGAGAGAACGGAGCGAAACAGTGAAGTCGTGCAGGAGCTAGCGACCGAGCTCGCGGCCGCGAGGCACGGCCGCGAGAAATCGTCCAGAACGCCCAGAAGCTCGCGACCGAGCTCGCAGTCGTGAGCCCGGCCGCGAGACAACGCGGCTGGGCACAAAATTAGGGTTTTTCCTCCACCTATATATATCTCTAAGCTTGCTCCCGCGCCACCAACCTTCCACAACCGCGTTTTTGGACCTTTTTCTCAGTTTTTTCATTGTTCTTCATTTATTTTCTCTTTAGTTTTGATTTAGATTAATTCTAGCATTAGTTTTCCATCATTATACGCTAGTTCTTCGCTTTGTTATCAATTGGGAACGGTTTCGTCCGAACAATTTCCGTAATTTCCCGTTTTTCGCTTGGGTTTGGATGCGAACCCAACCTTTGTTCTTCGAGGCGTCTCCTACGGGTTTTATCAATTTAATTTCTGCTTTATGGTTAATTCGTATTTTATTCCGTTTATTATGTCTGGCTAAGCTTTTGTTCTAATCCTAGGGTTTGCCTGATTCTATCCTATATGTTGTGATTCCTGCTATCGTTATTTACCTTCCAGGCATTGATTCATGATTCTTGGTGCTTAATTATATGTGTTGATTTCGATCAATCTTGATGCATATCATAGTTGCCGCTTAATTACGTAATCTGCTTTAATTGTCAATCGATCTTGAATGCATGATACGGATAAACCTTGAGTCGAATCGAGATAGGAACATTCGTGGAAGCATATTCTTTGTGATCCTTTTGAGTTGCTTATTTTCCTCTAGAGGCGTAATGATGTAGGAATATTAGTAATCAATCATCACAATTATCGTGGCGAAGTTGTTGGCTACATATGTGATCTTCCATCTTGTGCGGATTAAAGCGGTTAATAATAAGCGGGATAAACATCGCTCGGATAGGATTAGTGCATCCCTGGGTTAGTCTTTATCTCTTATATTCTCCTCGAGTTGTTATTGCTTTGTTTATTTTCAAGTTGTTACCTTTTGCTTTGGATTTAATATCCGAAGCCATAAAACCTTTCAAACCATATTTTGTTGCTTGGATAATGATGAAGGATTAGAGAGTTAGCTTCTATGTTTTCGGATTGCAATCCCTGTGGATACGATACTCTGCTTACCTTATACTTGAGCGTTTTTCGTGTTAGAAAAGTGAGCGATCAACATCCTCCTTGATACACTTGAGTGTTTGAGATTTCTTATATATACATCCATGTTGTGAGGATTCAAGTTTAAGAAGGCTTGTGCTTATGATTATTATGATATGTGGAGTTTAACGAAATATGTTGTGATTTGATTCATTTGATTGAATCTTTTATTGCTCATTGCTCCGAGGCTTATTGCTTTTGTCGTTCGACTCTTTGTCTTCTTTGGTCGTCTCTCCCTTATTCTGATTTGTTTGAGGACAAACAAAAGGTTAAGTTTGAGGGAGTTGATAAGCCTCATTTTTACCTGATTTATAAGGCTATATTTATTTCGTTTATAATTGATAAGTGATCTTTTGAGCTGTCTTTTGATATATTTATATTTACATTGGAAGATATTATTCCATGTGTATTTCGTGTCATTTTAGCACAGGTTTTGATATCAAAAAGGTGGATCACGATAAAGAGGAATTAGCGAGCCCGGTCGCGAGTTCACGCGAAGAAGAACTGTTTAAAAACGATGTTAAATAGGATGAAATGGATATGAAGAGTATGGATGTAAAAATTTTATAATATTAAAGAGCATCTCGATAGGAGTCCATAGGCGCAAACAGATCGCAATTCGGAGTTCGGACGCGAGAGAACGGAGCAAAACAGCGAAATCGCGCAGCGCGAGAAAACACGCCTCGCGAGACTTGCTTGAGACCCTATGTCGCGAGCCAGTCCCGCGAGCTAGAGAAGATGGACGCACGTACAAGAAGAGTTCGCGACTTTGCTTTGCGAGTTAATCTCGCGAGCAAAGCTCGCGAGGCGAGACGGAAGCGCGCAAGTGAGATTATCTCGCGACATTCTATCACGAGACTTGCTCGCGAGCTAGTCTCGCGAGCCGCAGCGGCTTAGGGTTCAATATAGAGGGCACTTTACACGAGACGGGGATCGCAGACTTTACAGAACACATATTTTACTCATTTACTTTTGCATGTTTTTCTAGAATAGTTTAGCATTCAGAATTTCTTTTCATTTCTAGTTATCAGTTCAGTTTTGTTCCTAGTTCAGATTTATTTACGGATTCAAGTGCTACATTGTTCATCGTGGAATCTTACGGTTTTATATATCTATTTTAATTTATGTTATCTTTATTTATTTATTGCTTTAGTAATTTAATTATGCGTAGCTAAATTCTGTATTGATCCTAGGGTTTGTATGTCTGATTAGAATTGTATGATTTATCTGTTGATACTGTTTTGCCGTTCCATTCATGATTTATGATTCTTGGCTTTAATTCTCATGTGTTGGTATCTGGCCGATATTGATGCATGCTAGTTATGTGATTGATGTCCTGGCGGAATTAATTGCATAGTTGATATCTTGAATTCATAATACAGTTTTTACCTTGAGACCTGACGGAGATAGGTGAATTGTAGGAGGTTATTCTTTGTTTGCTTTTGGTAATTAGCTTACTTCTCTTGAGACCCGACATAGATAGAGTTTAGGCTAACCTACTACTATAGGCTGTCCTGGCGGACACTATAGTTACATTAGTGATAATTCATATGAATGCGGATTAAATTGATAAACAGATTAATATGTTAATTGTGTGAATCTGGTTAGGTTAAGTACATCCCTAAGGTCAGTCTTTTATATATGATTTTATTCCTATTTATATTTTTTAGTCTAGTTTTATTATTATATCTCTCTTGATATTTTGTTGCCTGAATAATAATCAAGATTCTGTGTTGATTATTTGCTGTGTTCTCGAGTCGCAGTCCCTGCGGAAACGATATATATATATACTTGTTGTTTTACTATCAATTATTTTGGTAGAAAATTAAGCGATCAGATTGCCACGTGTCGGCTTGTGATGCAACCACATGTTCAAAATCATGCGGTCTAGATTGGGTATTATATACTATCGAGGATCGATACTACGAACCCAACCATATATATATATATATATATATATATATATATATATATATATATATATATATATATATATATATATATATATATGGTTGGGTTCCGTAGTATCCGATCCCCGATAGTAAGTAGCACCCATAGTATCCAATCTAGATCACACATTTGAACACATCGACGCATTAAAATTTGACATGTGAAGCCCATTTTCGCCTCGAGGCGAGAAGGTGCCCAGCGGGCGTTGGGTGCCCGCCGGTGCAGGGTAGAGGAGTCCGCGAGCGTTGGATATCCACGGGCGCTGGGTTTGAGGAGAATAAAACATAGATAATACATACAAAATAACATGACACTGCATTCAAAATAACATGACACTGCATCGCACCCAATCGCTGGGTAGGGGCGCTGGGTAGGGGAAAAGCCACAACAAAACATAAATAATGCATATGAAATAACAAAACACTGCATTTAAAACAACATAACATTGCATCGCACCCAACCGACGCTGGGTGCGCACGAGCGTTTCCAACATGCAATAAAATTGAAACTCATATGCATGTTTGTGTTCAAGTGAATGCATTTTTGTGTTCATTTGAATGCATTGTTCAGTTCAACTATATGCATGGTTTATTTTCGAAATCAAATAACAAATCAAATTACAAATCTACCCGTACTTTCACGAAAATCAACGAAATTAAGCTTAAAAAGTCCGAAAAAATCTCAATCATAGGATCTATGAGATAATTGGATGAGATTGAGTACTACATACTATCTCTGGCTCGGGTACTATTTGATCCCTCCTCTATATATATATATATATAATTTGGATTATATAGAAATATAAATGTTGGTAAGAAATTATAACTCTTGATCATGCTAGATCGATAGATTAGATTATATTGTACAAATACTGTCATTTGTAACCAGCTTTGTGCTACGATTTATGTCTGCATGAGAGTTAATGAAGATATATCAATAATTTTAATTTTATCTGTATCTGTTATTTTTAGTTATTATGAGATTTGACATCCTCTAATACGGATCGAGTCTATGGTACATTGTTGTTGTACATGATTATCAGTATATTGAACAACTTTCGAATGAACTTTGCAAAACTATATATCTTGTTAATTTATAATTTTGAATTATGTTTGATTTATCCGATAATGTATAATTTATCATTATCATAGCATACGTATTCAGATAATCGTTGAACTATACAAATTGTTATTTTTTATTTAAATTGTGTCGTAGCATTATTTGTCCAAATTGCAAAATATTCATGACCGTTTTAACATTGAAATATAAATAATACTTGACGGAAATAAAGAATTCTGATGTTGAAAATAAAGAAACATATACTGGATATCACAGAAAAATTAATCCTAAATACGTTTATAACATAGGATATCAAATCCCATAATAATAAGGATTAAATATTTAAAATAATAGTCAAATTACTATTATATCTTCAATAATTATTATGGAGCCATAAATCATTGCACTTTAAAGACACAATATATATAGTTTAAATTTTGTCCATCAATTTAGCAAGATCAATGGCTGATATTGATTCTCATTTCTCATCAATATATATAGACATGAATGATTTTTTGTAAGAAATAAGAATAAATCTATACAATTTATTTTAGCAAATCAATGGACAAGATTTATTTTCGTTGTGCTACAAGTTGTAGCTATATATGCTATAATTTTTTCACATGATATTTTTCAAGATTAAATCAGTAATTTAATATTACTAAAAATGGTTTTTTCCTTAAATATAGGTAAAACACGATTTTAATCTATTTTTAAAGATTTTATTATTATTCATCCTTTAACTTATTATTTTATATAGATTATTTCAGTTTCTAAAATTAATATCTGAAAATTTATTTGTGACCAAAGCTACAAAAACCATGGAACACGTATGTTAAAAAAAGTTATTAATTCATACGTGTTTTTATTTTATTGCACTGGTGGAATATTTTTATAGCATTTTCAACAGATTCATTTTGCACATACGCATGTAAAAAAATTTATTTATTCATTTGTATGTGCTTTTCAGTACTTATTGCACTGGTGAAATATTTTCGTAGCATATTTAATTTATTCATTGTGTACATATACTAAAATTTTTTAAATTATTGTCAGTTAATTTGATTATTTGTTCTTTATATATGTTGTATTTATTTATTTTTTGTGACATTTGAGTGTTTTTCTTTTGCACATATACATATGTTCTGTAGCACATATATATCAATAATATTGTATATGTACATGATAACATATAAAATGAACTGCTAATTATTTTTAAAATTTTAGTAGTATGTGCAACGAATAAGTAAAAAAAATGCTATGAAAATATTTCACCAGTGCTATAGTCTGAATCACACGTATGAATCAATATATAAATTATTTTGCTTGAGTTTTCCATGGATTTGATAGTTTGAATCATAAATAAATATGCAAATATTAAGTATTGAAACTGAATAATGTTATAGAAAATAAGTTAAAGGATATATTACAAAAAAATCCTTAAAATAAGGATAAAACCATTTGTTACCTTAAATTAAGAAAAAATGATTCTTATAAGATTAAATTACTTATATAACCTTAGACGAAAACACAAGTATAAATTTTATAACACATATAGTTATTATTTGTAGCACAACGAAAATAAATCATGTCCATTGATTTACTAAAATCGCGATATATATATATATATATATATATATATATATATATATATATATATATGGGAGGTTAACGTGAGAACCATTTTTATCGTGATAACAAAATAATGATGAATTTACTGTGAAAGTTGATGAATCCGTTGGAAAAGTTAATGAATTCAAAAAAATGAAATTTTCGCCCCACATGGGATTCGAATCCTGGTGAAAAATTTTGAATTTCAAATTCAGTAACTTATCCAACGGATTCATTAACTTTCATAATGAATTCACCTGGTTCTTAGTTTTTAGAATAAAAATGGTTCTCATTTGAACCTAACTATATGTATATATATATACAATGATTATTGTAAAAACCGTCCTTAATCTATAAACTACGAACTCCTGAAATAGTCTGAATTCGTTGTGAAAGTGTCTGAATTCAGAAAATAAAAATCCGTCTTTCATGATATTCGAACACAGGCAGGGACGTAGCCACATAGTGGCCTGGGGGGGCCATGGGTCCCCCAACTTTTTTGAAAAAATAGGTATATATCTGATATGCAAAATGATATTAGAAGTGTATGTCTAGCCTGATGGTTAAGTTCCTCTTCTAATTTTCGGCGAACCGAGTTCGAAACCCACCAACGACATTTTTTCTCTTTTTTTTTCTTCTTTCTTGGTTTCTCTATCTCTCTCTCTCTTTTTCCTTCTTTTTCTCGTTTCCTTTTTTTCAAATCTTTATTTCTTTCCTTTTTTTTCCCTCCTTGTTTCTTTCTTTTTGGTTTGTACTTTTTTCCACCTCTCTTTATTCTATTTTTTCTCTTTATTTTGAGATATTTTTTCGTTTTTTCTTTTTTATATAATTTGTTTTATGTTAATAAAAGAAAATATGTATGCAAATAATAACACTATGTGAATTAATTATTAGCTAAACATGTGTGCTCTCTATAAATATTTAATAACTAAATACATTGTAGTCTAATGGGTTAGAATTTTTATCTCATATTTAGGAGATATTGGTTCGATTCCTTTTAGTTACATGTTTTCTTTTTTCTATACTTATTTTCTTTTATTTCCTTTTTCTTTCCTTTATCTTTTTCCTATAATTTGTTTTATGTTGATAAAATGCTATTTCTTTTCTTTTTTTATAATTTATTTTATATTGATAAAATAAAAGACATATGTAAATAATAAAGTTTTATATGTGAATTAATATTACCAATCAAATTTGTAAAATGATTATAATAAACTCATTATATTATTAAATTATTATTATTTTATAATTTTATTTTATTACCTTTTAAAATTATAATTAATTGGGCCCCCTAGAAAAAATTTTCTGGCTTCGTCACTGAACACATGTATTTGAATCCATCATCTAAAATAATGAATTCACCGTAGATATTCATAAATCAATGGCTGAAAATGATTTATATTTTATACTTTAAGATTGATTTGTATTTGATCTTATATATATATATATATATATATATATATATATATATATATACATATGATAGAATTCTCAGAGTACCCTGGTTATCGGGTAGTATGTAGTAGACACAATCTAAACCACATATTTTGAACATATGGTCGCACCACAAGTCGACACTTGGCAGCTCCTTTTCCATTTATTATTTTTTTTAAAAATTGCAAGGGGCGGCACACACAATAACAACAAACAACAGATTTTTTTTTTAAAAAGAAAAATTTGAGAACAAAATTGATGGATTTTGAGGAAAAAATAGAAGATGAATTTGATAGAATATTGAGGAACCGAGAGAGATGGTGGTTATGATGGTGGTTTACGAAGAAATTCACTGGTAATCGGGGAAAGAGATGACGGAATTGACGGCGAATGATGGATGAGAGATTTGCTTTCGAAAAATATACTCATGCATATAACAGAACATATTCATGCATATAATAAAACATAAAACTACATATTGGTACGGAACACAAACATCGATATAACAAAACACGTTCATGCCTATAAAAAAAACATAAACTTGTATGTCAGCCACAAAATACAAATATATAGACAAAATACATTCATGCATATTATAAAACATAAAAATACATATTGGCCAACGAGTGCTAAGGTGCTCGCGCGCCGAAGCGACATGCGAGCACGAGCGCGTGTTTCTAACGTACATGCATGTTTGTGTTCAACTACATGTATTTTTGTAATCACACAAAAAATAAAATTATTAATCTACCCATATTGTAGCGAAATCTGCGAAAAGGCTTAAAAAATTAAAAAAAAATCTCCATCGTAGGATCTATGAGATGAATGGATGAGATTGAGTACTACTCATTACTTCAGGCTTAGATACTATATGATCCCTCCTATATATATTTATATATATATATGGAGAGAGAGACTGATTCACGTAAATATACCTCTTAACGTATGAACATGCAAACAATGCATAAATACATTATATACATGCATAACATGTACAAAATTATGCATATGATACACGTGCATTTTATGTGAAGTAAATGCACAATGCACTGTTATACTATAAAATACACATATGTATACATATACATAACTTTATACGTGTTATGCATGTATATAATGTATTTATGCATTATTTGCATATTCACACGTTAAGAGGTATATGTACGTGAATAAATCCATATATATAGGGGTGGTTCATGTGAGAATGAAAATAAGTGTAAGAAATAAGAATAAATCTAAACCATTGATTTTAGTAAATTAATAAATCAATGGAATTGATTTATTTTCGTTGTGCTACAAATAATAGCTATATATGCTATAAATTTGTGCATGTTTTCACCCAAGGTTATATAAGTAATTTAATCTTATAAGAATCAGTTTTTTTCCTTAATTTAAGGTAACACATGGTTTTATCCTTGTTTTTATGGAATTTTTTGTAATCTATCATTTAACTTATTTCTAAAGCATTATTTCAGTTTCAATACTTAAAATATGTAGATTTATTTATGATTCAAGCTAGTAAATCCATGAAAAACTGTAATATCCCGAAGTTTTAAAGCTTAATTACGATAATAAAAATCGTAAATTAGGGTTTCATCTCGATAATTGAATTAGTAACTTATCGAATTTTGATTTCGACTATCTATGATATAAGGGATTTTTATATAATATTCACTAATGATTAGTGAACTAAGGAATATAGTTTATACTATTCCTTCAAAAGTATTATTCTAACGTCGATTAAATATCGATAGTTAGTCATACGTTATTTTTCTAAGCATTGAAGCTTAGAATTAAAATTCCTTATTAAGGAAATGAATAAATAAAGTGATTATGACTTTATTATGAAATTTTTATAGATGATTTGATTATTAACGTTTTGAGACGTTTCGAACGTCAACGTTTAGAGACGATTCAAAAACTTAGTCTAATGACTAAGGAATTATATTATTTAAATTCCTATGATTATTTTATGTAATAAGAGCATTATTCTTTATTAAAGTAATGCTAGATAATTAAGGAATAAAGATTGAATAAAGTGAGCTGATTTTCGAAATTAGGGTTTCGAAAATTAGGGTTGTGACATGGAATAATTTTTAATTATTTTCCTATGATTTAATTTATCATTTAGGACTTATATTATGTCATATAGCTATTAATTATAAGAAAATAAAATGTGTGACATCTACACTATATAAGTGCCGATTATTTTGGTAATAATGGGTTTAAATGAATAAAATTTGCTATCTTTTGTCATGATATATAGTTAATATGATAGTAGGATATTTTTATGCATAAGACAAGATAAGTAATAATAGGATCAAGTGGGAGGTGTGTTGGCATTGTAGTGACCGAAAATTGTTGACAATTGAGGTAAGAAGAAAAAATGAAACTCTTTGATTGTGATTGCTTGGGTGTAGTAGTGTGTATGATCTTTGTATATTAGTATAAGACAAAAAAATAAAAATCATCCTTTGGAGCTTTGAGGTGGCCGATGCATTTGGTGAATGAAAAGGTGAAAGATTTTGTTTCTTTAATTGGTGATATTGATGGTTATTTACTAAGTCATAAGATGATGTATTATAGTGGTGAGTCAAAAATTTTTTGTCTTGAATTGTTGTGTGTGGACCGAAGGGATAGGAGAGGAAATTTGTGTATTAAGTCTTTTATTCCTTTAACTTTAATAACTAGTGATAAGATATTAACAACATAACAACATCATCTCTTTCCTCTCTTATTACTGTGAGCTTGTAAGAAAAAAAAAGAGAGAGAGTTGTTCTTCATTTCTTTCCTAAATCTTGGGTAGCAAAACCTTGCTGTGAAAAATCGACGCCGATTAAGAGGTTAGAAATCGAACGAGCTTTTTATATACGTTAAGATTTTTGAATTCCAACCATTTGATCTTATGATATGCTTATGTTGATTAATGATAAAATATGAGAAATATTGTTATAATGTTTAATTGTTTATTAATAATGTTTATTATGATGAATATGATAATATATTATGATTTAATTACAAAGTTAAGCATGTTATAAATTTACTTGTAATGACCGAAACCTTACAGTGATCATATGTTGATGGATTAATGATATATGGTAATAATTAAGCCTATAGTATTTATTTAGAATTTTTGGAAAGCATATGTATATTATATGAAATTACCGAAAATTTTTGGGGTGAATATGTTGATGTATGATTCATGCTTAAGTGATATTATAGCATATTATTGATGTAGAGCCCTAATAAAGTGTTACATGAATTTATTAGATTTTTAGAAAATAGTTTGTTCATGTTTAGAAATTTTTGAGAATTACAAGTATTTGGTATATTGATGTATGAATTGTATTTGTTGAATATTATGTTATATTAGTGATATATGATGATGATTAGGTGTTGTGAGATTTTATTGGAATTTAAAAAAAAAAATTGTTATATTTGTTGTAATGGCCGAAAGCTATAGAGTATAGAAATGTGATGTCCAATTTTTCTATAGCTAATGTTATTACATATTATTGATCCTATGTTAATATAGTGTGTTATGTGAAATTTTGGGAATTTTTGGAAAAAGTTTTGAAAATTATTCAAAGGGGCCGAAACTATAGGTTATAGGACTTTAAGGTTTCAAATTTATTTTATCATGTATAATCACATATTATGTGCTTAAATTATATTTTAGACCTACTAAGAATTTATGGGATTTTAGAAACATAGAATACTATGTTTACGACGAGACGTTGTGTTAAATGACGTAAGATGTGAAAAATGTTATGTAATGTACGAGTTAGGTCATACTTAGGTAAAATATCGAACATGATTGTTGATTAGAGTGAAGAATCGAGACTTAGGATAATATGATTAGAAATCGATTGAAAATCGATTTATATGAAAAATTATTAATATATATATGTGAGTAATTAGAAATATATGTTATTAAAGGTAAAAAACATTGACTAAAGTCTAAACGTATGAAATACGTTAGTATGTGATCAATGTTATGTTATACGTCTAATAGAAATATAGTATACGTTGAATAAATACACTAATACGTGTAAAACGTATTAATATTATAAGAATATCTCTTTTATAAGAGATGATTTCATAATTGAAATCATTTTATCGAAAGACATTAGTATAAGTTCGACGTTTAACCTAAATGATTAATACGAGGTCAGTAGATCATATTTCGCCTCTATCAAGCACGAAGTTATTAGTTAAGATATTCATGAAAAGACGTACTAATTTAGTTAAAGGTGTGTAGTATTATTTTAGAAGGTTATCAAAGCTTATTAGACTTTGACGCTCTTGAAATATGTGACCGACGTACTAAATTAATTTTTACGTAAAGGCTGGACGGGACGTGATCATTGACATAAGAAGAAATCTGTTTGAGGAAGTCTACATCCCATGTGGGCTTTACTATACTCCTCAAAGATAAAATGCTTATCAAATGATTTATTTACGATGCTTACTTGCAAGAAATGATGATAAAATGTTTTATTTAATTACCTGCCCAAATGTTTATGTTTTTATGTGTGGATCCTATCTATGAATAATGATGAATGTTGTTGGTTCGCTACCAACTTATGCATGAAAATCGAATTCTGATCCTATGCGGAGGGTCAATTCACAGCTAGGTTAACGTGTACACTTAAGCGACTGTGTCTGAAGGACAATTCTCGGCGGTCAAATGACGTAGAAGGAGGCCTACTTCTCAAGTTAATGGTATTGTTATGAGGAAAGGAAGGATATGGATCATACATACAAAGGAAATATGTCTGGCCAGATAAATATTTATGAAATGATGAAAATGTTTCGTAAGTACAAGGCCTTTCCAAATAAAACCCTTGTGTCTTATTGTGACGGGCGTGTAATTTAAAGTTGATAAAATGTTTTGCATGAGTCCACCGAGCATTCTTGTACTCACCTGCATGTTTGTTTTAAACGCGGGTTGAGTGTATGATGGATGGAGGTGTGTTGAGAAGTTGGTACCCTTTTTGTCGCTGATAAGTAGAACCTTGACTACACATCGTCATATGTGTATTCACATGTTTTCCGCTGCAATAGAACATTAAGTTATGTTTTGAAGTTGACAGTTAAATACCTCCAGATCAGTTGATCCATGTTGTTAAGGATCTGTTGGTCTAATTCCACATGTAAATTATGTGCGTATTGTATCTAATGGTTTGAAGTTCTAATGATTACTTGAATTATGTCCCACAAGTTTATGATTAATTGTCTTTCATGTTCTTGATTACTGTTCCAAGTAATAGTCCCTACTAATCCGTCATTAGTACTAGAGGGCTGTTACAAAAACTCAAGTAAAATAATTTATATATTGATTCACACATGTGATTCAGACCATATCACTTGTGTAATATTTTCATAGTATTTTTTTACTTATTCGTTGCACATACTCCTAAAATTTTGAAAATAATTGTTAGTTCATTTTATATGTTATTCTGTACATATACAATATTATTGATGTATATGTGCTACAGAACATATGTATATATGTAAAAAAAATCAAACGTAATAAAAAATAAATAAATACAATATATGTACATAACAAAGAATCAAATTAATCGACCGACAGGATATGGCCCAACCTCTCGTGCCCATTAGCGAGCCCCAAACGAGCAGTGGGCCTAACCTAATGTTGCCTACTCGGTTACCGAATGACAAACCGAAACCCTAATTAAAGGCGAGTCAAGCACACGATAAGGGTAACGGTGGAAATCATGGGCAATTATGGTGGAGATCATGGTCGATTATAGGAGGATCATGAGCCCGCCAATCAAGGGATTCGTGATAAGGTTTACGTTTATGTATAAATAGGAGTTAGATTGAAGGTAAAGGGTTAGCAAATTCATCGAATACTAGAGCTCTTTGAGATACTCATTAATACGATTATAGTGAACATCTTGAGGACCATCACCTCCGTGGACGAGATCTTTCTCTTGATCGAACCACGTTAAAACTCTGTGTTCTTTATCGCTTATAAATCTTTCATATCGACGTGATGATTTATCATTGGCGCCGTCTGGGAAACTCTTGAACAAAAAGCTGTTTTCTACAATCTAATGGCAAGGACACGCAAACGCTTAGTCTCGCGGCGATGTCGGTAACAACCGTGTAGGACGATCGGTGGTCACACAACGCCGGGAAAGGGATTGCGGACGCCACCAGTGATCACACACCGAGGGCTACATGGAGAATGCTTCCATACACCCTCGGGATTGCCGCCCAACGAAGGAAGATGCCGACCTCGCACGGGTGAGCAGAGATTCACGCCCCACGAGGTCCTCGGTCGAGCAAAGGTCCGAGTTCCTCAACGCCAACCTCAATCAATTCCGAGTTTTCTCAACCGGAGGACAAGCGGGCGGGCCCTCAAGAGTGCCCGGTGGTGATTACTGACAATCGAGGTCGCTCACCTCTCCGAAATAATCAACGCTCACCGCGCACAATGACCGCCCAATACCGTGGTTCATTCGCCTCGCATCTCCGTGGAGCCGTTCTCCACCTCGACGTGATACCCATGTGAATGAGCGGGAAAGAAGGGAGGAAAGACGAAGTCGAACTCCCCCTCGAAGAGACGACAGACGCCGTTATCGATCTCCCACTCCCCCGGAGAGGGATGGTAACGAACTCCCCGGATTCGACCGACACGGACGAATTATCTCTCCTTTTTCAAGGGAGATTCTGGATACACCTTTACAACAATATACAGGGCTCCGAATATTGCTGCATACGATGGCCTCGAGATCCTTCGACTTCCTATTTGCCTATACCACCAACATGGCGAACCAAAGGATGGAAGATTTCCATATGTGTAAGGTCTTTCCGAGGTCTTGATCTCCAACGCCGACGTTGGTTCACCTCGCTCGCCGTAACAAAGATCCATTGTTTCAAAGACCTCATAGATCGGTTCAAATGGCGCTTTTACCAAAGATGCCGCCTCGAACAACCTTCATCCGATGCGCACAATCCGCCAAGGCGGGACGAGACGATGTCGAATTTCGTCTCCAGTTCATCATGGAATCCCTTAAAATAGATGAGTAACGATCTCTACATCATCAACGCATTCAAGAACGGGATCCGACCTGGTGCTCTGAATAAAGAGATCACCCGCGAACAACCGAAGACAGCTAGTCGTCTTTGGACCTTGGTTGACAACTTTGTCGAAGGGGACGAGTCGGACCGGAAGAGAGAGATCCGACGATGAGCGGATTTGAAAGAAGGAAGCGGAGGATCGGGGCCGAGTCTTTGAACGCCGAAGTGCGTTCGAAAGAATCAAAAAGGGCCCAGTAGAATCAAGGCTGGGACCTCGGCCAAACCCTGGTAATAGCGAGCGCCCTCTATTCAAATCCAGTGAAATATTTGAGCTTCACCGAGCTCTTTCAAAACCTCCTCCATGAAAGGAGGATCCAAAAAAAAGTCAATGAAAGTATTGTGACTACCACCGTGGGTGCGGTCACGATACGAAGATTGCAAGTCCTGAGCTCACAGTTGACGAGCTCGTCGAGGAAGGGAGCGAAGAAAGACATCGGCCGACCGGGCCGGTAATAAAAAGCGCAGAGGAAAAATGGAGGTGGTAACAATCTGCGGACCGACCTCAACG
Source organism: Salvia rosmarinus (assembly GCA_036937905.1). Lineage (NCBI taxonomy): Eukaryota > Viridiplantae > Streptophyta > Magnoliopsida > Lamiales > Lamiaceae > Salvia > Salvia rosmarinus. The sequence continues at coordinate 58,438,908 of CM072818.1, read as the reverse complement.
GCCCGACACGAAGATGGCGAGGACGAAGGTCCCAATGCAATGGAGCGGTCTATGCTATAACCGGACTGCCAAGTGGTGCAGCGAGTCGTCACTTAGAAATGAAGCTCGAGGCCGACCCAGGAGTACCGAAAAACAAGCGACTCGGGATGGAGAGAACATCGTGTTCTCCAAAGACGACCTACCAAGATCATGCCTCACCGGGCGCCATTACTATACAAGCCGTGGTGGGCAACAAGAATGTACATCGGTCTACATTGACGCCGGAGCCTCGTTAGCATCATATTCCGGCTGCTGGATAAGCTTGATGTCGGAGGAATTGAGTACACCCCGCCCTTCCCGATTGCGGAGCTTTACTCAAGAGGCGGTTCAACCCGAAGGTGTCATTACCTTCCGGTTACCGTAGGGCGTGCTCCCGTGTCGGTTACCAAGGCCATTCAATTTTCACGGTTGAGCTCCCTCCATACAACATTATCACAGGAAGAGATTGGTGTATGCAACGAGTGTCTGCTCCGCTCCTGTACCACCTCACCATTAAGATACCCACCCCGTGGGAGTGTTAAGCATTCGGGGTGACCAAACAGCAGACTAAAGAATGCCTACGAGTCTCAACCAAGATCGCGCCTTACCTCGGGCCTGGCAATTCTGAAACCCTCAAGTTGCCACCTCGGGATGATCGACCGAGAATCTTGACTATCTGACGACCTTTCCAAAATTGTCAAGGTTGGCACCCAGGTTCGATCAATCTGTTGGATTTATATCTTGAAAGCGGTTTGGTTGAGCTTGTATACAATGTTTCTATTACCACTATTACAATCTCTATCTGAATTGAATACTTGATTGCATATATCATGTCCCCTTATCTCATATATAAGTTAGATCATACGATTGTGTAGAAGATCACGAAGTCCGTATGATTGGTCAAGCAATGAGATATAAAAAGTTTCTGTGACCGAGACAACTTAAGGGCGAGTTGTCGGTTTAGGCTGCGAGATAGATAAGTGACTTGACTTAGTTGCTTGTCAATCTTTGATGCGTCTCGGCGTATTGAAGGATCACGGTGAGATGTGTTCTTCTTCGACCGTCGTGAAGAACCAAGATCTCGGTGACTTACGATGATCTAAACCTCGATAAGGTATTAGGTGAGTATGAGTTGTTGACCATCACTTTGACTTGTTATGAGTGAGGTTATATGTTCTAACCCAAGATTCTCCGCATCTTGGGTGGTGGCGATCTTGTATGTCACGCTAGTTATCATGTCGAGTCACCGTATCCGTTAAGGATGATGGCGTCCCTTAAGGAGCTCAAAGGTTTATTGTGCTAAACCACGCAGGTTGAGTTAGCTCAAGTACAATAATAAGGTTGAGTGGTACTACTTAAGGAAATGAAGTTGTGTCGTTTAAGCGATCGGTTTGCTATAAATGATTAATGGACGTTCGATATCTTAAATCTGAGAATTCGTAATGTCTAAGTGCAAGCCCGACTCAACTTCGGTAATAAAGTGGTAAGTCGACATTTATTCTCTAGTGGCATGAATAAATGTTTATAAATTAATTTATGTTACGGGTTGAACATAAGATAATTAATTTATTTGAGGCCCATCTTTATTCCTTGCATTTGATCCTTGGGTTGGCCCGTCGGGCCCGTGAGCAAGAGGAAAATCGGCTACCCATGATGCTCCATTGGCAAGATTTTATTCTCTATATCCCACAAGGATATTATTATATTTATGGTATATGCATAGATCATTTCCATATAAGATTATGGTAATAATCACGAGTATGGAAATAATCACGAGAGTATAGAAATAATCACGAGATTATGGTAATTTTCCATATAGGATTATGGTAATTTCCATATAGGATTATGGTAATTTCCATATGGGATTAAGGTAGTGCATTATAAATATAAGGTATGAGATAAAGTCAGGTTAATGCTCACATAATTAAACAAGAAATTTACGACCCCTCATAGTGTTTGAGAGAGTATTTGAAAATTGTGAAGTGAGAGCAAAGGGTGATTTTTCGAAGCATTCTCCATAGATCGTCCTCACTCGGCGTTGGAGATTGGGCAATCGGGATACGATCCGGAAGGTCAAAGCACGAGTCCGATCCGTTCGATCCATTCATCTCGTTCCATCGACCTCTTGGATCGAAAGGTAAACACGTGAAAACCCCTACGTGTTGCGATTAATTATATAGACGCATGCTAGGTTTATAATCAATGTATGGTGAATTAAATATCAAGATGGATCCTCGGGCGAGGCTAAACATATGTTTTCCCACGATCTTTGCCAACGGTCATGCGACTTCTAAGGGAATATAGAGATGTATTTGCATGGTCTCCATTGGATATGGTTGGGGTTTCGCCCGAGCTCATAACTCATCGTCTCAACATCGATCCGGCTACTAAACCGATTCGGCGAGAAGAAGTTTTGCCACGGGCGCAGCCCAGTCATAAGAGACGAGGTAACCCGACTTGGGAGGCTAAAATCTCTGACGAGGTTAAATACCCAACTGGATGGCTAATCCGTTGTAGTTCGAAGCCGAGGGGATGGCGCGTGTGTCGACTATACCGACCTCAATAAGCTTGCCCAAAGGATCATACCCTCCCGACATTGACAGAAGGTGGAAGCATTGGTGGGGCATGAGATCTTGATTTCTGGATTTATCAAGGATACCACCAAGTCTGATGAGCGGAGGACGCCCCAAAAGCAGCGTTCATTCACGACTTCGATGTCTTTGCCTATCGGAAGATGCCTTCGGTCTGAAAACGCCGGGCTGCCTACCAAAGGATGGTGGACGCGATCTTCAAAGATCACATAGGGAAATTGTTGAGGTCTATGTCGGCGATATAGTAGTCAAAAGCAAAAAGGCGAAACTGCGCCATTGACCTCGAAACTATTCTTCGACTCCTCGGTCGGCCAACCTCAAGCTTAATCCCGAGTGCACATTCGTGGTGAAGGCGGGTAAATTTACGGGATCTTGGGTTTCTCGAAGGCACAGCTAATCTACCAAGGTGAAAACGGTGCTCGACATGCGGGTCCCAAGAACCATCCGTGAAATACACAAACTCACCGGATGCAGCCACCCTCAGATTCCTATCTCGAGCTGCGAAGCGACTTCCTTCTTCAAGATCACGAGAGCTCAGTTTCACCCGGCAAGAAGAACACTGTCGCGCGCGGTGAAGGAATATCTCACCGACCCATCGACACTATCCGCCCCAAAGCAAGGTGAAACTCTATCGTTATATCGGCCGCCTCGGACGAGGCAATCGATCTTGATCTTGGTGCGAGATGAGATGGGGCGGCAACTCCCATCTACTTCATCACCGGGCTCTCAAAGGACCGGAGGCAGGTACACCAACCTCGAGAAGGTAGCTCGGCCTTGGTGAGCATGGCGGCGCCTCGACCTTACTTTCAAGCTCATTCCGTCCAGGTACTAACGGACTTACCTTTAAGACAAGTCTTATCAAAACCGGAGTCATCTGGACGTATAGCTAAGTGGGCACTGGAGCTCGGCGAGCATGATATCTCATACTCCCCCAGGCCGGCCATAAAAGGGCAAGCCCTTGCAGATTTCCTGGTGGAGGTCAAATTCACCGAGGTCGCCTCTACCGTAGTCGCTCCCGCCTCACGGCGGAGGAACATCCTTGCATCACTGTTGGTTGTTGGCGGATGTATGTGGGCGGAGCTTCATGCAAGACCGGCGGAGCGAGCATCCTCCTCCTCGGCCCGGATAAGCAAGTGACATCGCCCTCGGTTTACCTTCCCGACTACCAACAACGAAGTGGAGTCTGGCACCGATCTCGGGACTCCGCTAGCAAAGGAATTGAAAGTGGACAATGTTGGATTTGTATCTTGAAAGCGGTTTGGTTGAGCTTGTATACAATGTTTCTGCTACCACTATTACAATCTCCTATCGGTTTGAATACTTGATTGCATATATCATGTCCCTTATCTCATATACAAGTTAGATCATACGGTGTGTAGAAGATCACGAAGTGCATATGATTGGTCAAGCTTAATGAGATATAAAAAGTTTCACACCGAGGGCGACTTAAGGACGAGTTGTCGGTTTGGGCTGCGATATAGATAAGTGACTTGACTTAGTTACTTGTCTGTCTTGGTGCGTCTACGGCGTATTGAAGGATCACGATGAGATGTGTTCTTCTTCCGACCGTCGTGAAGAACCAAGATCTCGGTGACTTACGATGATCTAAACCTCGATAAGGTATTAGGTGAGTATGAGTTCTTGACCATCACTTTGACTTGTTATGAGTGAGGGTTATATGTTCTAACCCAAGATTCTCCGCATCTTGGGTGGTGGCGATGCTTGTATGTCGCTAGTTATCTCATGTCGAGTCACCGTATCCGTTAAGGATGATGGCGTCCCTTAAGAGCTCAAAAGGTTTATTGTGCTAAACCCCGCAGTTGAGTTAGCTCAAGTACAATAATAAGGTTGAGTGGTACTACTTAGGAAATGAAGTTATTAATCGTTTAAGCGGTCGGTTTGCTATAAATGATTAATGGACGTTCGATATCTTAAATACGGAATTAAGTAATGTCTAAGTGCAAGCAGACTCAACTTCGGTAATAAAGTGGTAAGTCGGCATTTATTCTCTAGTGGCATGAATAAATGTTTATAAATTAATTTATGTTCGGTTGAACATAAGATAATTAATTTATTTGAGGCCCATCTTTATTCCTTGCATTTGATCATTGGGTTGGCCCATCCAGGCCGTAGTGAGAGGAAAATCGGCCCCATGATGCTCCATTGGCAAGATTTTATTCTCTATATCCCACAAGGATATTATTATATTTATGGTATATGCATAGATCATTTCCATATAAGATTATGGTAATAATCGAGAGTATGGAAATAATCACGAGTATAGAAATAATCACGAGATTATGGTAATTTTCCATATAGGATTATGGTAATTTCCATATAGGATTATGGTAATTTCCATATGGGATTAAGGTAGTGCATTATAAATATAAGGTATGAGATAAAGTCTAGGTTAATGCTCACATAATTAAACAAGAAATTTACGGCCCCTCATAGTGTTTGAGAGAGTATTTGAAAATTGTGAAGTGAGAGCAAAGGGTGATTTTCGAAGCATTCTCCATAGATCGTCCTCACTCGGCGTTGGAGATTGGGCGATCGGGATACTGCCCGTAAGGTCAAAGCACGAGTCCGATCCGTTCGATCCATTCATCTCGTTCCATCGACCTCTTGAGATCCAAAGGTAAACACGTGAAAACCCCTACGTGTTGCGATTAATTATATAGACGCATGCTAGGTTTATAATCAATGTATGGTGAATTAAATATCCAAGATGGATCCTCGGGGCGAGGGCTAAACATATGTTTTCCCCACACAATCTTTGCCAACAGGTCATGCAGCTTCTAAGGGAATATAGAGATGTATTTGCATGGTCTCCATTGGATATGGTAGGGTTTCGCCCGAGCTCATAACTCATCGTCTCAACATCGATCCGGCTACTAAACCGGTTCGTGAAGAGAAGTTTTGCCACGGAGCGCAGCCGGTCATAAGAGACGAGGTAACCCAACTCGTGAGGCTAAAATCTCATGCGAGGTTAAATACCCAACTGGATGGCTAATCCGTTGTAGTTCGAAGCCGGAGGAGGGATGGCGCATATGTGTCGACTATACCGACCTCAATAAGCACTTGCCCAAAGGACTGTACCCGCCCCGACATTGACAAGAAGGTGGAAGCATTGGTGGGGCATGAGATCTTGGGTTTCTGGATTTATGAGGATACCACCAAGTCTGATGAGCCGGAGGGCGCCCCAAAAGCGGCGTTCATTCGACTTGATGTCTTTGCCTATCGGAAGATGCCTTCGATTGAAAACGCTGAGCTACCTACCAAAGGATGGTGGACGCGATCTTCAAAGATCACATAGGGAAATTGTTGAGGTCTATGTCGGCGATATAGTAGTCAAAGCAAAAAGTCGAGAAGCTGCGCCATTGACCTCGAAACTATTCTTGACTCCTCGGTCGGCCAACCTCAAGCTTAATCCCCGAAGTGCACATTCGTGGTGAAGGCGGGTAAATTTGGGATCTTTGGGTTTCTCAAGAAGGCACAGCTAATCTACCAAGGTGAAAGCGGTGCTCGACATGCGGGTCCCAAGAACCATCCGTGAAATACACAAACTCACCTGGATGCTGGCCACCCTCGTGATTCCTATCTCGAGTGCCGAGAAGCGACTTCCTTCTTCAAGATCACGAGGAGCTCCAGTTTCACTGGCAAGAAGAACACCGGTCGCCTTCGCGGTGAAGGAATATCTCGCCGACCCACCGACACTATCCGCCCAAAGCAAGGTGAAACTCTATCGTTATATCGGCCGCCTCGGACGAGGCAATCGATCTTGATCTTGGTGCGAGATGAGATGGGACGGCAACTCCCATCTACTTCATCACCGGGCTCTCAAAGGACCGGAGCGAGTACACCAACCTCGAGAAGGTAGCTCGGCCTTGGTGAGCATGACGGCGCCTCGACCTTACTTTCAAGCTCATTCCGTCCGGTACTAACGGACTTACCTTTAAGACAAGTCTTATCAAAACCGGAGTCATCACGGACGTATAGCTAAGTGGGCACTTGGAGCTCGGCGAGCATGATATCTCATACTCCCAGGTGCCGGCCATAAAGGGCAAGCCACTTGCAGTTTCTGGTGGAGGTCAAATTCACCGAGGTCGCCTCTACCAGGTGAGGTCGCTCCCCCTCACGGCGGAGGAACTCCGTCCTTGCATCACCCGTTGGTTGTTGGCGGATGTATGTGGGCGGAGCTTCATGCAAGACCGGGCAGATAAGCGAGCGAGCATCCTCCTCCTCGGCCCGATAAGCAAGAAGTGACATCGCCTCCGGTTTACCTTCCCGACTACCAACAACGAAGTGGAGTCTTGGCGGCATCGATCTCGGGACTCAGCGCCTAGCAAAGGAATTGAAAGTGGACAATGTTGGATTTGTATCTTGAAAGCGGTTTGGTTGAGCTTGTATACAATGTTTCTGTTACCACTATTACAATCTCCTATCGGTTTGAATACTTGATTGCATATATCATGTCCCTTATCTCATATACAAGTTAGATCATACGATTGTGTCAAGATCACGAGTGCGTATGATTGGTCGAGCAATGAGATATAAAAAGTTTCACGGTGAGGCGGCTTAAGGACGAGTTGTCGGTTTAGGCTGCGGTATAGATAAGTGACTTGACTTAGTTACTTGTCTATCTTTGATGCGTCTACGGCGTATTGAAGGATCACGATGAGATGTGTTCTTCTTCGACCGTCGTGAAGAACCAAGATCTCGGTGACTTACGATGATCTAAACCTCGATAAGGTATTAGGTGAGTATGAGTTCTTGACCATCACTTTGACTTGTTATGAGTGAGGGTTATATGTTCTAACCAATTCTCGCATCTTGGGTGGTGGCGATCTTGTATGTCACGCTAGTTATCATGTCAGTCACGTATCCGTTTAGGATGATGGCGTCCCCAAGGAGCTCAAAGGTTTATTGTACTAAACCCCCGCAGGTTGAGTTTGCTCAAGTACAATAATAAGGTTGAGTGGTACTACTTAAGAAATAAAGTTATTAATCGTTTTAAGCGATCGATTGCTATAAATGATTAATGGACGTTCGATATCTTAAATCGAGGATTCGTAATGTCTAAGTGCAAGCCCGACTCAACTTGGTAATAAAGGGTAAGTCAACATTCTTTCTCTAGTGGCATGATCGAATGTTTATAAATTAATTTATGTTCTGGGCTGAACATAAGATAATTAATTTATTTGAGGCCCATCTTTATTCCTTGCATTTGATCCCTGGGCTGGCCCATCCAGGCCCGTAGCACTGAGGAAAATCGGCGCCCCCTATTGCTCAATTGGCAAGATTTTATTCTCTTTATCCACAAGGATATAATTATATTTATGGTATATGCATAGATCCTTTCCATATAAGATTATGGTAATAATCTTGAGTATGGAAATAATCTGAAGTATGGAAATAATCCTAAGAGTATGGTAATATTCCATATAGGATTATGGTAATATTCCATATAGGATTATGGTAATATTCCATATAGGATTAAGGTAGTGCATTATAAATATAAGGTATGAGATAATGTCTAGGTTAATGCTCACATATTGCAAGCATAATTTTCGGCCATCACATATTGAGATTCTCGAAAATTGTGAAGAGCTCGGGTGATTTTCCGGTGCATTCTCCATAGATCGTCCTCACTCGACGTTGGAGTTTGGGTATCCGGGATACAGTCCAGAAGGTCAAAGCACGAGTCTCGATCGTTCGATCCGTTCATCTCGTTCCACCCACCTCGGCGGATCGAAGGTAAACACGTGAAAACCCCTACGTGTTGCGATTTAATTATATAGGCAGCATGCTGGGTTTATAATCAATGTATGGTGAATTAAACACCCAAGATGGATCCTCGGGCGAGGGTTAACATACGTTTTCCCTTGATTGGTATCGAGCACGGGATCGAGAATCTTGGCTCTGTTGGATTAATCACGTTTGATTATTACGTGCGTTTATTTAATTGTGGATCATGGTGTTCATCGTGGCTCGTTTATTGTTTTGTTGGTTTTGTTTTACACCACGAGAAAATCCGTGGTTAGATTAGATTTTATTATGTAAATCTTATCGCGTAAAGAAAACGAGCGAAAAACGAAGAAGCAGCGACGGGAAAAGCAGTCACTCGGCGGTCCACGGGCGGTATCTGCGGCGAGCCTCGCGATCGCGAGGGCGATCGCGAGGGGCGCGGGCGGCGAAGCGTGCGTTCGCGCGAGATCCTGGCGCCACGCGAGCAATCGGCGATCGGCGATCGCGAGATCGACCGCAACAAGCGGCGGCGAGCTAGCGGGCGGCGAGGCGGCGTTCGCGCGTGAAACCAGCGCCATGGCGGACTTCAGCGATCGCGAGTTTCGGCGGCCGGGCGGCAGCGTCTCGGCGAGCGTTCGGCGCTCGGGCGTGGCAACACGCGTGCTCGGCGGGTCGCGGTCGCATTAGCGACAGCGAGGTAACTCCCGCGAGGAACAGCGCGGCGCTGCGACGAAAGGCTGGGCGGCGGTGGCCTTGCCCTAACAGCGGCTCGGCCTGGATTGGGCGACCGGGCCCGGACCCGTTTTCAAGATTTTCCGGTCCGTGCCCGTGCGCGAGGCCCATTGTTGAATCCGGTCCGTGCGGGTGCATGCGAGGCCCGTTTTGAAGTTTAATTACATACTTTGTAAATCTATGTAATAGATTAGATATAAATGTGCGGGTTTCACGATTGGGCGCGATGAGCGTTTTATTTTATTTTTATCGTTCATATGCATGTCGTGGATGTTTAAATTATGCGATAGCATGCTATGTATGTTTAAATTACGTTGACAAACCTTTAAGTGTTTTACGTAATTGGATGCGCATAGTAAGCATGCTAGGTTTATCGCGTTTATCAAGCATATTTTAGAATTACTGCGAGCATGTTTTACATGTTGAGTTCTATAGAAAAGCATGCTAGGATTACGTGATCTGCATGGACAAACCTTTTGAATAAAAAGACAAGCAAGCAACCCGACAAATTATTTTTCAAATTAAAATGTCGAGACCTCCACTTTTGATCTCTAAACAAAGTGAGGCATGCTTGTGATGGCGTCCACGCGCGTGGCTTGCTTGCCTTTGTTTATCATAAGTTTGTTAGATGAGATTTCTAAATAAAACTTTTAAATCTATTGAGAAGTGGGAGTTTCATGTGTAGGCGATCACAGCGTGGCTTGCGTGTGCGATTTTCATAAGTTCTCTAGAGATAGATATAAAATGAGATAACAAAATTTGAATTGGGCGGTATGGTCCGGTGAGTATACCAATTCTAAGAATTCATTTTCTGTTTGTTAAAATTGTGGTCATTGTAGACATCACCTCAAGTACAACTTCATGAAGTCCGCTTCTTGCGATAGTGATGTGGTCTAGTAAGGTCCAATCATTAATTTCATTTGTCATAAGGATAAGTTGACATGGATTGAAATTAAGCGACTAAAGGTATATTTTAGTGCAGTCGGGGTTCGTGTATAGCGTCCACAGCGTGGCTTGCATGTGGGATTCCTTGGGCGATTGGAGGTTTCAATTAATATTGTTTTATCAAAGGTTACAATATTATTGTTACAATTATTTGCAATCGTATGCTTATGTGTTTTACATTATCGTTTTGAGATATGTCTCTTACGCGATTATCAATATGCTACGCACAAAATCCGTTATCCGGTCCAAATTTTATCGAGTGGAAGCGAAACATGGAATATGTTCTTATCATTTGAAGAACACATGTTTGTTCTCACTACTCTAAACCGGATGCCCTTCTTGACACGTCGACTAATGAGCGGCGAGTCGGCGGACTTTGGAATAAGTCGAACAATATGGCTAAATGCTATATGATGACTCACGATGTCCAAGGCTTGCAGTGCGACATCGATCGATGGTGAGCGCGACGATATTTGGTCGAGTCTCGAGGTAAGTTTGGGCGATCGGATCGGACGATCCGCTTCCACACAATGAGAGAAATCTTGGCGTGTAAGATGGAAGAAGGAAGTTCGGTCCATGAACATGTCTCCCATGACTCGTCTCATGGATAGTCTTGATCGGTTGGGAGGAGGTATTGTGGCCAAGCGAAAGTCGATATCATCCTCAATACACGCCCAAGTCTTTTGAGAACTTTCGGCGTGAATGCGATCATGAGCAAGACCGAGTTTACACTTAGTCGGTTGCTTAATGATCTCGTTCTTTGGAAGGAGTTATGGGAAAAGGGACACATGCTCTTGCTAGCACATCTAAGGGCCCAAAATTTTCATCGCAAAATGGAAATAGAAAAGGGGTACCAAAGGTGGTAGAAGCGAGGGAATTAGTGGGAGTAATGGGAACAAGAACATGGTTGCCACGGAGGCTTGAAGAAGCGAAGGAGAAGGCAAGTGCTTCAAGTGCGATGGGCCCGGGCATTGGAGGGCAAGTGCCCTATGCTCGAGGCTCAGTGCTGTTTGCTTTAATGTGAAACATGTTTAGCGACTTGTTCTACCCATTCTTGGGTAGTAGATCTGGTATGGCCATCATGTTTGTTACACCTTGCGGGTTCCTGCGGACAAGGAGGCTGTTTGATGGCGAGATAACGATCTCCATGGGAAGCAGGCGAAAGTCGTTGTTGCGAGTTGGAGATGTTTCTTTATGTTTTGGGACAACAGTTTTAGTTTTGAAAGGCGTTTTATATGTGCGGATTTTCGGTGGAACCTTGTTTACGTTTGAAATTATTTACTCATGGATATTACATTATTTTTGATAGTGGTGTTTCTATCATAAGAAATGGCGAAGTTATCGTGTTGGCACCTTATATAATTCACTTTATACTATTTACGCAAAACATAATACCTATAACTATGTTGCATCTTCATCAAAACCTAAAGAAAGTTCTCTTCGCAAGATGACTCTACTTTTCTCTCGGCATCTTAGATTAGGTCACATCAATCTAAATAGGATCAAAGGCGGCTAAGAATGGGCGTTGGGTGATCTCACGGTTACTCAGTTCCGGTCTGCGAATCTGTATAGAAGGTAAGATGTCGACCGGACCCTTCAAGCGAAGGGTTATAGAGCCAAAGAAATGTTGGAGTTAGTCCATTCGACTGTGTGGACGATGTCCACACAAGCTCGTGGAGAATGCAGTATTTTGTCACTTTCATTGTGATTACTCAAGTGCGGATACATATACTTCACGCGCAAGTCAGAATGCTTTGAGAAATTCAAAGAGTTTAAGGTGGAAGTGGAGGCGAAGCTAGGTAAGAGTATCAAGTCCTTGCGGATCCGATCGCGGTGGCGAATACCTCGATAACGAGTTTATGGACTATCTGGTGAAGTGTGGGATTACGTCGGTAGCCTTCACCGGACACATACTGACAAAATGGTGTGTCGGAGGCGAAGAAATAGGACTCTTTTGGAAATGGTTAGATCTATGATGAGTTATGCTACATTGCCTATTTCGTTAAGGGGTATGCATTAGAGGCGGCATACTTGCTAAATCTAGTACTGTCAGTCGGTCGAAAAGACCCCTTCGAGTTGTGGTTTGGGCGCATGAAGCCCGATTTAAGCCACATAAGGATATGGGCGATCCGGCACATGTCTTTGAACAAGAAGGGCGACAAGTTGGAGGCTAGATCCGGCGCAAGGCTGTTTATTGGCTATCTAGAGGAGCGAAGGTGGTTTATTCTATAGTCTAAGGATCGAAAGGTCATTATTAGCACTAATGCTCGATTCTTAGAAGAGGACTACATGAAAAATCATAAGTCAAAGTTGAAATCATTCTTCAAGAATTAGAAGATGATCGTATTCCACCACCGATTAGGCGAAAGTGCGAGATGTCGAGTCTAGTGGGAGGATCGACACGGATACTTGAAGAAATTGAAGTGGGTCGAGTTCCTTTGGAGATACCGACCCGTCTGAGTGGTACCTACGACAAGTTGTGCAAGTTAGAGAACCACAAGTTTCTGCACCCACCGTTGCCATAGTGCTGTAGAACCTCGTCGTAGTGGGAGGTTGTTCGTCGACCCGAGCGATTTATGTTCGTGGGTGAATCTTGGTTTAGTCGGCGAGACGAACATGCGATAATCGACCCATGGACATACTGAGGAGGCGATCTGAAGATATTGATGCAAGATCATGGCACACCGCTATGGACTTAGAAATGGAGTCCATGCGACTATGGATGTATATGAAAGACACCTCTACGGATGGCGAGGAAGCCGTGGGTAGTAAGTGGATATCTGAGAGGAAGAGATTCCGATGGAGGTTTCGACTTTCAAAGCCGGGCTTGTGGCGAAAGGTACACTTTCAGTTGAGGGCATCGATTTCGATGAGACCTTTTCGCTGTAGCAATGCTCAAGTCCATCGAATTCTTCTAGCCATAGCAGCCCACTTGAACCTAGAGGTTTGGCAAATGGATGTTAAAACCGCTTTTCTAAGCGGTTACCTTGAGGAAGGTAGAGACATCTATATGCGTGACTTTGAAGGTTATGTGGTAAAGGGTGAAAAGCATCTAGTATGGAAGCTTAAGAAGTCCATTTATGGACTTAGCGAACCTCCCGATCATGGAACTTACGCTTTGAGGTGGTAAAGTCCTATGGATTTACCAGTTGCTAGCGAGAGTTGTGTGTATCGGTTAGATGTCAACGGTGATGTGGTATTTCTTGCACTTTATGTAGATGACATCCTTCTAGTTGGCAACAACGTGAAGTGTTATCGAGGCGTAAAGAGTTGGTTATCGATCGGTTTCAAATGAAAGACCTAGGAGATCGTACATTCTTGGGATCAAGGTTTACCGAGATCGCGAGAAGAAAATATTGAGCTTATCTCGGGCGTCTTACATTGATCTTGTGATTACTCGTTTTAGTATGCGACCGCGAAAGGATTGCTACCTTTCACACATGGCGTTCCTTTATCTAAAGCCGCGATCACCTATGATTTGCAAAGGAGATAGAGGAAATGAGACAAGTTCCTACGCTTCAGCGTAGGAAGTCTCATGTCGCAATGCTATGCAGAGACCGATATTTGCTATCGGTGGCATAGTAGCTGAATATCGATCTAACCACGGACAAGCTCATTGGATTGCGATGGCATATACTCAAGTACGAAAAGGACTCGAGATTATAGGCTGGTTTACCATCGAGATAGTCTAATGCCTTTGGGTTATCTGACTTCGGTTTCAAGTGGCCGTGATGAGAAAAAGTCGACCTCGGGCTATGTGTTTACCTTGGGAGGTGGAGCCGTATCTGGCGGAGTGCAAGCGGCGATGCATTGCGGACTCTACCATGGAAGCCGAATATGTAGCCGCCTTGGAGGCTTCTAAGGAGGCTGTATGGTTGAGAACTACCTCATGGATCTAGATGTGGTACTGGTTTGCCCAAGAGTATCATAGTTTCTTGTGATAACTTTCGGTGCGATGTGAAACTCGAAGGAACCACGGACCCACAAAGCGACCAAACACATAGAGAAAGTACCATGTCATCGAGAAATCGTTAGGCGGTGGCGTGCTGATTGAAAAGATTGATCTGACGGAAAATCTAGCGGATCCATTCACGAAGAGCACGCCGCAAAAGTCTACGATGAACACGTTAGAGGACTTGGATTGCGCTTGATGGCACCCACTTAGAAAGGAAACTTTTGTATAAGTGGGAGAAGCAAAGTGATGGTTGTTTGTAATAGCTAGTAGAAAGACACATTGTATACTAAAAGTTTGCTTTAGTATAAGTGGGAGATTGTTGGTTTGTATCTTGAAAGCGGTTTGGTTGAGCTTGTATACAATGTTTCTGTTACCACTATTACAATCTCCTATCGATTTGAATACTTGATTGCATATATCTGTGTCCCTTATCTCATATACAAGTTAGATCATACGGTGTGTAGAAGATCACGAGAAGTGCGTATGATTGGTCAAGCAATGAGATATAAAAGTTTCACGGTGAGGCGACTTAAGGGCGAGTTGTCGGTTTAGGCTGCGGTATAGATAAGTGACTTGACTTAGTTACTTGTCTATCTTTGATGCGTCTCGGCGTATTGAAGGATCACGATGAGATGTGTTCTTCTTTCGACCGTCGTGAAGAACCAAGATCTCGGTGACTTACGATGATCTAAACCTCGATAAGGTATTAGGTGAGTATGAGTTCTTGACCATCACTTTGACTTGTTATGAGTGAGGTTATATGTTCTAACCAATTCTCGCATCTTGGGTGGTGGCGATCTTGTATGTCACGCTAGTTATACATGTCGAGTCACCGTATCCGTTTAGGATGATGGCGTCCCTTAAGGAGCTCAAAGGTTTATTGTACTAAACCTGCGGGTTGAGTTAGCTCAAGTACAATAATAAGGTTGAGTGGTACTACTTGAGAAATAAAGTTATTAATCATTTTAAGCGATCAGTTGCTATAAATGATTAATGGACGTTCGATATCTTAAATACGAGGATTCGTAATGTCTAAGTGCAAGCCCGCTCAACCCGGTAATAAAGGGTAAGTCGACATTCTTTCTCTAGTGGCATGATCGAATGTTTATAAATTAATTTATGTTACAGGTGAACATAAGATAATTAATTTATTTGAGGCCCATCTTTATTCCTTGCATTTGATCCTGGTGGCCCATCAGGGCCCGTAGCTTCGAGGAAAATCGGCGCCCCTATTGCTCGATTGGCGAGATTTTATTCTCTTTATCCACAAGGATATAATTATATTTATGGTATATGCATAGATCCTTTCCATATAAGATTATGGTAATAATCTTGAGTATGGAAATAATCCTAAGAGTATGGAAATAATCCTAAGAGTATGGTAATATTCCATATAGGATTATGGTAATATTCCATATAGGATTATGGTAATATTCCATATAGGATTAAGGTAGTGCATTATAAATATAAGGTATGAGATAATGTCTAGGTTAATGCTCACATATTGCAAGCATAATTTTCGGCCATCACATATTGAGATTCTCGAAAATTGTGAAGAGCTCGGGTGATTTTCCGGTGCATTCTCCATAGATCGTCCTCACTCGACGTTGGAGTTTGGGTATCAGGGATACTGATCAGGAAGGTCAAAGCACGAGTCTCGATCGTTCGATCCGTTCGTCCGTTCGACCCGCCTCGGCGGATCGAAAGGTAAACACGTGAAAACCCCTACGTGTTGCGATTTAATTATATAGGCGCATGCTGGGTTTATAATCAATGTATGGTGAATTAAACACCCAAGATGGATCCTCGGGCGAGGTTAACATCGTTTTCCTTGGAGTCCGAGATATTTGGAGATTCCAGTCGTGGTAAACGGTCTTAGGCACATACGAGGCTAAGGAGGATCGAATAAGCGATCCTTGAGAAAGCGAGAGATGCTGGCCTCATTCGAGATACTTGATTTAATCAAATCCACGAGGGAAAGCAGCCGGTGACATCCTTAGTAAATTGGCCGTCGTCGGCAAATCCGCCCGATGAGGAAGTTCATTCGGAAGCATTGAGGCGCCCGTCGGCGTTATCTCGGTGAATCAAGCGGATAGCCCCTAAAGCATACACGGAAGTTGGCACACTACCTCGGGATCGGCTTGAGGCCAAAAGATGATGGTGAAATCGAAGTATCTTATGTATGAGGGCTCGCTCTCTAGGAAGTCTTACCTTCACCCTCCCGAGGTGCCTTGGGCGGAAGAAGCCGACTCGTGTAATGAGATTCACAGAGGATCTTGCGGAAGCCACATCGGCTCACGGGCTCTTTCAAAGAAGGCGTTGAGGTCGGGATATTGGCCCACCCTTATTCAAGATTCACGAACTCGTCAAAAGTGTCAGAGTGTCGGCTTCACTCCGCGGTCAGCTACCCCGGACCGATCTGGCGGCTGCGGGCCCATGGCCTTTCATGCGATGGGGATCGACATCGTTGGTCCGTTCGACCGAGCACCGGTCGGCCGATATTTAGTCGTTGCCGTGAACTACTTCACAAAATGGGTCGGTGAGCCAGCTGTCGAACCTCGCGAGCAAAGTTGATTCGAGACCGTGTGGAAGAATATAGTCTGCCGCTTGGCATACCACATTCGGTCTCGGATAATGGCACCCAGTTAAATCGATAAAATTTCAGGAGGCGGTGCGAAGAGCTCCGGATCGACCAGCGCTTCACTTGTCGCACCGCAAAGCGATGGTCGGACCGGGTGACGAACCGCACTGATTATACAAGGATTAAAGAAGAGGCTGAACCGAGCTAAAGGCGATTGGGCTGAAAACCTTCCCAAGTCCTCTGGTCCTCTGAGCGACACCTCGGACTTGCACGGGCTGCTTTTAGCTTGGTCTATGGGCCGGGGCCGTCATCACCGGTGAAATCGGCGCAGAGCCCACGCCTCTTCACTTTGACCCGGATGGGAGCGAGGACGACTGCGGACCAACCTTGATGCCCTCGAGAAAACGCGAACTCGCCTTCATAAGCGAAGCTAAGTCTGAGGGCGGTCGCGCGGTGTTACAACAAAGGGTCAAAGCCTCCTTGCTGCAAGTGGCGACCTCGTCCTCTGAAATAATGAAGCCGTGAGCCGAGCGTCTTAACAAGTTGGATCCGACTTGGGAAGGCCCATACAGCGTTCACGAGGACCTCGGCAAGGGGCCTACAACTATCTCACCTATCAGGTGCGCTTATCCCAGAACACGGCATATTTCTCATTTAAGGAGGTACTTTACATAGCTTCGATTCGGATCGACCTTATGTTAGTCTCGCTTACTTGCTTTGCCCAAGTGCGATGTTATACACTTGATGAATAAAATATTTATTTTTCTAATGAGTATTCCATTTTATTGATATCGAACATCTATTTGGATATACCGCATTTAAACCTTCACGAGGGACGCCCTCACGAAGATGAATAACCCACTAAGTAGGGTACTCACTAAGCGCGCGCGCTCGTAGATTACTCATTAAATTGAGCGTCTCGGTCACAGCGCATCTGACTACTCATTAATTTGGAAGTCTACATGCACGCATACAAATTACTCATTAAATTGAAAAATCTACATGTAAAGACATCCAGTTGGATCTCACCAAATTATGCTGTATCTGATATAAATACATTTACGACCAAGCGAAGTCCTAAGCTATGTTTATACCTCTCGAGAGGAAAACGTACACTTGAAGCGAGTCTAAATACATTTATACATACATACAAAGTCTGCACTATACACTCATTCGAGCTTAGGGCTCATACCTCGCCGAGACTCACCGGCGAGATAGTTCGAACAAAATCCCAGTCGGCGATGAATACCGGAATGAACTCGGTGCCTCCACCCAATCTATGAGGGCGGCACCACCTCGGCACACTCGGGGTGCGATCGACCCGACGCGGGCAAATTCCGGCCCGGGGATGCGATCTATGCAGAGGCCACATCTCGACCCGTGAGCTGACGTCGGGCGGGACCATGCCCTCGTCCCGAGCATCGCCCTTCCACGTCGACTGCTGCCCTCGCGCGCCTGCGCCTCCGACCGCCGGCGTCCTCCTCTAAGCTCCTCTTCGGTGGACCCATTAGATGGAGCACTTGGCGTGATCGGGTAGCCGCCCTCCTCTTGAGCTCTTGATTATTGGACCATCGGCGCGCGCGTGTAGGCTACGCTGCTGGGGGCTGGGGCATCGTCGTTTATGAGCGATCTCGTACATCTGCATGTATTTCGGGATAGAGTCGGCGGTCTTTAAACTTCTTGCTATTTGGCCCTCCTCATCCCTCGGCACCATGCCCTCCGCCAACAAGCTCACGAACTCGATCGTCGGCTTGGATATGGTAGTTCCACCGATCGGCGGATTACGTTCTCATACTCTGCATGCTCTTCGAGATCAGAGCCGGCTCCTCTGTTGTCGACTCGAGCTCTCCTCGCATTGCATCGATCGTCCTTGGATCACATCTGCGGATAAATCAGCCCCGGACTTCAGTTGTGTAATCCTTAACTTTAACGCCTCGTTCTCGATGGGGAGGCGGACCACTCATGATCGACCTCATGCAACTTCGTTTGATTCGGTTGGACGATGCCGGTGACATCCATCTTGGCTAGAACTTGAGTCATTCGGCGAGACCGACTCCTCGATCGTCACCTCTTCATCCTTCTCGGCTAGAGCACCTCGGACTTCTTTCGGCTTTGTTAGTAACTCGTGATCGAGTCCGGTATTGAGATGTGGAATCTTGAAATAAACAACACAGCGCATTTTAACAAGATATGTCTATTATTGAAATGGAAGTTTGTACAACACGGTCTATCGACCACGGCAAATCGACCTATTACATTAGGTCCACCGACCTCGGGCTCATTGCTTGGACTCTCCGACCTCTTCTTTGCGCCGCTCTTTCTTTCTCTCAAAGTGCCGATCTTGGAAGGATGTCCGAGCTCGGTCCCGCGCCTCGGTTTTGGCTCTCAACTCGGCAAGGAATGCTTGAAGCTCCGTCTTCATCTTCCTTACACTGAGTTCTGACCTCCAGCCCGTCGGGGCGAGGCGGAAGATGCCAGCATCCACCACGGGGAAGGAGGTCGCCCGGCGATTATCGGGCATAATTCATGCATACCTCCCGAGTGCGACCTCAACCCAACCGTCTTGGGCCTTGTCAATCAGGTCTCTCGGCGCCAACTTCTCTGGTGGGCGAGATATCACTGCGGCCTCATCACACCGCCGGTCGGAGATGAAGGAGGAAAAACTCTCAGACTCGATAAGCTTCTGGCGAAGGCCCTCGGCATAGGTCCTTGCCCCGCCAACCAAGGCGCTTGTCTGTGACGACTTCTTCTCCGCCTCGGCAGCCTCCTCTGGCGCTCTCCACTTGGCCACGGGCCACTCGTAGGCCCGGTCCTTCCTTCTTAAGGGCTCTCGGTGGCCGTCTTTTCCACTTCGCGTCGCCTTTGCAAGTTCGGCGTCCGCCTGGCGGCGGCGGTAGCGGATTCACGGCCCTCGGGCGTCGGCGTGGCGATCTTCTCTCCATGGCCTCGTATTGCGGCGCCCTCAACAACAAGACCGGCCATGCGGTGCGTCTCACCTACCATCGAGGCGCGTCACGAATATAGAATAATTAGCAACACGTAACGAAAAATTACAAGGAGAAGAGTAGCGACTTATACCTTTGGGAAGGATAAAGAAGTCTTGGCGAGCGGCACTCGAGCGGGGGCGGACATGGACCTCGATCTCCAGTCGGGCCGAGGTCGCCCGAGGGCGATCGATGAAGTCCTCGGGCGTCCACCACCACAGGCTGCTTGGGTGGACTCGCCGCCTCGCCTTCTTCCTCGGGCTCCTTCGATCGAGGATGGTGCAGGGCGCGACGAGCTCGATATATTGACTTCTCTGCTAGGGTCAATCTTCACTGCATACAGAATGAGAATTTCGTTAGCACAACGAAATCAGACGGGGGAAATAAAGATAAGAAGGTTGCCTCACCCAAATCGGACCACGATCTGGAGCTTCGACCTATAAACACTCAAATGACATTGTTCAAGTCATCCTCGGTATAATTAATCGATAGGATCTCGCCTATATCGTTCAACATCTTCTCCATGGGGCCGGGGATTGATTTTCACATCCTTCATCTCAGAGGCCCACTCGTACCTCGGATACCCCTCGACCCGCGAAAAGTATCTATTTGCGGTGGGATACCTTGAGGGGAAGCTATTTAAACTTGAGACGAGGTGAAAGATAATACACCTCCTATAGACTTGATGCTAAAAACGCATCAAGACTTGAAAAACTCTCCTTTATGCCATAACAGGCCCGACCTAGCCCAACCGCCGACCTAATAGAATTCGAGGTCGGTTGGCATATGGGGATCGAAAATACTCTTGAAAGCTAAGGAAAATAGGGCAAAAGAAAACCTAAGCCCACTATTAAACTATCTACAAAATGGTAATAAACCCCTCCGGATGGGCCATCGCCTATCATTGGGTTTAATGAGCACCACCATGCATCCTACGGGATGTGGTATTTCTCATAACCACCAAGAGCTCCTCTGTCGTTAAAGTTGATCTCGCCGCACCAATCACGATGCCATCCCATACCGAAGACACCCGTGAAACCACAGAACTAAGTCTATAGATTTACCTGGCGGTTGTGGCATATATAATCCACTACATCTAATCTGGGCGGTAACCCGAAACCGAACCGAGTTATCGAGGCGAGAAGAGGAATGAGAAGATGAAGAATACATACTTACTTTTTTCGGGCGAGATTTCGATTTCTTCAACAAAGTTTGAAAGAGGAATTGGGAATTTCTAAGGGTATGCTCTGCCGGAATAAAGCGTCGAAGAAGAAAGTGAGCAGTTGCCTCTTTTGGACCTATTTATAGGACAAATGGCGCTAAAATCTGCCGTTTAAACTTATCACACGTGCCTATCTACGATTGGATGTGTGATGGACACGCTACGCTGTTCGACGCCCAACTACCGCTGCGCGTATGGCGTACTCTATGGAAGGCAGACCGCCGATCGATCACGTAATGATTACATTGAGCTCGGACATCGGACTCGCCCGTATCCTCGCCGGACCGGCGAAGTATTCCGGTGGGACCTCGGCGTCCTCGACGCCGGACCTCGGCGTCCGCCAATCGATCACGTAATGATTACATTGAGCTCGGACGCCGGACTCGCCCATGTCGCCTCCGGACCGGTAGTATTTGGTCGGACCTCGGCGTCCTCCAAAATGCGAGGAGCCATACGGTGTCGCACTCGTCTTTGAAACGACCACCCAAATCAAACCTCGGTGTAACCTATACAAGATTCGGTCATAATTCGGCTTCCTTGTGCGGCAAGAGACAAGAACCTTCAGCGAAAACTTCACCGAGCAACGTCCGCCTCGGCAAAGCACATTCTCCGCCGCACCGGCAAGGCTATTCCTTGACTTTTGAGGGACTATGATAGGATATGGCCCAACCTCTCGGGCCCACTAGCGAGCCCAAGCAGTGGGCCTAACCTAATGTTGCCTACTCGGTTCGCCCAATGACAGCCCCAAACCCTAATTAAAGGCGAGTCGAGCACACGATAAAGGGGTAGCGGTGGAAATCATGGGCAATTATGGTGGAGATCATGGTCGGTTATGGGAGGATCATGAGCCCATGATCAAGGGATTCGTGATAAGGTTTACGTTTATGTATAAATAGGAGTTAGATTGAAGGTAAAAGGGTTAACAAATTCTGAATACTAGAGCTCTTTGAGATACTCATTGTAATACGATTATAGTGAACATCTTGAGGACCATCACCTCCGTGGACGTAGATCTTTCTCTTGATCGAACCACGTTAAAACTCCTGTGTTCTTTACTGCTTTCTATAAATCTTTCATATCGACGTAGACAGATTTATCACTGACAATAATTTATAAAATTTTAGTATATGTGCACAATAAATAAACTAAATATGCTATGAAAATATTTCACCAGTGCAATAAGTACTGAAAAACATGTATAAAATGAATACATAAATTTTTTTACATGCGTATGTGTAAAATGAATACGCTAAAAAGCTATAAAAATATTCCACCAATGCAATAACTTAAAAACACGTATGAATCGATAAATTTTTTTTAACATGCATTTTTCATGGTTTGTAGCTTTGATCACAAATAAATTTTCAGATATTAAGTATAGAAACTGAAATAATCTATGTAAAAAAATAAGTAAAGGGTAGATAACAAGAAATTTCTTAAAAATAGGTTGAAATCGTGTTTTATCTATATTTAAGGGAAAAACTATTTTAACAATAGTAAATTAATGATTTAACCTTGAAAATTATCATGCTAAAAAATATTATATCACCTATAGCTACAAATTGTAGCATAACGAAAATAAATCTTGTCCACTAATTTACTAAAATCAATGATTTTCATTTATTCTTATTTCTTAAAAAATCATTCTACCTTATCCATTATATATATATATATATATATATATATATATATATATATATATATATATATGGACTGTTAACGTGAGAACCTTTTATTGTGAGAACGTGAGAACAAAAACCGATGAATTCACGGTGAAAGTTGATGAATCATTGAAAATTGCGAATCCAAAAATTAGAATTTTCGCCTCTCATGGTATTCGAACCCGGTGAAAAATTACGAATTTTGAATTCATTAACTTTCTCAACGGTTCATCAACTTCATGTAATTCATTTGGTTCTTAGTTTTAGGATAAGAATGGTTCTTATTTGAACCAAACTCTCTCTCTCTCTCTCTCTATATATATATATATATATATATATAGGAGATAGTCAGTGAAATGATAATTTGGTAGGAAATATGAATGAATCTGGGCCTTTGATTTTCTATATCAATGGTTGAAATTTAATTTTCGGGTGTTCTACGCTTTATGTTTATGTTCTACGGATTATTGTGCAAAGACTAGAACTCTTCTTCTTCTGTTTAGAATGAAAATGTGCTAAACTAATATATTTAGCATATGTGCTACGAATGGATGAAATATGTGCTAAACTAACATGTGCAATATAATAATTACGATTGTGCTATACAAATATGAAAGATGTGCTACTATTCTATTTTAGTACATTAAGAAGCTTTCTTTAACCAACCCCTATATATATATATATATAGAGAGAGAGGTTGAAATAAGAACCAATTTTAACGTGAGAACTAAGAACTACGAAAATTCTTTACGAACAAAATGAATATGCTATGAAAGTTAATGAATCTGTTGCGAAAGTTAATGAATCAAAAATTGAATTTTCATCGTGGTTGAATCCCATGAGGCGAAAATTCTATTTTTTTATTCATTAACTGCACATTCATTAACTTTCATAGCATATCATTTCATCTCATGACAATAAAAATGGTTCACGTTAACCTCCCATATATATATATATATAAACCGATTATGGTGTGGATATCTCTTATAGTGTCGAAAAAGAACTATTAATATCCATTTAGTTAACTTAATGAATGGTTAAGATTATTGGTTTTATTGTTACTATATTTTTTTATAGATAAGAATATTTTTATAATTTTAATATTTCTATAAATATAAATCCCAAATTTTAAGAGATCTCTTTTATTTTCTCTTCCTTTTCTCTCTCACGTTCTCTCATTTTCTCTCTCTTCTTTATCAGTCTATTCTGTTATTCTTTCTGTGTATATTATTAGTTTTATTGTTTTACATCTACACAATTGTATATTTGAACATACTTAGATATGCATCCTTCAATTTTGTATTTGCATTTTTATTTTGAATCTGCATTTAGATATGTTGATTTAGAAAGCGTGCATTTAGACAATTGCAAATATATATATATATATATATATATATATATATATATATATATATATATATATAGACACAAAATTTAATCATTTGATGTGCACAAATGATATGTGCATATATCCATATATTCACGATCAACAAACACATGTCATATATATCACAATGCACATTATACTATAGTACAAAACAAACAAATAGAGAGAGATAAATCTTTTAAAATTCGGGATTGACATGTATAGAAATATTAAAATTACTAAAACATTCTTATCTACTAAATAAATTAAATAAAATGTTAATAATACCACCAATAATTTTAACCGTCTATTAAATTAATTAGACGAATATTAATAGTTCTTATTTTTATAGGATAAAGCTTCCTATAAAAGCTTGTATATGTATGAACTATCTCTATATATCCTAGCTAAATCTCCTCCGTCCCAAATTATTGGCACCCATTTTGCACAAATATTAAGAAAAAAATGGATTAAGGGGTTTAATGATGTTGGTCATGAGATTTAATGTTAATAAAGTAGGAGAGAAATAGATTGTGAGAGTGAGAGAGGGTAGAATGTTGGTCATGATTTAATCTTAATAAAGGACCTAATTTTGCATTTTGACATGTGTCGATTGGGTGAGACAACCCGATTTGACAAGTGTCTTCAATTGAAATTTGAGACGGAGGAGTATAAACAATTGTATTCAAGATCCGGCAACGTGGCATTATATATTTATCTGAATCTTCGAGGTGATTAATCTAAATTTTCAATTTTTTAATCACAATGCGAACAAATAATGATCAGGTGGATGACGTGTGCTGCGAACCATTGATTACTAACTATATAATAATCCATTACAAGAGAAGAAATCATTGATTACTCACCCAATCTCTAATTCAACGGAACTGGTCACGTCCTGATTTCGTACAGCTCAGCTAGTGTGTCAAACAATTTGAACAAACTATATAATAATCCATCACAAGAGAAGAAATCATACTGACAAAATAGATAGATACCGATGGAAGATCCGATACACTTTTGAACTTTTTCGCCAAGCCACTTCTGTAAAACATTTTAAGATACTCCCTTCGTCCACCAAAAGCGTGCATCGTTTTTTGGTGGTACAATTTAAGAAAAGCAGTAATGAGTGTAAAGTAGGTGTGTATAAAAGGTGTGTCGTTGGGATAATAAATGAATATATTAATGGATTGTGAGTGTAAAAAGGTGGGCCATGAGTGTTTTTTGTAAATAAGTGGATAAGTTGAGGTAAAAATGTAAAGTTGGTGTTTCTAAAAAGGAAAGTGCACATTTTGGTGAATGGACGAAAAGAATTAAATACGCGTTTTGGTGGACGGAGGAGTATTATAGAATGCAAAACCCATTTCTTTTCAATTTTGTGATGTGTTGTCCATTACTTTGAAGGTTATCCATTTATCAATATTAAAACCATATATATATATATATATATATATATATATATATATATATATATATATATGGTTGGATTCGTAGTATCCCGCTCCATATAGTATGTAGTCCCAATCTAGACCACACATTTGAACCGTGAGCGCATCAAAATTTGACACGTGGAAGCCAATTTTCGCTCGAGGGCAAAATGGGAAGGTGTCCGGTAGTATTGGGTCGAGGAGTCCTCGGCGTTGGGTATCCGCGGCCTGGGTTTAGGGCGCCGCATTCTTAATAAAATGACACCGCATTCAAAATAACATGACAACGTGACATCTGTCGTTTAGCGTTAAAATAAATTTATAACCTATTGCCCGTCAGGCGTAGCCATTGATAAGTATAAGTCGATCCCACGAGGAGTTGGTGTAGCAATCTACGATGTCGCGATGTCACTTAAAATGATGAGAGTGGTGTAATTATCTTGATCACTATAGGTAGACTAAAATAACACGAAACAAACTCGAAGGAATATCAAATAATAAGGCGAGTGCGGCTTGGGCAACAACCGTGAAGGCGATTAATACTCGGTCCTAGGTGCAAAGGTTTTCTACATGACATGCATCAACGGTTATAAGAGACATACATCGTGACCCGTTGTCACGCGTCACGCCCACGACGCACCAGCTCCAAATCTATCCTACGTATAAAGAAGGCAAGGACACCCTATGCAAACTATCTAACCCGTAATGCCCATGCACGAGACACCTCGGTACATGCGAAACCTACAGAGCGCGTTATGATCTAGATGGACCTAGGTATTGGCAAAGGCGGTGCTATGACTACTCCAACTCGCCCACACGATCGTACTATTTGGGGTGCGGGACACCCACACCTTAATCGAATTATTACTTGTAACCTCCTTACCCACTATGTTATTTCCTAACACACCGAGTTTGGTTAAGTTATATATTGCCCAGGACCTAGTCTTGGGAACACGCATGCGGATCGTATTGCCCTACTTAGACCTCTCGAGTTATATTAATCATGCTTCACTCGTTATGCCCAAACCGTAATAAAGACTTAGTTAGACATAAAATAAACAAACATGCAATGATTAATTGAAACCATAATTAAACGGAACCAACTTACTATTAATTGAGCGAAATAGAAGCGGCGAGCCCAAAGTGCACTTGCAAAACATCTGGCAAATCAAATATAAAAGTGTTTGCCTCGAAAGGACTTAATGTATGTGGTGATGCTGATGTTTTGATAATGCGAAGATGATAAAGCAGGCGAGGAGAGCGCACAAGTCGCGCCATCATCCCCTTTATATAGGCGAGAGGATCCATGATGGTGATGGCCCGTGGGCTGGAAATCTTAGGGTTTCCTTGTTGATCAACTTTATTTCCTTGCCCAGACGGATCAAGGTGATCTCTCCGGTTTCATGAGATTCGGTGTCATGTGCGCATCCTTTCCGGATTTAGCGAGATTCGCCCGGATCTCACGATCTTGCCCATTAGCTCTCCTCTCCCTTCTCTCGCCTCCTTCTTCTTGGTCTCGGTTGACTTCTTCACTTCCTTGCCCGTTACCTTACCCTTCGGAGATTGAACTTGTGCGGTGCAGCAAGGAGGTCACCGTCAAAACGGAACAACTCGGGGTTTGAAACCCAGGGCTGTGAGCTAAGCTCCTTGTGCCCTCGAGGTGCATCGTATCTCTATTCATCCGCCATGCAAGTTTCACCTTGCGCCCATTTCGCCTGCCTTGCCTGCGAGACCAATGTGTCCTCCGGACACAAAACACAACAAGAAAGACACAAAGACTCGATCTAGACCTAGACAAGACACGGAAAAAGAGCACAAAACTTGGGCTCACACATCTGCATCTCACCAACCGGCCTTTGGGTGCGTCGCCGACGACAACTGAGTAGGGACGGGTGCGTCTTTGAGATTAGGTAGGGCGCCTGGGTGTGTCTGAGAAGCTGGGTGAGAACCTTTGAGTCTTGCGTCGACACTAAGTTTGGGAAGAGCCACAACAAAACATAAATAATGCATATGAAATAACATAATCTGTATTTAAAACAACAAAACATCGCATTTAAAACAACATAAAGTCATATCGCGTCAACCGTATTTGGAGTGCTTGTGAATGAGCATGCATTAAAATTGAAACTCGAGATGCATATTTGTGTTCAGTGAATGCATTTTGTGTTCATTTGAATGCATAGTTGATTCAATTATATGAATGATTTATTTTCGAAATCACATAACAAATCAAATTACTTATCTACCCTTACTACCACAAATTAACGTGTAAAACTTTTAAAAATCGGTAGCGAATCTCACCACACGATTAATAGGATGGATGGATGAGATTGAGTATTACATCTATCTGGCTCGGTCTATTTGATCTCTCTCTCTCTCTCTATATATATATATATATATATATATATATATATATTTCTTTATGTCAAAAGCTCTCTGTATTCTAGATGATATGTCGAGAAGATCAAACCAAACTTGGGGAGAAATAAAAATATAATTAATAATATCACGTGAATGATTATGATAATAATATAGTAATAATTAACTTTTTACCTTGCATAACATTTTAGTTGTGCATCGATGATGTCTACAATTTTAGAAGTTCATGAACGACATTACTAAAATGAAAAGTTAATGCAAATAGTGAAAGATTTCAAAGTTCTGATA
This sequence comes from Salvia rosmarinus, assembly GCA_036937905.1. NCBI lineage: Eukaryota > Viridiplantae > Streptophyta > Magnoliopsida > Lamiales > Lamiaceae > Salvia > Salvia rosmarinus. The sequence continues at coordinate 58,411,011 of CM072818.1, read as the reverse complement.
CTTCTTAACAACTAACACGCTCAATATTTACTTTATTCAATTATGTGCAATTCAATATTTGTTAATATTATTAGCCAAGACTAGATTACAATCAATTATGAAATGTATATATATGACTATGAGTAAAACAAACATGGAAAGAAACAATAGAGACATAAAAAAAACTCTCTAGGTCCCTTAATTTTCTTCCCGAGAATCTTTGACACAAATTTTAATAAAAAATATTGAAAGTATTATGAGTGGAATAAGAATTCCATATTAGTGTAGTATTAAATTAATTAGTGGCAGACTATATGTGGTAAACGATATAAATAAAAATATTGTTGAGGATAATAAATATGAAATATTTTGTAAGATAGTTTCTATAAATAGAATATGAAGAAGTTTGAGAAACATACCAAAAAAAATTATGAAAAAAATTGAAGAAAAAAAGAGAATATTAATTAACTAAAACAGAGAAAAGATTCTAGATTTCATAAATAGACACACAGACAACTTTGATGCCCACATTACCTGAAATAATTAATTGGGCCAATATTTTTTTTATTATGTTATATGAAAAAAGTCACGAGCCAATGTAGGCTAGAATTAGAAAAAAAAAAGGAAACAAACGAAAGGATAAATAGCCAATAGGCTCCTGGTAGTGATGTGATTATTTTCTCTCTTAAAAGAATCTACTAAGAGAGAATAAACGAATCAGAAAAAGTTAGAGAACCCTTAAACAAGGATTAGTTGTGCAATACCTTTTGATCAAACTGTAATTGGTTGGGTTTAGTTAAGTCATATATAAAAATTGAAGAAGCATGATGTCTTACCCATTTCGAATTGCATCGAAGTCTAGTCAGCAATCATATAGCCAATGTATTTTACCTCAATGTCATCTAAGATCAAATTTCAAAGTTGGGAAGGAATAAACGTGATGTTTTTAATAATTATATAAAGTAGAGTAGTATCCACTAAAAAAAAAAAAAAAAAACTTGAGGAGAGTAGTTACTGCTTGCGATGCACTGATAAAAATGTTTATTAATATATAATTAACATATCAAAACGCAATAATAAACCATCAACAGGTGTAGGTTGTATCTATCATGTCTCAAAAATTGGCAAACTTATCGGCAGCTTATTTATACAAATTAAAAGCGAAAAATCATCCAGAAAGAGATTGGTGGTTCATAATCTGATCTTATAATATATCACATTTGTCATATTTTAATTTTATGTTTTATTTATATTAGCACCCACAACTTTCATAATTTACTATATTATAGATATGCTAAAAAGCAATATATGAGCACAACAAATAGTAGATTTTATCTTATCATATACTTTCTTTGATTTTTTTAAGTGTCTTATTGACATTTTTTCTTGTTTTTAAATAAATATCATAGTTCACAATTTGATAATAAAATAATGATATTTTTTTCATTTTATCCATCTTTAATACTTTTCGTAATTGATAAATAGTTCTATATATATATATATCACAGTTTTTTAATCAGGTTATAAAAGTTTTATTTTTTTGATATGTATAATATGATTATTGTGAAAACTTATAAAAAATCGAAAAAGAGTATGTTCTTAGCTTTTTTAATTTCCCAAGTAGGCAAATATTAATGGGTTGGATAAGATAGAGAGCACGATCGAGAGGCAGTGGAATCGTATATAGTGGTACTTTTTTTATTGATGCAATAAGTAGCAATAAAAATCAAGGCCATTACCTCTACCTAATCGAGGAAACATTCCAATTGAAGCTAATCAACTTAATGATCACTACTTCACTATTAACTTATCCCACTTTCACTATTATTTCCCGTAATCATATATCTTCTCAGCTTAAATATTTATTTGTTAAAATGTTTTTTTCTTTTCGCTTGGGTAGGTGAAAGACAGAATTTAAACCTCAGATATATAGACTTTATCTTTTATACAACAGAAGTTCGTTCACTTAGTTGTATAATGCATATAGGTAACATTTAAAATTATATACCAAACTGAAATTCAGCAAATAATACGGTTTATGCGACCAGATGTTTTAAGTCTTCACGGAGGCTAAGCATGTTATTTATGTAACACAAATTTTTGTATTTAAATTTTTATAAATACAAAATTGTATACAAAAATAATTTGAATTTGGATTTGATGAATTTGAGATGAGTTCGATCTCTATCTATCCTCTGATTCTTCTCTTCAATGTTGATTTCTTGAACGATCTTTGAATTTCTTCAAGTTGCTTGGAGGGGATGTGATTCCTTGATCTCCTTGAACTTGAAGTTTGAATTTGATGACATTGATTTGAAGGACTTCAGTCTTGTTTTCAGATCGAACGTCGGATTTGATTTGAAATGTTGAAGAACGTTTGAAGATCTTCAAGTTTGAGCGTCAATGCGGAGGGTTTTCACCATATTTCCGAATTGAACGCCTTCTTTGGAATGATTTGGGCGATGATCTTGGCGAAGAATGCGCGATTTGCGAAGAACACTTGAATGTTGAAGAAGACTTCAAAGCTTCTTGTTGGAGGATGACTTTAGCGAAGCGTGGTGATTTGCATGAAGAGCATGTGAATGTTGAAGAAGACTTGAAGCTTCTTGTTGGAGGATGATTTTGGCGAAGAGCGCGTGATTTGCCTGAAGAGCATGCCTGAATGTTGAAGAAGACTTGAAGCTTCTTGAAGACTTCACGAGGATTCTTCGAGTGTCTTGAGCTCTTGATTCTTCACTTCACTTCTCCTCCTATTTATGAGAGCCTTCCACCCATATTTATAGATTTAGGCTAGTGGGCTTATGGGCTTGAGCTTATGGGCATTTTATGGCTCATTTGACACAATTTGAGTGATTATTCATCTCCGATGTCGTTGCCACATGTCATTCTCTTATTTGTCGATAAAATTAAATATTAATCACATATCTATTTAATTTTGGAATAAATTTCATTAATAAAATATAAGTATAATTAATTATTTAATTAAGTATTTCTACACATGGCGCAATATAATTTGCTAACAATTTTAATTGTCTACAAATTGCCCCATCGAGACTTGTTCATGGGCGAGTTGTCTTGAAATGGACGAGTCTCGAAATTCATTGATAGTTTAGACTCTTGTCGATGAGTTCTTGAATTTGAATATGTAAATAGTTTATACTCATACTTAGGAGTTCTTGGACTTGATTTGAATTTGTAAACAGTTTAGACTCGTATTTAGGAGTTCTTCAATTTGAATATGTATTTGTAAACAGTTTATACTCTTATTTAGGAGTTCTTCAATTTGAATTTGTTAGGAATTTTATACTCGTTTCAAGGAGTTGTTCAATTTGGATTTGAATTTGTAAACAGTTTATACTCGTATTTAGGAGTTCTTCAATTTGATTTGAATTTGTAAACAGTTTATACTCGTATTTAGGAGTTATTGAACTTGATTTGAATTTGTAAACAGTTTATACTCGTATTTAGAAGTTCTTCGACTTGGATTTGAATTTGTAAACAGTTTATACTCGTATTTAGGAGTTCTTGAACTTGATTTGAATTTGTAAATAGTTTATACTCGTATTTAGGAGTTCTTCAATTTGATTTGAATTTATAAACGCTTATACTCGTATTGAGGTTCTTGAACTTGATTTGAATTTGTAAATGTTTATACTCGTGTTTAGGAGTTCTTGACTTGGTTTGAATTTGTAAATGCTTTATACTCGTATTTAGGAGTTCTTGAACTTGATTTGAATTTGTAAATAGTTTATACTCGTATTTAGGAGTTCTTGAATTTGTAAATAGTTTATACTCGTATTTAGGAGTTCTTGAATTTGAATTTAGAAAGTTTATACTCGTTTCAAGGAGTTCTTGAATTTGAATTTAGAAAGTTTATACTCGTTTCAAGGAGTTCTTGAATCTTGAATTTGAATTTGAATTTAGATTTTATGATCTTGCTTCAAAATTGGGCCTGTTTATTTACTTTACTTTTGGTGGCCCATTTACAAAAGAATGGCTCAAGTATTACAAATCTTAAACTTGGTCCAAAATGTTGAAAATATTGGGCTGTATTCTACTAAAGTGATAGCCAATTTAGGCATCAATATTGGCCCATATGATTCAACCTCGTTTTGTTTTGTTTTTTTTGCTTCTTTTTAAAAAAAAAAAAAAAAAAGCATACAGCCTCGGTTTATCTCATCATTTTTCTTTTTATTGTTTTTTTTTTTTCAAAATAGCATCTCTCTCTAAAGTTTGTTGGGATTGAAGATAAACTTTGAACATAACCCACAGAGGAAGGACGCCAGAAAAAAAAAATTGCAAGCCAATCTTTGGCAGAAGCAGTTTTATTTGCAGCTTTGTTGTGGCTTGGCAGGAGGCGATTGGGCATAGCTGGAGCATCTTTTTTTTTTTTTTTTATTGCATATGTACATGCAGACCCTAAAGCTAGGGTTTTGGTGAGATAATTTCCCCTATAAATAAGGATTCCTTCTAGTTTGTAACTCACCTGCAGCTGCATACCACTTCATCTTTCATTTTTTTTACCTTATTTTCCTTATTCTCGAGAGCTATCTTTCCTGCTGCAGAATTCCACTTGCCAAGCACCATTTTGATGTTGAGTTATATCCCTCCTTCTTACGGATGATATATCCAAAATAGACTTGCTTAGCATATAACTCAATTGCAGCATTTTGTGCAGCTTCTTCAGTCTCATTCCATCTATGTTGAAGTATATTACGGTCCAATCACGCACATTGTTCTTCTTCAAATATTTTTGTCAAATCCTTTAGATGTCTTCTGGAGAAGCTGGTGGCATTGATAGCGATGCCGAGCTAGCAGCAGGAGCTCCGATTTGCTTCGAAGTTTTGATGGCAGCACTGGTTCCTGTTCCACGGTCTCAGCGGCGTCAGAGACCAAAAAGGGGCCACTTTCGTAGCTTCCTCAATCTTATGTCCGCCACCGAGCACCAAGGAAGGAGAGTCAAGGCGGCTGTCGCCGAGACGACGGCGTGAAGCTTCTGTATGCTGTTGTCTTGTTCGTGGAAATGGCGCCAGAGCTTCATCGTGTACACATGAACCCGCCGCGGCATATATTCCCGAAGGTTCTCTGTCCACCATGTGACGGAGAAGACTTTTCCGGGGTTTTATTCTGTCGTCGAGGACGGGGCTACTGGAGCAGAAGAGACGATGGCGACGTGAAGGGGAGCCATGCCGGGGACCGGTGCGGTGGCACATAGCTGTCATGATGCTGGGACACTTGCCGAAGCAGTGGAGGCGATGGCGACTGAAGCGGAGCGGCGTTCAGACGATGCAGGGGAGGTGATGACGGCGAGAGCATCGTCGAGGCCGTGGTGGTGCGGATAGGCGTCATGGCGGAGACTTTGCTGGACGACGGCGCACGGAGGAGTCGACACGGAGCGAAGGTGGCGACGACGGGCTGGGGTTGCTCTCCTGATGCGGCGGCGATGGACCTTCTGCAATGTTGTTGTTCGGCGAGGCCTTGGCGAAGGAAGCGGATGGGTCGTCGGCATGAGAAAGGTGTTGGTTGTATCTTGAAAGCGGTTTGGTTGAGCTTGTATACAATGTTTCCTGTTACCACTATTACAATCTCTATCTGAATTGATTACTTGATTGCATATATCATGTCCCTTATCTCATATATAAGTTAGATCATACGATGTGTGAAGATCACGTAAGTCCGTATGATTGGTCGAAGCTTAATGAGATATAAAAGTTTCACACCGAGACAACTTGAGGACGAGTTGTCGGTGTAAATTCTGTATAGATAAGTGACTTGACTTGGTTGCTTGTCTATCTTGATGCGTCTACGGCGTATTGAAGGATCACGATGAGATGAGTTTTTCTATCGACCATCGTGAAAACCTAGATCTCGGTGACTTACGATGATCTAAACCTCGATAAGGTATTAGGTGAGTATGAGTTCTTGACCATCACTTTGACTTTTATGGGTGAGGTTATATGTTCTAACCCAATATTCTCGAAGATCTTGGGTGGTGGCGGTGCTTGTATGTCATGCTAGTTATATGTATCGAGTCACCATATCCGTTTAGGATGATGGCGTCCCTTAAGGAGCTCAAAAGGTTTATTGTACTAAACCCCACAGGTTGAGTTAGCTCAAGTACAATAATAAGGTTGAGTGGTACTACTTAATGAATTAAAGATATTAATTATTTTAAGCGAATGAATGCTCTAAATAATTAATGGACGTGATATCTTAAATACGGGATTCGTAATGTCTAAGTGCAAGCCCAACTCAACCCGGTAATAAAGGGTAAGTCACCATTTATTCTCTAGTGGCATGAATGAATGTTTATAAATTAATTTATGTTACATCTTTGAACATAAGATAATTAATTTATTTGATGCCCATCTTTATTCCTTGTGATTGATCCTCGGGTTTGGCCCATCCAGTCCCGTAGCTATTGGAAAATCGGTAGCCTATGCTCTCTATGGATATGATTTGATTCTCTTTATCCATATGGATATTATTATATTTATGGGATATGCATGGATCATTTCCTTATGGGATTATGGTAATGCATTATAAATATAAGGTAAGAGATAAGATCAAGGTTAATCCTTAATTATCCTATCATTATTTTCGAAAATCCCATAGAGCTTGGGAGAGAAATTTTCGAGAATTGTAGAGAGGATTAGGGTGATTTTCTGTAGCATTCTCCATAGATTATCCTCACCGATATTGGAGATTAGGCAATGGGATACGATCCGTAAGATCAAGCACGAGTCTCGATCCGTTCATCCCGATCATCCCCGATGATTCAGGTAAACACGAGAAAATCCCTACGTGTTGCAATTAATTATATAGGTGCATGCTAGGAATATAATCAATGTATGGTGAATTAAACATCAAAGATAGATCCTGGGAGAGGGTCGAATGGAGAGGTTTCGGTTTTTAAAGCCGGGGCTTGTGGCGAAAAGGTACACTTTCATTGAGGCATCGATTTCGATGAGACCTTTTCACGCGTAGCAATGCTCAAGTCCATCGAATTCTTACGCCATAGCAGCCCACTGAACGCGAGGTTTGGCAAATGGATGTAAAACGCTTTTCTAAGCGGTTACCTTGAGGAAGGTAGAGACATCTATGTCTGACGAAGGTTATGTGGTGAAGGGTGAAGAGCATCTAGTATGGAAGCTTAAGAAGTCCATTTATGGGCTTAAGCAAACCTCACGATCCCGGAACTTACGCTTTGACGAGGTGGTAAAGTCCCATGGATTTACCCAGTTGCCTAGCGAGAGTTGTGTGTATCGTTTAGATGTCAACAGTGATGTGGTATTTCTTGCACTTTGTGTAGATGACATTCTTCTAGTTGGCAACAATGTGAAGTTGTTATCGGGGCGTAAAGAGTTGGTTATCGATCGGTTTCAAATGAAAGACTTAGGAGATCGTGTACATTCTTGGGATCGAGGTTTACCGAGATCGCAAGAGGAAAATGTTGAGCTTATCTCGAGGCGTCTTACATTGATCTTTGTGATTACTCGTTTTAGTATCACAGACCACCAAGAAAGGATTGCTACCTTTCGGGCATGGCGTTCCTTTATCTATGGGCGATCACCTATGACGCAAAGGAGATAGAGGAAATGAGACAAGTTCCTTCTGACTTGGCCGTGGGAAGTCTCATGTCTGTGAATGCTATGTACTGAACGATATACGCTGTCATGCGGTAGGCATAGTAGCTGAATATCGATCTAACCTGGACAAGCTCATTGGACTGCGATAAAGTATATACTCAAGTACCGAAAATGACTCGAGATTATAGGCTAGTTTACCATGCGAGATAGTCTAATGCCTTTGGGTTATCTGACTTCGGATTTCAAGTGACCGTGATGAGAAAAAGTCTACCTCGGGCTATGTGTTTACCTTGGGAGGTGGAGCCGTATCTGGCGGAGTGCAAAGCGGCGATGCATTGCGGACTCTACCATGGAAGCGAATCGTGGCAGCCGGAGGTCTGCTAAGGAGGCTGTATGGTTCAAGAACTACTCATGGATCTAGGTGTGGTACTGGTTTGCACAAGTGTAGCATAGTTTCTTGTGATAACTTTCAGTGCGATGGCAAACTCGAAGGAACCACGGACCCACAAGGCGACCAAACACATAGAGAAAGTACCATGACATACGAAATCGTTAGGCGAGGAGGTGCTGATTGAAAAGATTGATCTGACGGATAACCTAGCGGATCCATTCACAAAGAGCTGCCGCAAAAGTCTACGAAGTGCGTTCGAGGACTTGGATTGCGCTTGATGGCACCTACTTAGAATTGAAACTTTTGTATAAGTGGCGAAGCAAAGTGATGATTTTGTTTGTAATAGCTAGTAGAGAGACACATTGTGTACTAAAGTTTGCTTTAGTATAAGTGGGAGATTGTTGGATTTGTATCTTGGCAGCGCTTTGATTGAGCTTGTATCAATGTTTTCTGCTACCACTATTACAATCTCTATCTGAATTGATTACTTGATTGCATATATCATGCCCCTTATCTCATATATAAGTTAGATCATCACATTGTAGAAGATCACGTAAGTCCGTATGATTGGTCGAAAGCAATGAGATATAAAAGTTTCACGACTAAGACGACTTGAGGACGAGTTGTCGGTATAGCCGCTGTATAGATAAGAAGTGACTTGACTTGGTTGCTTGTCTATCTTGATGCGTCTACGGCGTATTGAAGGATCACGATGAGATGAGTTCTTCTATCGACCGTCGTGAAGAACCTAGATCTCGGTGACTTCGATGATCTAAACCTCGATAAGGTATTAGGTGAGTATGAGTTCTTTGAACATCACTTTGACTTTTTATGGGTGAGGTTATATGTTCTAACCCAATATTCTCGCATCTTGGGTGGTGGCGTGCTTGTATGGCATGCTAGTTATCTCAGTCAGTCACCGTATCCGTTTAGGATGATGGCGTCCCCTTAAGGAGCTCAAAGGTTTATTGTACTAAACCCCGCGAGTTGAATTAGCTCAAGTACAATAATAAGGTTGAGTGGTACTACTTAAGAATTAAAGATATTAATTATTTTAAGCGGTCATGAATGCTCTAAATAATTAATGGATCGCATGCGATATCTTAAATACGGGGATTCAGTAATGTCTAAGTGCAAGCCCGACTCAACTTCGGTAATAAAGGGTAAGTCGGCATTTATTCTCTGAGTGGCGTGAATGAATGTTTATAAATTAATTTATGTTCTGGGCTGAACATAAGATAATTAATTTATTTGAGGCCCATCTTTATTCCTTGCATTTGATCCCTGGGCTGGCCCATCCAGACCCGTAGCTATAGGAAAATCGGCGCCCCCTATGCTCTTTATGGATATGATTTGATTCTCTTTATCCATAAGGATATTATTATATTTATGGGATATGCATGGATCCTTTCCTTATGGGATTATGGTAATGCATTATAAATATAAGGTAAGAGATAAGATCAAGGCTAATCCTTAATTATCCTATCATTATTTTCGAAAATCCCATATAGCTTGGGAGAGAAATTTTCGAGAATTGTAGAGAGGATTAGGGTGATTTTCTAGCATTCTCCATAGATTATCCTCAACCGATATCGGAGATTGGACAACCGGGATACGATCCGGAAGATCAAAGCACGAGTCTCGATCCGTTCATCCCGATCATCCCCGACAGTTCAAAGGTAAACACGAAAACCCCTACGTGTTGCAATTAATTATATAGGTGCATGCTGGGAATATAATCAATGTATGGTGAATTAAACATCGAAGATAGATCCTCGGGAGAGGTCAAAACCGATTTCCTACAAAGGAGATGGCGCGAGGTCGACAGAGACGATGGCATCTTGCTTGGCGGTGGCGTGTGAGCACGACGGCAATGGGGACATGGCGGCGCTGCTGGCAGAAGAAAGAGAGGAGACGGCCACTCCGTCGGTGGTGAAGTCTCGCCGCGCGAAGTAGGTAGCAGCAGCATCAACTGTACCATGGAGAGAATGTTATGTGTGCAGCGAGAGAGAGGGTAGTCGAGAGGTATGGTGGATGCGCAAGAGATGGCGGTGGCTGCGCGCTCGTTTGTGTGTCTGAAGGAGACAATCGAGGGAGAGATAGAGGACGAAGCAAACGGATGACCGCGTCGACGTCGTCGAATCTTCGGACCTGTGCAGCAACGACGACGACTCGTCGAGAAAGGGGGAGGGTCATGTGCGTGCTGGAGGCGGCGATGGTGACTGTGTGAGAGAAAAAGGGTTTGTGTCATTGTGTGTGTGTGCGGCTGAGTTTGAGTGTGTGAGAGGTAAAGAGGGTTTGTGTGAGGAAAGGATTTTGAATGTGGGCTTCCAATTTGTGTAGTGGGTTTAGGCTCCTTTTTCTTTAATGTGGGCTGCTGAGAACAAACGTGAGATAGGGGGAATGATAGAGAGAATAAAAAAAAGGTTGGCCCCCTTTTTAACGTGGGCTGTCTTTTTTTTTTATAGGGATTAAATTAAGAAATAGCCCAATGGTTACAAATTTTTTTTTTTTTTTAAATATGGACTGATCCTTTTCTTTTTCTTTTTTTAACTTGAGAATGAAAAGTCATCTTAACTCTATTTTTGTTCTTTATAATTGTGTATTTTTTATTTTTATTTTCACATATTTTCATAACTTTGTACATGTGATTCGACTTCAAGTCTTCTTGCTCAAAAGTAGATCGACTAAAGACGTCAAACTTGATCAACTCCATTACACAGACTTTTGGACTTTGGATTCACATTTTTCACAGACGTCGTCCTCATTTTTGCAGAAGAAGCGGTCTTGATCTTAGTAGACATGACAATACGACAGTGGAGATGACATTGTTATTACCAACGAACTCCATCCATTCTGTGTAGATGACACGAAAAGCAACGACTCACATGACGTTCGGCATCACGGTCTCAGCGAGTTAAAAGCAGCTGCAGAAAAGGAGATAGAACTTGTGCGTTGTTCGCAAAGGGGAAGCTAGAAGCTGCGCAACATTCGCAAAGAGGAAGCTAGCTGTGCACCATCATCCGCGAAGAGAAGAATTGAAGCCTAAGCGTTGCTGGAGATCGACCTCACGACCTCAGCGAGCTAGGAGCGGCTGCGAAGGATGAGCTAGAAACTGTGTACCATCCGCGAAAAGAGTTGAAGCTTGAGCGTTGGTGGAGATCGGCATCACGATCTCAACGGGCTAGAAGCGATTGCAAATGATGAGATAGAAGCTATGTACCATCCTTGAAGAGAGTTGAAGTCTAAGCGTTCATGGAGATCGGCATCACGACCTCGGCGAGCTAGAAGCGGCTGCGAGGGATGAGCTAGAAGTGACTGTGAAGGATGAGCTAGAAGTCGTATCATCCATGAATGAGTTGAAGCTGGCGTTGATGGGGATCGGCATCACGACCTCGGTGAGCTAGAAGCGGCTGCGAAGGATGAGCTAGAAGCTGTGTATCATCCGCAAAGAGAGTTGAAGTCTAAGCGTAGATGGAGATGAAGCTAGAAGCAGTGCTGCATCCACGAAGATGAAGCTTAGAAGCAGTGCTACATCCGCCGTGAGGAGGAAGCTTAGAAGCTGTGATCCATCCGTCGCGAAGATGAAGCTAGAAGCAGTGTTGCATCCATGAAGAAGAAGCTTAGAAGCTGTGAGCCATCCGCCGTGAAGATGAAGCATAGAAGCTGTGAGCCACCCGTGAAGAAGAAGTTAGAAATTGTGCGCCATCCGCCGTGAAGATGAAGCTTAGAAGCTGTGAGCCATCCGCTGTGAAGAGGAAGCTAGAAGCAGTGCTGCATCCACAAAGATGAAGCTTAGAAGCAGTGCTGCATCCGCCGTGAGGAGGAAGCTTAGAAGCTGTGAGCTATCCGTCGCGAAGATGAAGCTAGAAGCAGTGTTGCATCCACGAAGAGGAAGCTTAGAAGCTGTGAGCCATCCGCCGTGAAGATTAAGCTTAGAAGCTTTGAGCCATCCGTGAAGAGGAAGCTAGAAGCTATGTAACATTCACGAAGGCATGCTGGATTCATTGAGTTGACGTCATCGCCAAATCGAAGTCAGTGATATGGTGTTGGGATTATCAAGCTGAAGCTATCTTCCAAAAGAGCTCGACGATATGGTGGTTGAGATTATTAAGCTGAAAACATCTTCAAAACAAAGGTGGTGACATGGAGTTGGACTCGATGTAGGAAAACATATGTTAACCCTCGCCCGAGGATCCATCTTGGGTGTTTAATTCACCATACATTGATTATAAACCTAGCATGCGTCTATATAATTAAATCGCAACACGTTGGGGTTTACGTGTTTACCTTTGGATCAAAGAGGTCGATGGAGCGAGATGAGCGGATCGAGCGGATCGAGACTCGTGCTTTGACCTTACCGGATCGTATCCGGTTGCCCAATCTCCAGCGTCGAGTGAGGGCGATCTATGGAGAATACACGGAAAATCACCCAAGCTCTCTTCAACAAAACTCTCGAAAATTCTCTCTCAAAATGTGTATGAGATGGCGAAAATTTTCCCTTTAATTTGTGAGCATTAACTAGACATTATCTCATACCTTATATTTATAATGCACTACCTTAATCCTATATGGAATATTACCATAATCCTATATGGAATATTACCATACTCTTAGGATTATTTCCATACTCTTAGGATTATTTCCATACTCTCAAGATTATTACCATAATCTTATATGGAAAGGATCTATGCATATACCATAAATATAATTATATCCTTGTGGATAAAGAGAATAAAATCTTGCCAATTGAGCAATAGGGGCGCGATTTTCCTCGGTCTACGAACTGGATGGGCGACCAGGATCAAATGCGAGGAATAAAGATGGGCCTCAAATAAATTAATTATCTTATGTTCATTGCCGAACATAAATTAATTTATAAACATTCGATCATGCCACTAGAGAAAGAATGTTGACTTACCCTTTATTACCGAAGTTGAGTCGGGCTTGCACTTAGACATTCTAATCCCGTATTTAAGATATCGAGCGTCCATTAATCATTTATAGCAACTCGACCGCTTAAAGCGATTAATAACTTTATTTCCTTAAGTAGTACCACTCAACCTTATTATTGTACTTGAGCTAACTCAACCTGCGGTTTAGTACAATAAACCTTTGAGCTCCTTAGGGGGCGTCATCATCCTAAACGGATACGGTGACTCGTCTGAGATAACTAGCGTGACATACAAGACTTTGCCACCGAAGACGCGGAGAATCTTGGGTTAGAACATATAACCCTCACTCATAACAAGTCAAAGTGATGGTCAAGAACTCATACTCACCTAATACCTTATCGAGGTTTAGATCATCGTAAGTCACGAGATCTTGGTTCTTCACGACGGTCGAAAAGAAGAACACATCTCACCGTGATCCTTCAATACGTCGAGACGCGTGCCGGCATGACAAGTAACTAAGTCAAGTCACTTCTTATCTATACTGCGGCCTAAACCGACAACTCGTCCTTAAGTCGTCTCGGTGTGAAACTTTTATATCTCATTAAACTTGACCAATCATACGGACTTGTGATCTTCTACACCTTCGTATGATCTAACTTGTATATGAGATAAGGGACACGGATATATGCAATCAAGTATTCAAATCGGATAGGAGATTGTAATAGTGGTAACAGAAACATTGTATACAAGCTCAACCAAACCGCTTTCGAGATACAAATCCAACACTCGACAAGGTAGAATCATTTTCAAAGCAGATTGTGACCTCGAGTTGGGTTAACAAGCATGAGACATTTTCAAAATGTAGACCCGGACTAGAAGTTGATGCCATTCTTAAAATGTGTTGACAACGAGTAATGAATAATCCACCATCTCTAGTTGTTGCTCCATGGTGATTTGCTTTTTATAATTTTCACCATATTGTCTCTTCAAGAAGCTCGTATTATTATTATTATTATTATTATTATTATTATTATTATTATTATTATTATTATTATTATTATTATTATTATTATTATTATTATTATTATTATTATTATTATTATTATTATTATTATTATTATTATTATTATTATTATTATTATTATTATTATTATTATTATTATTATTATTATTATTATTTTTAAGTCCGAGCTTGAATTTTGATCATCCAACTTGAAATACAAATTAATGACTAACTTTGATCACATGAACTTGAAGAAAAACACATATCATGGTGAACTTAGAAGATATCTAAGCGCCTCGTGCGCACTTTTGAAATGGATCAAGTCAAAACGTAGTTCAAATTCAACTTGTGTTTTAGGGGAGTGTGTCGTGCACAGTTTATACTCATGCGGTCGGGAGTAACATGCGATTTAGGCTCGTGTGTCATGGAGTCGTCTTTTTGCGTGACGTGCGGTTTAGGCTCGTCGTCATGGGTATCTTTTTTGCGTGACGTGCAGTTTAGGCTCGTGCGTCATGGAGCTGTCTTGATATTTTTTTGGTTGATTTTTCTTGAAGTTAACAAGCAGTTTAAGCTCGTGCGTCATGGAGCGGTCTTGCTCTTTGTTTGTTGATTTTTCTTGGAGTGACGTGCAGTTTAGGCTCGTGCATCATGGAGCATGGTTGCTTCTTGCTTGTTTGATTTTCTTGCTTTCTCAATTTTTTTGACTTTTTGCTTTTCTTCATGTTTTTGTGTCTTTTTTTGTCTATGTGCATATGTACAAGCTTTCACCGCTACACTTCAGGAACAGTAGCACTCCAACAACTTTTGAGTTGTTGCTCAACTTCCATATTGTTAGTGAGATGAAGCCGCCCTTTTGATGGTGATTCGAATAGGCGCTTTTGGCACAAATTCCAAACCCACTTTGGTATTCTGGACCACATCATCTTTCTTCTTCAAGTGAGGTTCCGGCGTAAAGCTCTCTTGAGGATTGTAACCAGCATTGACGAGGAGCTTGTATGCTTTTGGACCAGCATGCTTCGTAAGTTCGTTGTCTGAAGATTCTCCATGTTTGACAGCATTACTTTGCTTTGGTCGAACAAACCCTTGAAGAGGTGGAGGAGTTGGTCTTTTAGCATCGATCTTGGTCAGAGGCATCGTCAGTCCCTCGAATGAGTCGATCCTGGTGAAAGATGTTTTATTCTTGACGATCAGAACGACTTCAAGTTCTTTATCATGCTCAATTACTTCTTCTTTCGTTGTCTTTGTCATGTAGAATTTGGCATCAGCAAAATATGACTAAACACGTAAAGGCTTATGATCACCAACCACTGTCTTCACAACACCATCCTGACGATACTTGAGGCATTGATGCAATGTAGAAGGGATGACACCATTTTCGTGCAGCCACGGCCGACCAAGAAGCATATTGTAGGACGTCTTGGCATCAATCACATGAAGCAATGCAGTTGAACTCATGTCTTCCATCAGCAAGTTCAACCTTATGGCGCCAATGGCCCTTTGTCCTTCGTGGTTGAATCCTTGGATCATTAGTCGACTGCTGGATAAGTCATCCACTGGAATTTCCAATTGCTTCAATATTCTTAGTGGCAAGATATTGACAGTCGATCCTCCATCAATGAGGATCCTATTGACTTTCTGCTCCTGGGTGAAGCAACTCACGAACAGTGGCCTATTATGAGGTTCAGACCCAAGCTGTAAATCCTCGTTTGAGAATGTAATCGCCAAAACATCTTCGTCATTGATCACAGTTGACTCGACTTGTTCTTTTACTTGTCCGCCGTGGTCGCATAAATGCCCCAATACCTTCCAAAGATGTCGCCGATTCGAGGTCACAACATTTCTTTATGAGATTTTCTTCTTCAAGTGATATCTTCCTTCTCGAGCTAGCCGCATGATCTTTTCTTCAATATGAAGCAATCATGTATGGGATGTCCGATCAATCGGTGATATTTGCAATATCTTGGATCATCGATTAAATCCGACCTCATTTAGTCGTTTCATTTCGTAGCTCGACGAGTCCTTCTTTGAGCGGTCATGAAGATTCGAGACGCGTCGAGTCTAAGAAAGGATATTGTCTTTCTTTGCATTTCTTTAAATGTCAACCTTCTTTGCCCCATATCTTGAGGAAAATTTCGCTCGTTTTGTTGTCATCTTTTCTTAGGAACTTGACAGAGTTGCTTTCGTCACCATTGTCTCTTCTTTCTGAGCATTGTTAAAAGACTTGGTTTCCTTTATAACTTCTTGTCTCTCTTTAAACCGTGAGGTTCTTGATTGGAGGCCCTTTAAACCGCTCGTGCCATACTTAGCTCCATATCATGAGCTCGGTGGCCCGATTCTTGAACGCCTTGGTGAATTCCTCGCAGATGTATTGCAAGCCCCGCATTCCTTGGATGCACATTTCGATGGCGATGATTCGGATAACCGATCCTTGCAATTGAGGCATAGGTTTCTCCACCGCTGATGTAGTCAATCACCGCTCTTCTTTGAACCGACGAGCTCGTGAGCTCCACCATGTTCGACGGTCTTCCGTAGAGAATCGATTGAGGAACTCATGCTCTAGCTGCTCCCAACTATCAGCGAGTTTGCTTCAAGTCCGTATACCGATCGAAGGCATTTTCTTTGAGTGAACGAACGAATTGCTTGACCAGACGATCACCGAATGTTCCAACGTTGTTGAACGTCTCGACAAAATGAGCTATATGTTGCATTGGATTGCCTTTACCATCAAATTGTTGGAATTTTGGTGGCTGATAACCATGTGGCATTCTCAAATTGTCAATTCTTTGAGTATAAGGCTTGAAATAAATCAAAGATGACTTAGAATTTCCATCATACTTGTTCTTCATGGTAATTTCAATGAACTCTTTGAGTTGGTCTGCTTTGATGAAACCATCAGAAGAGATTTGGATGTGTTTGCCTGACGATCTTCTCTCATCATGAGTTTCTTGCACGCCGCCCGCTTCTTCATCATCATTGTGTTCACTTTCTTCATCATGGACGTGGCTTGATTCTCGCCTTTTCCCTCTAAGCTTTGCAATCTGGGCATCTTGCTCTTGGATGTGTTTGTTTAAAGATTCCACCATCCTCGCCGTTGGTGTTGTTTCTCCATGGTGGAGGTGTTTGTCATCATCACAGCGCCTCAAGTGGGTAACTTGTGATAGATTTTGCGATAGGGGATGTGAAGCTTCCTTCGAGCCAACACCTCTTCATCTAGAGTAGCAATGTGTTGCTCTCTTCCCCGACGATGGTGACGACTTCAAGCTTCGAAGTTGTTCGCTTTGCTTCACGTGATGACGCCAATGCTCTCTCAAGAAGCTTTTGAAACAACCTTGTTTGTATGTTGTCGATGAACATCGCTCAAGATTTTTAGTGAAGAGTAGAGATGTCCCACCGGACGTGCCAAAATTTGTAACACAAATTTTTGTATTTAAATTTTTATAAATACAAAATTGTATACAAAAATAATTTGAATTTGGATTTGATGAATTTGAGATGAGTTCGATCTCTATCTATCCTCTGATTCTTCTCTTCAATGTCGATTTCTTGAGCGATCTTTGAATTTCTTCAAGTTGCTTGGAGGATGTGATTCCTCGATCTCCTCAACTTGAAGTTTGAATTTGACGACGTTGATCCAAGGACTTGATCTTGTTTTCAGATCGAACGTCGGATTTGATTGAAATGTTGAAGAACGCTTGAAGATCTTCAAGTTTGAGCATCAACGCAGAGGTTTTCACCATATTTCGAATCGAACGCCTTCTTTGGAATGATTTGGGAGATGATCTTGGCGAAGAATGCGCGATTTGCACGAAGAACGCCTAATGTTGAAGAAGACTTCAAGCTTCTTGTCGAGGATGACTTTGGCGAAGAACGTGGTGATTTGCATGAAGAACGCCTAATGTTGAAGACTTGAAAGCTTCTTGTCGGAGGATGATTTTGGCGAAGAACGCGGTGATTTGCATGAAGAACGCCTGAATGTTGAAGAAGACTCCGAAGCTTCTTGAAGACTTCGCCGAGGATTCTTCGAGTGTCTTGAGCTCTTCGATTCTTCACTTCACTTCTCTTCACTTCTCCTCCTATTTATGAGAGCCTTCCACCCTATTTATAGATTTAAGCTAGCGGGCTTACGGGCTTGAGCTTATGGGCATTTTATGGCTCATTCGACACAATTGAGTGATTATTCATCTCCGATGTCGTTGCCACATGTCATTCTCTTATTTGTCGATAAGATTAAATATTAATCACATATCTATTTAATTTTGGAATAAATTCCATTAATAAAATAAGTATAATTAATTATTTAATTAAGTGTTCTACACGTGGCGCAATATAATTTGCTAACAATTTTAATTGTCTACAATATATATAGGTAGAAGTGGTATTCGGATTTCGGTTCGGATTTTGCCTAATCCGAACCGATCCAAAATCCAATTTTAAGAGAAAAGCAATCCGATCTCGAACCAAAATCCGAAATCCGAAAATCCGAAAATTTTATAAAATATCCGAACCAACCGAAAATCCAAATTATGAAAAATCCGAAAATTTAAACCAAATTTTTTAATTTATATATATTTATATTAGATTTAAAAATATTTAAATAAAATATTATTATTATATAAATTATATGTATTGATTTTTTTTGATTTTTTTTGATTAAAAAATCCAATCCGATCCGATCCGAAAATCCGAAATCTTGAAAAATATCAATCAATCCGAACCGAAAATCCAAAAAATCCGAACCGAATTTTAAATTTCGATTTGGTTCGGATCGATATTCGGATTTCTATTTTGCTCACACCAGATATAGGGATTGATTACAATGTAAACATTCTTTATAGTATGATAATAATATCTACTATTGATTTATTAAATAGGACGCACAAGATTAGATGAACAGTTTAACACACATATTCATATATAACACAACAAATTATAAACAATTAAATGCATATGGGTAAAAATGTAAAAACAAATATTAACCCCACAACATATGTGCTCATGGACGTATGTGCATCAATGGTTAAACTGACCAAAGTTTATGTGCATTTTTATGTTCATGTGCATATGTAGACAAATGCTCATGTGGTTATACTCTAAATGTATCACATATTTATATACGTGCATTTTTATGTTAATTTGATAAAAACGAGAAAAAGACGATTAAATATGAACTAATTAGATCAAGTGCATAAAATAAATCATGTGCATTCCTATATTAAAGGAATTAAGATCAGTTACAAATATTAAATTACCTAAATATCCTCCCTACAATATAAATGTAAATAAAAGTGAAAATATACTAAGATAATCTTAACCATCCAAACAAAAAATCCAAAGGCCATTAATTATTTTTGTTCATGTACATTAAGTACATGAACAAATTACAAATATTAAATTACCTAAATATCCTCCCTACAATATAAATGTAAATAAAAGTGAAAATATACTAAGATAATCTTAACCATCCAAACAAAAAATCCAAAGGCCATTAATTATTTTTGTTCATGTACATTAAGTACATGAACAAATTCATATATATTCACAAGCGACGATTAACAATATATTGAGTATAGTTTCGTAACTATTTTATGCAGATGATATGTTAAATATGTGTTATAGATTAATAAGAGGGTGTTTGAATGAGCTTATAATCTCTTTAAAACATCTTATAAGCTATTTATGAGCTTATAAACCGCTGCAAAGTGTTTGACAAAATAAGCTCTAAACGCCTTATAAGTCGTGAAAATAGTTCCAACAAATTATAAGCTCCCCTAAAAATAAGTTGGTCAACTCTAACTTATTTTTTCATAAACTTATAAGCAATCATGAATTTACCAAAATAACCTTACTATAGTTCGTTATTTCCTACATATACACTATCAACTTCATATCTCGTCAATTTTATCTCTCTAACTATGATTTTATCTCTTTAACTCACGATTATTTCTCTAGCTTATAAGATCAATTATCCAAACACTTTAACAACTTATAAGCACTTGAGACATTACCTCTTATAAGCTCTTGAAACATCTTATAAGTTCTTGGAGCTTATAAGCTCTCTATAAGCTCAGCCAAACACCCATAAGTATGTGCAACAAATTAACATTCACAAGTGACGATTAATCAATAAATATAATAAAGAATGGATAAACACTTCAAATATTTGTACAACAAATTTTGTTTAATATATATGCCACACATTAGTAAGTGCATGTGCTACAAATTAAGTAGTGCCAAAAAATTGATACCAAATCCCATAAATTAAGAAATAGCACATAAAAAATTAAATTATTAATATACCATTTTTATTTCTCTAGCGTTTTAAAATCATTGTATAAATAATTATTAATCACAAGACGTATAAATTTAATTTGATTTACTAACATTATCAAGAACTACGATTTATTAATATTTCTTACCAATACTTTTATTTATACATAATCCACTCCAATATATATATATATATATATATATATATATATAGAGTGGATCAAATGAGAACTACATCTTTTTTGCGAACTCGCGAACCATGCATAAGACGTTAAAAATGATGCACAAAACGGTATAAAGTTGTGCATACACTACAAAAAAATATATCTAGTAGTTACATATTTTTAGTGACACCAAGAGAAGTGTTACAAAATTTATGACATCTTTAGATGTGGCAAAATTTAATTACACCAATACATACATCAATATATTTTTGTTACACCTAAAAATGTATGTAAATTTTGTTACACTTGAAAATGTAGTAAAATTTGTCACATCTATCCATGTAATTAAATCTTACTACATTTAAACATGTCACAATAATTTTTTTGTTACATATAGGAATATAAATAAATTTTATTATAACTCAAGAGTTTCAAATTTTACTATATATATATTTAATTAGTTGTCCGATTTTGGTGTTTCAAATTGAGACCTTTTTTTAGACTTAACATTTCCAAAATAATAGAGATAATTTATTCCAATATAATAGATAATTAATTTGTTCAATATAATAGACATCAAGGCCAAACAAAAAATGTTGAAAGGTAAAGAAAAAAGAGAAAAAAAATTCAAATATGAGAAACTAAGAACCATAAAAAATAGTTACACTTTCATATGTCACAAAAAATAGTTACACGTTCATATGTAACAAAAATAGCTACACTTATGAATTTCACTAAATTTTGTGACATGCATAATAGTTACCCATCCACAAGATGTCACAAATTTATTTGGTGGCATCCATAAGTGTCACAATTCTTCAAAAATCATGTCACTATTGGAACATTTTGTTGTAGTGATAACGAAAACTTTCTAAAATTATTTTGTTGTTCAATAATTTTAGAAAGTTTTCTTTATGCACAACTTTATACTGTTTTGTGCATCATCTTCAACATCTTATGTATGGTTCTCAAGTTCTCAAAAAAGATGAGTTCTCACTGAATCCAACCCATATATATATATATATATATATATATATATTTGTTTATTAAATAGTTCGAAACTACAATGCCGAACGAATCCAAAATTCCATTTTACATGGCGTGTGCTGTTTTATTACAAGGCAATAATAGGTTTTGAGAGGGATATATTGCAACTAGATACACATCGAGAAATATATTAAAACTCTCAGATAACTGCAAAAAATTGAACAGATATACTATTTCTGAACCTGCATCGATTGAAAAGGATTGTTGATCTCCGATTATGAGTTGGTGTTAATCTACAATATGTATTCCAACTTGATCTTCTACTGGCTTCACTTTGTATTTGTTTTCTCTCACTTGTGGCGGCTGTCGACTTCACTTGTTTAAAACCTGCTATTTCGTTGACAGCAATTGAAATTTTTCGACGAATTTAGTGATGTCGATGAGCACTGATGCTATTGGCACAATTTTTTGAAGGTCTGCTTTTGTTGGCATTGAGGAATTCTCCATTATGTTTGTCAGCTCCTCAGCTGCAGCTTGGAGTTGTGTTGATGGATTTCAACAATGGTGATGGAAATCTCATTTCGCTATTTCTTTCAAAGCCTTGCTTGATTCTATGCTCATTTTCACACATGTTGGTCGGATCATTTCGAACTCGGATGCTACCTGTACTAGTTAATTAAATTAATCAAATTAAATCAATTAGCAAAATCTATTAAGGCATCTAGTATGCAAGTAAAACTGCTGCTGATCTGATTCTTTAATTTTTGAAATTATATATATGTACTTGATAAATCTAGTGTGCGAGATTTATGAAAGAAAGAAAGAACACGAGAGACTTTACGTGGTTCGATCAAGAATAAGATCTACGTCCACGGAGGAGATGATCCTCGAAATGTTTACTATAATCGGATTACGCAAGTATTTCAAAGAGCTCTAGTATTCAAGAATTTGCTAACCCTTTACCTTCAATCTAACTCCTATTTATACATAAACGAACCTTATCACGAATCCCTTGATTGGCGGCTCATGATTCTCCCATAACCCACCATGATCTCCACCATTATTACACATGATTTCTACCGCTACCTCATTATCGTGCCCTCGACCCGCCTTTAATTGTGGTTTGGGATTGTCGCCAGCGTAACCTAGTAGGCAACATTAGGTTAGGCCCACCGCTTGGGCCTCGCTATTGGGCCCGAGAGGTTGGGCCATATCCCATCATAGCCCCCGAAAAGTCAAAGAATAGCCTGCCGAGGTGAAGCGGAGAATGTGCTTTGCCGAGGCGGATGTTGCTCGTCAAGTTTTCGCTGAAGGTTCTTGCTCTTGGCAGTATGGCTCCTCCTTTTTTTTTTTTTGAAGGACGCCGAGGTCCCACCAAATACTGCTGGTCCGAGGTGGACATGGGCGTAACCCGATGTCCGAGCTTAAAATTATTACGCATCGATCAAGCGGACGCCGAGGTCCGACGTCGAGGACGCCGAGGTCGGACCAAATATACCGGTATGAGGATATGGGCGTAGTCCGGCTGTCCGAGCTCGATGTAATCATTATGTGATCGATCGGGCGGTCTGCTTTTCCATAGAGTACGCCATACGTGCAAAGCGGTAGTTGGACACTTCGGCGTCGCAGGCAGGCGGTCACACATCCAATCGTAGATAGCACGCAGATAAACGAACGATGTATTTTAGCGCCATTTATCCTATAAATAGGTCCAAAGAGGCAACTGCTCACTTTCTCCTTCGACGCTTTAATCCGTAGAGCATAACCTTAGAAATTCCCACCTCTTTCACACTTTGTCAAGAAATCGGAAATCTCGCCCGTAAAAGTAAGTATGTATTCTTCACCTCTCATTCCTCTTCTCGCCTGATAACTCGGTTCGGCTTCGCTCCGCCGCCCGATTCCAACATAAGGGATTATATATGCCATAACCGCCAGGTAAATCCATAGACTTAGTTCTGTGGTTTCACCGGTGTCTTCGTATGGGATGGCATCGGATTGGTGCGGCGAGATCAACTTTGACGACAGAGGAGCTCTTGGTGGTTATGAGAAATACCACATCCCGTGAGGATGCAAGCGGTGGTGCCCGCCAAAACCCAATGATAGGGCGATGGTCTCCTGGGTTTATTACCATTTTGTAGATAGTTTAATAGTTGGGCTTAGATTTTCGCCCTATTTTCCTTAGTTTTCAAGAGTACTTCGATCCCCATATGCCAACCGACCTCCAATTCTATTAGGTCGTCGGTTGTCTAGGCTGGTCTCGTTATGGTATAGGCGAGGAGTTTTTTTCAAGTCTTGATGCTTTTTAGATCAAGTCTATAGGAGGAGTGTATTATCTTTCACCTCGTCAAGTTTAAAATAGCTTCCCATCGGGCGTATCCCATCGAAAAATAGATACTTCTTCACATGGTCGGGGTATCCGAGGTATGAGTGGGGCCTCGAGCAATGAAGGACGGAAAATTAATCTCGGGCCCTATGGAGAAGTTTGAACGATATGGGCGAGATCCCATCGATCGCTTATACCGAGGACGACTTGTACAATGTCGGGTCCGAGTGTTTATAGGTCGAAGCCCAGATCGTGGTCCGATTTGGGTGAGGGCAACCTTCTTATCTTTATTTCCGTCTCGATTTCGCCGTGCTAACGAAATTCTCATTTTGTATCAGTTCAAGATCGACCCCACCGTGAGAAGTCACTGTATCGAGCTCGCCGCGCCCGCACCATCCGATCGGGCGAGCCTCATGAGGAAGAAGCGAGAAGGCGAGTCCACCCAAGCAGCCCATGGTGGTGGACGCCCGAGGACTTAATGATCGTCCTCGTGCAACCCTCGCCCGACCGGAGATCGAGGTCCATGGCCACCTGCCGAGGTGTCGGCTTCCAAAGACTTTTATCCTTCCCAAAGGTATAAGTCGCCACTTTTCCTTGTAAGTTTGTTGTTATGTGTTGCTAATTGTTCCATATTCGGATGCGCCTCAATGGCAGTGAGATGCACCGCACGGCCGGCTTGTTGTTGAGGGCGCCGCAATACGAGGCCATGGAGAGAAGACCGGCCGCAGCACAAGCCGAGGGTCACCGCCGAATCCGCTACTGATGCCGCCTGTATGACGCCGAACTTGCAAAGGCGAAAGCCGGGCGAGCCAAGTAGCAAAGATGGTCGCCGAGAGCGCTCAAGAGAAGGACCGGCCTCGCGAGGGCCCGTGCCGGGCGGGAGAGCGCCAAGAGAGGTCGCCGAGGTCGAGTGAGGCGGTCACAGACAAGCTCCTTCGGTCGGGCAAGGACCTATGTCGAGGGCCTTCGCCAAGGCTTATCGAGTCGGAGAGTTTTCCTCCTTCATCTCCAACCCGGCAGCCGTGATGAGGTCAAGAAAGATATGTGCCCACCTGCAGAAGTTGGCACCAGAGACCCGATTTGACAAGGCCCAACACGGTTGGGTTGAGGTCGAACCTCGGAGGTATGCATGAATTATGCTCGCATAATCGCCGGGCGCACCTTTTTCCGTGGTGGATGCCTCGGCATCTTCTCGCTCACTCGACGGCACGGAGGTCGTGAACTCAAAGGTGAGGAAGATGAAGACGGAGCTTCAAGCATTCTTTGTCGAAGTTGAGGGTCAAACCGAGGCGGGCAGTCCGAGCTCGACATCCTTTCCGAGATCGGCAACCTTCCCGGAGATCGGCAACCAGCCGAGGAGTGAAAGAAGCAGCAGCAAAGCAGCAGAGGGTCGGAGAGTCCGCAACGAGCCCGGCGTTAGTGGACCTAATGTAATAGATGATTTGCCGGGTCGATAGGACCCGTGTTTGTACAAACTTCCATTTTAATAATAGACATATCTTGTTAAATGCCTTGTGTGTTGTCTTATTTCAGCATTCCTCATCTCAATACTTCTGACTCGATCACGAGTTACTAACAAAGTCGAAAGAAGTCCGAGGTGCTCTAGCCGGTAGGACGAAGAAGTTGACACACCGGAGTAGTCGGTCCCGCCGAGTGACTCAAGTTCGCCAAGATGGATGTCACCGCATCTTCAAATTTAACCGAAACAAAAGTGGCATGAGGTCGATCGCGGGTTGGTCCGCATCCCACCGAGAACGAGGCTTTAAAGTTAGGATTACACAACTCAAGTCCGGGGCTGATTTATCTCGCAGATGTGATCCAAGGACGATCGATGTAATGCGAGGAGCAGCCTTGAGCCGACGACGCAGAAGTCGCTCGATCTCTAAGAGCATGCAGAGTATGAGAAGGTGTCACAATCCGACTATTTAACTACTTAATTAATCAAATAATCGTGCCACGATCGGTTTAGTAATCGATAATCTCTTAATAACAATTGATTTTAGGAAATAGATTTTGAAAACAAACGGGCAAAGATAACGCTTGAAAATGAAATAAGCCAACCGCACTGGAGAATATCCAACAATAATACAAACGAGAACGCAACCTTGAAATACATACATAAGAGTTTTCAAAATATTTACAAGTTATCAAAAGTATGGTTTCACGCTTCAAGGTTAACAATGAAGATTAATGAATGTCATGTATGAAGACACGACACTCGCCACGAGTTCGCAGAAGAAAACAAAATAACTATTCAGCTCGCCTGTGCCACACCTCTTCCATGCTCAACCCGCAACATAAAACACTTATCATGTGAGTACTAGAAGTACTCAAAGGGTAAATGCTCTCATCATATTCAAAACTTATAACCTTGTTCAAGTAAACTTTTCTTTCAAATAATTTTTTAGAATCAACATTTTATTTGTTCATAAGAAACATTTATCTTCATAACATATCACCACAATTCATTTTAAACATACCGGCATAATATACCCGAGTTGGTCCCAAGGATCACAACCACGGTCATACCCTCTATCTACGCTATTCGGTAAAGGAAGAGCCTCCTCCCCAGACCATGGTCGGCCCATACGAGCAAGCTCACACCATCTACTCCAGTACGAATTAACATCTTCCTACCGCAGATAGGTATCATCATCATACCCACAATGTGGTAAACATTTAGCATGATATCATGTGGTGATCAAATGTTTTCACAAGAAATCAAGTTCATAACATATCATGTGTTTAACTTCAAAATAAAGTTCGTAATGCATTACCCACCTCGCGACGCTTAATCTAATGTTTGGCTTCTTCTTCCTTTACTTCTGCTTCCCTTGTCGATCCTTAGAACATAAAGATTATGATAAATCTTTAGTAACCTTCCTTTCTAATTTAGATATATGTTAACAACTATCAATTAACATATAACTTGTTTTACTAACGCCTAATTCTACCGAAATTTCTAAGCAGAGTAACGCTTAGAATAGGTATAGCCCAAATAAACCAAACTACACCAATATCATTCCAAACTTCTCAATATCATCATTACATCATTAAACATACACTTAAGAACATTATACAAAACTAGTATCATCTATTTCAACGTTAATCGCCAAGGCGATTTAACTCGAGATATATGTATTTCAATATTTTGAATATCTACAACCCATTAAACATCAAATATCATATAATTATACCAATTAACATCAATAATCATAAATTCATGATCCATTCAATCATAGATCAAGTATATCACCTATAAGTATAACTTTAGTTTAAACTTTAATTTTCTAACTTTTGATACATATGTTCAAAATTCCAATAATTCTACTTAAGCTTTATTTGTATCCTAGATCTCAAATATCAACTCAAATACATCAAATAAAATCAAGAAATCAAAGTTCAAGAACACCCTTCATTTTCGAAAATTAGGGTTTTATTCATACACATGAATTAAATTCTATAAATTCATTCTATGCATTATTTATATCCTTACATGATTATCAAGTCACTTTGATCAAATAAAATCAAAATCATTAAGTTCCTACTAATCCTCATTTTCGAAAATTTCATGCATTTCACAAGCATGGTTTAACTTTTAATTTCTTCTTCATATGATGTTTATAATCATCCATAAGCATATATCTAAGCTTAATTCAATCAATTCATAACATATGGATCATATTCAAAATTAGGGTTTAGGTTAGATTCTTTAATTTTTCAATTTCATGAATTTAAAGGAATTAAAACCATAGATATGTTAATTAAACTTCATAAACATAATTAAATCAATAAACATAACAAAATTTAAACAAATCAACCTTAAACATATACCCCATAATTTTCTAAAAATATAAGAGTATAAAACATGTTTTCATGAATTTAAATTGCATAAATTTAAGCTAGATCAAAGAATTACCTCACTGGGACGATTTACCCTTAATTCCAAGGTCGATTATGTATTAAAATTGAAAAGAAAATTTTTGTGTAAAGGAGTAAAGTGAGGTCGAAACTTAGGGAGTTTTTAGAGGTTGAAGATGATTTAATTCATGCATTAGGTTTCTAGAATGTTAATTTTAATTTAATGTACATTTATTCCTAATTTCAAAATAATTAAACACAAATTTCAATAATTTTATAATTACACCCCAAACTTTGCTAAGTTCATACTTTAATATAATTTTTTAATAGAATTATATCTCTAATAAATTATAAAATCTAATACAACTTATATACATAATTTAATTTAGATTCATATAGCATAATTTAAATCCATTCATATGTTAAAATTCAATTAATTATATTATTGCTTCTCAATTTTCGAAAATTATGCAAAATAATTCTTTTATCATTAAATATTAATAAAATAAATTTATTCAAGACATTTAATACCTTAAATAATATTTTATCTCATTTTATAAGAAAAATAACATGCGAAATGAATTAATGCATTTCATAGCATAATTTCTAATTAATAGCATTTTTCATGCAAACATACATAAATAAACACATAATTCACATCTTATCACAAATAAACTCATTTCTAATAAATCTCTATATTTTCTAATCTCATATGTCCAAATCAGAATTAATTGATTCATGCCGATTAATATTGCATTATATTGAATTTTACTAATTTTAAGTGCTTATATAGCTTTTAAGCCCTTAATAATGCTTAATTAAACTTTATTAATTACTATAAAATTTTCGGCTACTACATTCCTCCTCTTAAAGAAATTTCGTCCCTAAATTTAGTACCGTTAAACAAGTCGGGTATTTCTCTTTATCTGCTTCTTCTAGTTCCCACGCCACCTCTTCTCGACCGTGATGTTTCCATGCAATTTTACTAAATGAATAATCTTATTCTTAACTTTGCTCCTTCCGTCCGTAATGCATTCGGTCTTCTTCATAGCTCAAATCAAGATCGGAACTATCTCATCATAATGAAGGATATGTGTTGGGTCATACACATATTTTCCGAGTTGGGAGACATGGAAAACATCATGTACGCAGCGGTTAGGCGGCAACGCTAACCTATAAGCTACAGTGCCCCGATCCGCTCCAATATCTCGTAAGGCCCAAGAAATCTTGGTTCGAGTTTCCTTTATTCCAAAACGGTGAACCCTTTAGTTGGGAAACTTTAAGAAAACCTTATCCCTATTTCAAACTTCAATTTGCATTTACGATGATCAAGATAGACTTTTTTCGGTCTTCGAGCTTCTTTTCATTCTTTGTTTTA
The DNA here is from genome assembly GCA_036937905.1 of Salvia rosmarinus. Lineage (NCBI taxonomy): Eukaryota > Viridiplantae > Streptophyta > Magnoliopsida > Lamiales > Lamiaceae > Salvia > Salvia rosmarinus. The sequence continues at coordinate 58,382,174 of CM072818.1, read as the reverse complement.
TTTGTCGACAATTTGAACCATTTCTTCAATTGCTTCCGCCAAGAATCTTCCGCTCTCCTATCTCGTCCCAATACAGAGGTGATCCGTGCACTTTACCATAAAGTGCTTCATATGCGCCATGCCGATAGTAGCTTGATAATCGTTGTTGTAAGCAAATTTATCGTGGGTGAACTTGTTCCTATCGATCTCCGATCAAGCACCACGCTTCGGCATATCTTCCAAGGTCTCAATTGTTCTCTCGCCCGACCGCCTGTCTCGAGGATGAAAAGCGTGCAAAGTTTAACCGAGTGCCTAATTCCTTTTGAAAAGTAGTCCAAAATCGAGGTGAATTTAGCATCACGATCCGAGACTATCGAGACCGCACTCCATGTAGACGAACAATTTCAACATAAACTGTACAATTTATCTGCCCATACGTAATCGAATTGAATGAAATGAGCTCTTGTTAATCGATCAATGATTACCCATATGGTCAGATTTCTTCTGACTTGGGTAAACCAATTACAAAATCCATAGCGATGTGATCCCATTTCCATTCGTGCACTTCAAGAGGTCAGAATCTTTCCGTATGGTCTTTGATGTAAAGCTTTTACTTGTTGGCACGCTAAACACCTTTCGACGTAGGAGGCAATGTCTTGTTTCATCCCCGTCCACACGAACTTTGTTTAAGATCCTGCACATCTTCGCATTCGGACGTGCTGCAGATGGAACCTTATGAGCTTCATTCATAATTTCATTTTTCAGCCAGATTATTAGGTATGATATGCGATTACCAAACATAATCGCATTATTCCACTTCATGATATTCCGAAATTTTCCCATTCAATCTTTGCTCGCAGAGTTTCGAGTTGTTTATCTTTTCTTTGGCGCTCGACACGAGTTTCAAACCTAAGTACCATCAATGACGCTACAATTCCTCGAATATTTCGGGAGGTAACACGGTTTCCTTCTTCATTCTCTCGAACTCTTTAATAATTCTCCTCGTCCGTTAAAAGAGTTCCTAATCTTTCCCGAATTTTCCTACTCGTAGCGCCCGAACGACATCGCTTTTCCCGGATGATACTTAATTTCACAAATATAATCCTCGACCAACTCGAGCCATCTTCGTTGTCGCATATTCATTTCTTTTTGTTCAAAGAAATACTTCAAACTTTGTGATCCGTGGAAGATCTCGTGATCTTGATCCAGATAAATAATGTTCCGTATTTTAAAGCATGAATCATCCGCCATGAAGTTCCGATCGTGAGTGGGATAGTTGTGTTCATGAATCTTCAATCGTCGTGGAAGTCGTATGCGACGCACCTTCCTTCTTCATTAAAACGCATCCTATTCCATTTCTCGACGCATCCGCAGTATATGGTATAATCTTTCTCCGGATCGTATAGTTAGATAGGAGCGTTGGTCAATCTTTCTTCGAGTTCTTGAAACCGCCTCGCATTCTCGGTCCATTGAAATTTTATCCCTTTCTTCGCTAGCTAGGCTATATGGTTTAGCAATTTTAGAAAATCCCCGATAAATCTTCTATAGTACCCGCTAAACCCGTAAAACTACTTAATCTCATTTGGAGTCGAGGTGACTTCCACTCGAATCGCTTGACTTCGGCGTGGTCCACTTAATTCCTTCCACGAGACTATATGCCCTAAGAAATTTACTTCTTCACCAAAAATCACACTTGCTTAACTCGCATATAATCTTTGTGCCCTTAGCTTTTCCAATACAATTCTCAAATGCTCCTCGTGTTCTTGTTCACTCTTTGAATAGATTAAAATATCATCGATAAACACTAATACTAATTTATCGAGATATTCATGGAATACACGATTCATGAGATCCATGAACACACCGAGCATTGTTAGTCCAAACGGCATTACTACAAATTGTAGTGTCCGTGATCGGGTCCTAAAAGCGGTTTTCGTATATCCTCGGTTTTATCTTCACTGATGGTAACCCGATCTTAGATCGATTTTAAAAATACCTTTGCTCCTTTCAATTGGTCAACAAGTCGTCAATTCGAGGAAGCGGATATTTATTCTTCAATGTCACCTTGTTCAATTCCTCGATAGTCGATGCACATTCTAAGGTGCCGCCCTTCTTTTGACGACAACACCGCGCCCCTGTAGCGACGCGCTTGGTCTAATAAATCCTAAATCCAAAAGTTCCCGTGATTGGACTTTCAATTTTGCAATTTTAGAGCCATCCAGACGGTGCTTTGAAAATTGCTGATCCTCGCTCAAGATCGATCACGAAATCCAATTGTCGATCCGGCGGTATATCGGGTAATTTTTCTCGAAATACGCCCGATATTCTCGAATAACCGCACATTCTCAATCTTCCTATCCTTCTTGTTATCATTGCTTACATACCGAGATAAGCACGATTTTCATTACATCTTATTAACCTTTCTCACTGTAGCGCCGATATCACGTATCCTTCTTCTTCTCTCGCCGATCCCATAAAAGCACGCGGGTTCTTTTCCGGTGGTTGAAATGCGATTGTTGTTCACAACGAATCGCTATAAATTCTCCGCTAACCAATCCATACCCAAGATAATATCTACGCCCCACATGCATAAGAGGCGTGAATGATTCGCCTTTTAATCAAGTGATCCTAACTCAAATTCTAAGTTAGACATACTTTATCAACCATCGTCGCCCCACCTATCGGAGTAAGTACTTTGAAACCTACTTCGATGATTCTACGGAAGTTCAAGATTATCTACGACGCGTAGAAATGAAAGAACGCGATGCTCCCGTGATCAAACAAAACTATAACAGTACACCTTTAACAGGCCATACCGCGATTTCGCACTTTTCTCGATTGTTTCGCTTCAAAGCATACTGCTGATGTTGGGGTTGAACTTGAGATTGAGATGTCGCCTGTTGAGTCAAGTCTCATGGTCTGTAATCACCTGTGCAGGCGAAGTTGATAGCGGTGTGGTTGGGATATCCCGTCATTGCTTTCACAGCCCCGAACGGTCGCTAAGATTTCCTCTTCTCCTCTCCCGCCACATTCTCGTCTGTATGGACAGTGTAGCAAAGTGGCCAGATCGCCCACACGAGTAGCAAGTGTTACCCCACTCCGACATAAACCAAATGTGTACGGTTGCACCGAGGGCACATGGGTGGTCTTATCTCGATTCGGAGGAAAGAGTGGTTGTCCAAGAATCGATGGTCGAAATAATCTCGACGCCATAGGTCCCTCGCCTCGAAACGGTCTTTACTCAATTTCTCAGATTCCCATTTTCTTTTTCCTTTATATTTTGTTCCATTTGGGAGGATTTTGTTGGTACAATTCTCGGTACGCCAACATTAGTCTCAAGAAGATTCTTTCCGCTGATTTCCATTTCCATGTCCAACGACTGCTAAGAGTTTCACAGAAGACATGGGTGGTTGAGCGGCTAAAATAATTCGGATTTCGTGTCGAATCCGTAACTAAACATCTCAGCCATCTTCTCATCTGCTTTACTTTATAAGGTGCATATCGGATAATGTATGTAATTCCTGGCCGACTTCGCCACGCCCTATTACCTTGTTTCAAATTCATAAATTCAATTTCCTTCGCCTCCTATAGCTTCGAGGAATGAACTTAGCATACGCTCTTCCTCGAATCGCTCCCATGTAAAGTTCGCCAATTGCTTCGGGTGAGAGTTTTCTCGCTCGCCTCCACCGTAAACTGCAGTCCTTTCATCGTAAAATTTACGCACAAGAACATTCCCCGGTCGTCAGATTCCAAGAACTTAAAGATTCTCTCAATAGTTCTTACCACTCTTCACTTCAGGCAGGACTACCACCTCCGTGAAATTAGGTGGGTTTGACTTAAGAAAGAGTTCAAATTTTCGATTTGGTGGAGAGGTTCACGATTTGAAAGTTCGAGGTGTCGCTTCACCATCTCTTTCTTCCAAACTTGTATTTCTTCTTCTCGAGGCATACTAATACCAAAAGAAGAATATTATTGTCACAAAAAGCTGATAAGATATCACAACAAGGAATTAAGGTTTCAAATTATGGTAAAGCGCAATCATGACAAGATTTAAGGATCCAACTATTCAATCACAACACGAGAAACAACAAAGATATACTTATATATTATAATTTACAAAGCAAATGTTAAAGAAGTAAAGATGTTATAGGTTACAAGAAAATTGCCTGAGGACTTTTACAAAATAAGTTAGTTCCACCGACATCGGCCGGTAGTTCTCGCCTGCCATTCTAACTATCCTACCTAACTTTAAACATATTTCTTTATCTATCTATATCTTCATCGTGGTCTTCCTCGTGGTCCTCCTCCGATCCTCTTCTCGATTCCTCTTCGGCTCTTCTTCTTCTTCATCTTTAGGAATGGGAAGGATCTGGATCGAGCAAGTGGACTCTCCGGTAAAAGAAGGATGGATCGATAGGAGGCATTTCATCAATGATAAAGGTCTCAAGCAAGAGGTACCAACAGCTGGTCATTGCTCAAACTCCTCGAACCACCCATGAGACAAAGTTAATGAAATTTCGTGAAGACGAGATAAAGGTGGAAGGAGTTTTCAACGTAATGGTCGATCAAACAAATCTAAGTCATCCGAGTCCAATCGAGGTCCAAGAGGAAAGAGATTTTCGTTATCATGACATAATTCAGAAGTAGGACTAGGAATGACAACCTCACAAAACATAGTTTAATTTCTCCCATTTTGACGAAGAAAATCATCCGTAATTTGATGAATCACTGAATAAATTGATCGAAAGGACTATATGGTAACTCGGGGATCTCCTATTTTCGATACTACTTTTTGATAAGATCTACAAATCGATCGAGATTACCGCAATTCGCACTCCATATCAATATGTACATAATTCAAAGCCATTTTGATGCCCATCCCCGCCAAGCGAGGTAAAGCATTAACCAATGCGAAGTCCATCTAACCCGCCATCGCACTTTTAAAACCGATCTCCACAAAGATCATAAACTGCTTGAGAGCAAATGGCGATGTTGCTCCTCTCCGATTCTAAAGGAAAAGAAACTATCGACGCTTAATCCAAATGGCCTATTATCAACATTCTTTCGATCAATAGTCTTCCTCCGCACTCATCCTATAGTCAAATATAACTTATATACTAATTAGAAACAAAGATAATCACATATCATTTATTTTCACACATACCACCTAATAATGTTCAACATAATCACCTTCGCTCAACATACACATCACTTCACGTACCTACTTTACCCGGTCGAGTCAAGAGACGGATCGAACACCGAGCCTCTACCAATGACTCAAAGGTTTACAAGAGGGTCGGCTCAAAGAAAGAAAATTTACAGGATCAAAGCTAACAAGTGCTCGATATTCACTGTCACGAATTCCGACTATTTAACTACTTAATTAATCAAATAATCAGCCATGATCGGTTTAGTAATCGATAACTTAATAACAATTGATTTTAGGAAATAGATTTTGAAAACAAACGGCAAAGATAACGCTTGAAATGAAATAAGCCAACCGCACTCGTAGAATATCCAACAATAATACAAACGAGAACGCAACCTCAAATACATACATAAGAGTTTTCAAAAATATTTACAAGTTATCAAAAGTATGGTTTCACGCTTCAAGGTTAACAATGGAAGATTAATGAATGTCATGTACGAAGACACGACACTCGCCACGTAGTTCGCAAAGAAGAAAACAAAATAATTAATTCACCGCCTGTGCCACACCTCTTCTATGCTCAACCCGCAACATAAAACACTTATCATGCGAGTACTAGAAGTACTCACTGGTAAATGCTCATCATATTCAAAACTTATAACCTTGTTCAAGTAAACTTTTCTTTCAAATAATTTTTAGAATCAACATTTTATTTGTTCATAAGAAACATTTATCTTCATAACATATCACCACAATTCATTTTAAACATACTGCATAACATACCCGAGTTGGTCCCAAGGATCACAACCACGGTCATACCCTATCTACGCTATTCGGTAAAGCGTAAGAGCCTCCTCCCAAGCACTATGGTCGGCCCATATGAGCAAGCTCACACCATCTACCGTGTACAAGAATTAACATCTTCCTACCGCAGATAGGTAATTGTCATACCCACAATGTGGTAAAACATTTAGCATGATTATCATGTGGTGATCAAATGTTTTCACAAGAAATCAAGTTCATAACATATCATGTGTTTAACTTCAAAATAAAGTTCAGAATGCATTACCCACCTCGCGACGCTTAATCTAATAAATTTTGCTTCTTCTTCCTTTACTTCTCGGTTCCTTTGTCGATCCTTAGAACATAAAGATTATGATAAATCTTTAGTAACCTTCCTTTCTAATTTAGATATATGTTAACAACTATCAATTAACATATAACTTGTTTTACTAACGTCTAATTTTACCGAAATTTCGGCAGAGTAACGTTTAGAATAGGTATAGCCCAAATAAACCAAACTACACCAATATCATCCCAAACTTCTCAATATCATCATTACATCATTAAACATACACTTAAGAACATTATACAAAACTAGTATCATCTATTTCAATGTTAATCGCCTAAGGCGATTTAACTCGAGATATATGTGTATTTCAATATTTTGAATATCTACAACCCATTAAACATCAAATATCATATAATTATACTCAATTAACATCAATAATCATAAATTCATGATCCATTCAATCATAGATCAAGTATATCACCTATAAGTATAACTTTAGTTTAAACTTTAATTTTCTAACTTTTGATACATATGTTCAAAAATTCCCAATAATTCTACTTAAGCTTTATTTGTATCCTAGATCTCAAATATCAACTCAAATACATCAAATAAAATCAAGAAATCAAAGTTCAAGAACACCCCTTCATTTTCGAAAATTAGGTTTTATTCATACACACGAATTAAATTCCATAAATTCATTCTATGCATTATTTATATCCTTAAGCATGATTATCAAGTCACTTTGATCAAATAAAATCAAAATCATTAAGTTCCTACTAATCCTCATTTTCTAAAATTTCATGCATTTCACAAGCATGGTTTAACTTTTTAATTCTTCTTTCATACGATGTTTATAATCATCCATAAGCATATATCTAAGCTTAATTCAATCAATTCATAACATATGGATCATATTCAAAAATTAGGTTTAGGTTAGATTCTTTAATTTTTCAATTTCATGAATTTAAAGGAATTAAACCATAGATATGTTAATTAAACTTCATAAACATAATTAAATCAATAAACATAACAAAATTTAAACAAATCAACCTTAAACATATACCCCATAATTTTCGAAAAATATAAGAGTATAAAACATGTTTTTCATGAATTTAAATTGCATAAATTTAAGCTAGATCAAAGAATTACCTCACTTGGGATGATTTACCCTTAATTCCAAGGTTGATTATGTATTAAATTGAAAAGAAAATTTTTGTAAAGTGTGAGTGTGTGAGGTCGAAACTTAGGGAGTTTTTTTAGAGGTTGAAGATGATTTAATTCATGCATTAGGTTTCTAGAATGTTAATTTTAATTTAATGTACATTTATTCCTAATTTCAAAATAATTAAACACAAATTTCAATAATTTTATAATTACACCCCAAACTTTGCTAAGTTCATACTTTAATATAATTTTTAATAGAATTATATCTCTAATAAATTATAAAATCTAATACAACTTATATACATAATTTAATTTAGATTCATATAGCATAATTTAAACCATTCATATGTTAAAATTCAATTAATTATATTATTGCTTCTCAATTTTCGAAAATTATGCAAAATAATTCTTTATCATTAAATATTAATAAAATAAATTTATTCAAGACATTTAATACCTTAAATAATATTTTATCTCATTTTATAAGAAAAATAACATTTAAATGAATTAATGCATTTATAGCATAATTTCTAATTAATAGCATTTTTCATGCAAACATACATAAATAAACACATAATTCACATCTTATCACAAATAAACTCATTTCTAATAAATCTCTATATTTTCTAATCTCATATGTCCAAATCAGAATTAATTGATTCATGCCGATTAATATTGTATTATATCGAATTTTACTAATTTAAGTGCTTATATAGCTTTTTAAGCCCTTAATAATGCTTAATTAAACTTTATTAATTACTATAAAATTTTCGCCATGTAAAGTAATCACGGATCGGTGGAACTACTATATCAAGTCGACGATCGAGTTCGTAGCTTGTTGGCGAGGGCATGGTATTGAGGGACGAGGAGGGTCCAAATAGCAAGAAGTTTAAAGACCGCCGACTGGTCTCCGAAATACATGCGATGTATGAGATCGTCAGAACGACGATGCCTCAAATGCACAAGGCTTACCACTGGACGCCACGATCCCATAATTGAAGAGTCAGAGGAGCATGGCTACTACCGATCACGCCCAAGTGTTCGCCTAATGGGTCCACCCGATGAGGAGCTTTTAGAGGACAACGCCGCAGCTCGAGGGTGGCGCGCGGCAGTGTCGACGTGGAAGCGGCAAGAGTTCGGGACGGGCATTGTTTCGGTCCGACGCCGCTCGCTGGGTCGAGGTGTGGCCCCGGCATGTGATCGCATTCCCTGTGCCTAATTCACCTGCCGGGTCGATCGCCTCCCTGAGTAAGCCGAGGTGGTGCCGCCCTCATAGATTGGGCGGAAGCGCACCGAGTTCATTCCGGTATTCATCGCCGACCGGGATTTTGTTCAAAACTATCTCGCTTCTGTGAATCTCATGGCATGAGCCCTAAGTCCGAATGATTGATATAGTGCAGGAGTTTGTATGTAGGTATAAATGTATTTAGACCGCTGAAGTGTACGCTTTCCTCGAGATGTATAAACATAGCTTAGACTTCGCTTGGTCGTAAATGTATTTATACTATATACAGCATAATTTGAAGTAGATCCAACTGATGTCTTTTACATATATACTTTTCAATTTAATGAGTAATCGTATGTGTGCATGTAGACTTTCAAATTAATGAGTTGTCTCAGAGCGCAGACCGAGACGCTCAATTTCATGAGTAATTCACGAAAGGGCGCCGCTAGCCATCGAAAACCCTACTTATCGGGTTATTCATCTCGCGGCGTCCCCTGAAGGTTTAAATGCGGTATATCCAAATAGATGTTCGTGATATCAATAAATGGAATACTATATACAAAATAAACATTTTATTCAACAAGTGTATAACATTGCACTGCAAAACAAGTGCGAGACTAACATAAGGTCGATCCAGAATCAAGCTATGTAGCACCTCCTTAAATGAGAAATATGCCGTGTTCGGGAATATGCGACCGGATAGGCGAGATAGTTTGTAGGCCCCTGTCCGAGGTCTTCGTGAACGCTGTATGGGCCTTCCCATGTCGGATCCAACTTGTTAAGACGCTCGCTCACTGCTTCATTATTTCGTAGGACGAGGTCGCCACTTGCAAGTGAGGTGACGAGCCCAAGTTTTGTGCTCTTTTCTCGTGTTTTGTCTAGGTCTAGATCGAGTCTTTTGTGTCTTTCTTGTTGTGTTTTGTGTCCGGAGGACATTGGTCTCAGGAACAAGGCAGGCGTAATGGGCAAGAAGGAGTGGAACTTGCTCATGCGAGTGAATAGAGATACGACGCACCTCGAGGGCACAACGAGCTTAGCTCACACCGGGCTTCAAACTCCAAGAGTCGCTTCACTTACGCGTGACCTCCTTGCTGCATCGCACAAGTTCAATTCCGTAAGGTAGGCTAATGGGCAAGCGGAAGTAAAGAAAGCGAGCAGCAAAGACCAAGCAAGGCGAGGCAAGAGAAGACGGAGAGAGAGCTAACGGCAAGATACGCGAGATCCGGGCGATCTCGCTAAACCGGAAAGGATGCGCTACGACACCGAATCTTATAAAATCCGGAGGAGATCACCGATCCGTCTCGGGCAAGGAAAGAGCCCGATTAACAAGGAAAACCTACCAGATTATCCACCCCATGGGCCAACACCATCGCCGATATCCCTAGGCCTATATATATGGACGAAGGCCGACTTGTGCCTCTTCCACTCTTCCGCTCCAACTCTCACTCTCATTATCAAATTCATCCAAAGAAGACCACATACATTAAGTTCCTTCGGGCAAACACTTTTATTTGCTATTCAGATGTTTTGCATGGCACTTGGGCTCGCTGCTTCTATTTCGCTCAATTAATAGTAAGTTGGTTCCGCTTGATTATGGTTTCAATTAATCGTCAGATGTTTATTTATTTTATGTCTAGCTAAGTCTTTATTCTCGTTTGGGCGTGACAAGGTGAAGCATGATTAATATAACTCGAGAGGTCTAAGTAGGCATTACGACCGCATGCGCAGTGTTCCCCAAGCACTAGGTCCTGGCATTATATAACTTAACCAAACTCGTGTGTTAGTTGCAAATAATATAGTGGTGTGAGGTTGCAAGTAATAATTGATTAAGGTGTCGTGTCCCGCACCCCAAATAGTACGATCGCGTGGGCGAGTCGAGTAGTATAGCAGCGCCTTTGCCAATACCGGTCTGTTTCAGGTCATAACGCCTGGGTCCGTGTATCGAGGTGTCTCGTGCATGGCATTACGGGTTAGATAGTTTGCATAGGGTGTCCCTTGCCTTCTTTACACGTAAAGGATAGATTTGGAGTGGCGCGTCAGGGCGGACGCTGACAACCGGTCACGACGATGTCTCTTATAACCGGTTGATGCATGTCATGTAGAGAAAATTTTCAGCACCTATGATGAGTGTTAATCGCCTTCACCGAGTTGTTGCCCAAGCTAGATTCGTTATTATTTGATATTCCGCTGAGTTTGTTTCGTGTTACTTTAGTCTTATCTATAGTGATCAAGATAATTACACCACTATCATCCCTTTAAGCGACATCGTGACATCGTGAGATTGCTACACCAACTCCTCGTGATCGACCCTATACTTATCGCCGGCTACCGTGATGGGCAATAGTTATAAATTTATTTCAACGCTAAACCACGCTGCTGTCGTAATTGGCGCCGCTGTCGGGAGTTGCGATTCCAAAGAGTATCTCTATTTCGAATTTATATTGCTTTATTGTATCAGCTACGACCTAACCTTGCAGGAGAGAACTGAGAACTTTGCACGATCCCGAGATCGAGAAGCACGCACGCTGATGAGCAGAAGAAGACGAGGCAACGCACAAGCGCCGAGGGTCGCTAATCGAGAAGAAACCCGAGGCAATACGATGGGTGAACAACCACAAGTAGAGCGAACATTGAGGGAAATGGTGTTCCCCAACAACCGTAACTCGAGGCCAACGGGCATCACTTTGCCCGCGATCAACGGTAACCGGGAGATTTAAGCATTCTTCATCCAAATCCTCCCCGATTTAGTGACACGCCCGTGAGGATCCATAAGCATTTACAAGATTTGAGATGGCGGTGGGACTATCCGCACCAATGAAAATCTTGGAGAGTATGTGAGATTAGTGTCATTCCCTCTCTCTCGCATGACTGGGCAAGAGAACGGCTCACACCTCGCCTGCCGCAGGTGACCACGCACAACTTCACCGTAAGTCTCGAGAAGTATTTTCCCGCCGTGATTCGTAATATGAGGAAAAGGATAAGCAGATCAAAATGGGCACGAGAGACCTTTATGATTACGTCAAGGTTTAAACAACAGAGCGAAATGCCCTCAACATCAAATTCCGATCATGATCCGATCCAATATTTCATGGCCGGGTTGAGGCAACAGAGAAAATTTGGGTGAATGCAATGTAGGAGGATCAATACCAATAAAGTTCCCAAGGAGGGCCTTTAGACTGCTAAGCGTAGATGGTCAAGAAAACAGAGACGGCGGAGGAGAAGTTCCTAGTAAGTCCCGCTACTTCTTCAACCGCGGAGACTAAGTCGATAAACTCAGAACCTGCTCGACAAGTTCATAACCAACACAGACCAGACTGTGACTGTGATGCGGCAAAAGAAAGCTAAAGTTTGCTAAATATGAGCCGCGACACATCACACGGATCAACGCCCCACACCGCTTGAAGAAGAAGGTCAATGCAAAGGTCGAATGGTAATGGGCAATACGAGCAGAGAGATATGATCCAAACTCTCGACTCTACAACCTGTGATGGAGGAACCACGAAAACTTTAGGTGGTCTAACAACCAAAGGGGCAGTGACAACAATGTACCATATAGAAATAATCAGCGACTAAAGCGTGGGCCATCGCTACGAACTTGTGCACACTATGGCACGAGAAAATGAAGGCTCAACAAGAGAACGAGAAATTCAAGGTCGAGACAAGAGGAGTTCTCCGTAGCCTCGGGAACCAAGTTTCCCAATCGACGGTCACCAGAACTGCCTTGAGAAGAAGAAGGAAATTTACCTCAAGTAGAGGTAAACGAGTTAGCCCAACTGAATGTTGTAGCCCTAAGAAGGGGAAGAAACCGCAGAGAAAGTTTTCATGCCTAAGGACGCACACTGTACATCACCAAGTGAAAGATCTCATGTAACACAATGGTCAAGACGACAATGATCAAGAGGAACCGCCCAAAAGAGATGAAAAGAAGAGGCAATCATTGAGCCAACCTATGTCAAACCTAATCCTGGTTTTACCTCCCTTCCGTGCAGATGGCAAGAAATGTAAGAGAGTAAGAAATGAGCCAGATGTATCGCTGTTTCGTATGGAAATTAATATACCGCCATCATCGCTTCTCCGGCACGATGCCAAATGGGTTAAAGTTCATGAAGGAATTGTACACTAGAAAAGTGAAATACAAAGATGATGCAAAATTCCAAGTGGAGAAATGTATCC